>JACEII010000020.1:499503-671878 GCA_014332785.1 Antheraea mylitta
TTGTTTATTCTCTATGATCGAAGTTTGATCATTGGACGTACAGTCGTATAAATAAAACAATAGAGATCTGTCTACCCTTGTGCACGCATCATGCAAAAACTACTTGATATATTTCAATGATTGATTGATTTATTCAGTTTTACATTTTAGACACTTGGTCCTTATATAAATACTACGATTGATTTCTTTATATTATTGGCCGTCCACAAGTGTATTATTTATTTTATTGTATTCTACATATAGTAGTAACTAGTACAAAAAATCTTAGAATTCGATAATCACATATAGTTTACTTGAAATGCAACTTTTAAAAATATTATACGCACATTCAGGAAACTAAAGGCAACGATAATAAATCAATTTTTAAAAGGATTATAATGTTCTCTATTGTCTTCTATAATCTGTGGTTATTAACAAAAGCCATACTAAACGGTTTTAGTGGAGTGGTGTGTTGAAATTCTTTGACAAATTGTGGTTACGAAAATAAAGTAACTGCGAAAGGAATTTTAGATTTACGACTCTCTTATGCGTGGGGTTCCGGATTTTTTGTTTAAACGTTCCAGTGTGTGACAATAGAAGTATTTAAATATAACACTGTCGCTTACTATGTGAGGCGATGATAATTTACAGGCAGTATATGGTAGTTATATTAAAGAAGGCAAGGTTTAGGGTTCACTTGATAATAGTTAGCTAATATTGTTTAGATGGTGTTTGAAGTTTAAAAGCTATTGTGATATCGAACTTGCACATAATGATAGGGTCACAATTAAGTGATCACTGTTTATAGAAATGGAGAAAAATATCAATACGTACAACGTACAGTAATTTGAAAGGTATTAACAAAGCATAATAAACAAAGATGACATCTGGATTTTATGATCTTATTTGACTTTATGACACTAGTAGGATTTCCCATCGGCAGGATTTCAAGAATAACTTCAACAATGCATCAAACCCGTCTGATTAAGATGTGTGTTTTTGTTATTCAGGTTTAAGATATTTTAAAAAGAAGACATGATAATCTTTTTTCAAGACTTTCTCTGGTAAAAATTGAGAAGGTAGAGTGATACAATAACACGCTTAAGGAAAGGAATGTCTTTTGAATATTGCTTCAGGTGTATATGGATGTATGCTTTAGCTTACATTATAATAAAAGCATTACAAGATATGCAACATCTTATGATTTAGTAACTAGAATATTTCACTGTAAGATTGAATTGAATTTGAAGATTAACGCTTATCTTAATTAATTGATATTTTAAAACTTATTTAGATGGAAATAAGGTATTTATATCCTTGTTTTTTCCTTGACAGTAGCGTGGGGGTGGGTCGGGCGCACTTCGAGAAGCAACCTCCCAGTAACCTGCGCAAGAGCAACTTCTTTCATTTCGTCGTCGCGTTGTACGATCGTGCCGGGCAGCCTGTCGAAATTGAGCGAACAGCATTCATTGGTTTTATTGAGAAAGACCAGGTAATAAAAAAATGTATTTAATTTTTACTGTTAATACTAGTTTTTACCCGCAATTTCATTCACCCGAAATTTGTTTACGGTAAACATACGCATGGGGCATACATGGTACGCTTACTGGATATTATTGTTTTTGCGTGGAACCCTATTTTTTCTATAATAAAGATACTCTATATTACCTTCTAACATCCGGTCTCAATAATGTAACTAGTTAAATATAAGTATCTTTCTTAGATAGATCGTGTGACGTGTCTTCTAATCTATCTATGACTGGTGTTACAAAATCCATATTTGTCAGTTATAATACCGAAAAATTGTTTCGTTTCCGAGATTAGCCAGAACTAAAAGACTGATGGGCAGATTACTTATAAATAGCTTTTGTTATAAGCTATTTTAAACATTACAAACAGACGATTCCGTTTTAAATAATTTAATAGAAGATTAGATTAATGATTCGGTACACAGCATTCACGTACAGGCAAGGTAGACGATGCTACATGTTTACGTGTAACAAGAATTTTGGGTAATATATATTCACAGGTATATAATAGTGTTCGGTATATTTGACATTTACCTCTGGAATTTATTACATTTCAAGAATGTAACTGTTGAATATTTTTTTGGCTAAAAAATTGTCAACTAGAAAATGGAATATAATTGTTGTGAATGTTGATGTCTGTTGGGACTAATAAAGTATAACACCATTTTTTGATGTCACACCTTAATATATTTATAGTATTTTAAGCATATTTTTACATGGCTATTTCATATAATGACGAAATCTATTAAAATTATGATATTCATGATAAAATAAACCGGAGCTTTCGTTAAAAAAAATCGTAAGCAAAATCATAGCAAGGTGGTAGGAAGTTTTTTTCCAATTCCGACCAGACTAGCTGCTACCCTCGAGTTGCTACATACGAGCTAGTCTTTCCTATAGTTTTAGATCGTTACCAACTTGATCTACATTGTAATAGAATAGTCGCAAAATATTGTAAACTTTAATGACGTAAAAAGTTTAATTCCTTTCAATGTATCGTTAGTTTATCAATAAATCCTGCATACGAGATTTGTATCGGACATCAACGACGTCCATCAATCAGGATCTCATTGACATGATGTCTATTGTGTACGAAGTTCTTATATGCATACGTCGTGGTGGCATGTGTTAAAATTTAAATATTTTATAGGGATTTAATGCAGTCATATGAATAACCGGCATAAGGTTAACATATTGTAGTCCGGTGAAGCTGTAAAGACCTTGCTAGGTTAATAGCGTAGTCAGTTCGAGAAAAAAAAAAGCTAACAGATTATATATACGGGCAACAATTATTGATATATGTTTTAGTACATTTTCAACATTAAAAACGACATATCGTATTGCGTTCTTAATGTCATACGAGAGGAACTTAATATTTGTTTACAGTTATGTTTTTTTAGTTTAGGCAGTACTTATACAGTGTATACTAATATATAAAGCTGAAGAGTTTGTTTGTTTGTATGGGTGAACGCGCTAATCTCAAGAACTACCGGTTTGATTTGAAAATTTCAGTGTTAGATAGCTCATTTATCCAGGATGGCTATAGGCTACATATCATCACGTTAAAACCAATAGGAGCGGAGCAATAATGAAGAATGTCTGAAAATCGGCCTATTTTGAGAGCTTCTGCTGCGTGTCAGCGTCGGTATTATAGGTATACGTTGCTATGGTAACGTGATAAAATTTATCGCAAATATTTTCATGGTTTATTTTGTGTTCCTATTCAAAAAGTTTATTCTACGATAGTTTTGTTTCCAATTTTTTATTATACGTTGTACGTTTATATCGAAAACATTTCCAAAATTTCTTTTGTGTTGCTATTCAAAAAGTTTAGTAGTAATAATATTCGTCCAATAAGACAGGCGAAGGAATATACCCATACTGCCAATTTTGATTGTCAATATAGGTAGTTATTGTGTATTCTTTAGCCAGTTTTCTTTTATGTTCAAGTTAATAAAAAGGTAAAGCGCCAAATCCTCTATATAATATTTAGTAAATTTTTATCTTCTTAATTTTCAAGATCACAGAATTCATGCTCCGTAGTATTATTTTTCATTCATTTCACTTATGCACAATAAACTAACCATATTACATAAAACGCCACCAATTTAACACAATATAGAGTCAAGTAACACAAAATTATGAATAAAATATAAAATCCACTGCACGACAGACTGAAATCCCGCCAAAAACTCCTCAAAAAGTTTATTCTACGCTAGTTTTGTTCCTAGTTTTTGATTTGTAATATATTACGTATTATAAAAGTAAAGTAAGTGCGTTTTATACTAAAATAAATACTTTTTGGTGAATAAATATATCTGCGGTGCTACAAATATCAACATTTTTTTTTTTTAATTCTGTCGATATGTCGTGTTTTTTTATTTGTTTCGGGTAATCTCCGAAACGGCTGGACCTATTTGAACAGTTTTTTTTTCTTAGAAATGACTACGCTATTAACCTAGCAAAGTCTTAACAACTTCACCGGACTACCAGTAATATTTGAACGGAAATTTTACGGAAAAATAACTAATTAGCTTTTTTATTTTAAGCTAGTGGGTTCAGCAGACATTGCCCACCCTGATAATAAGACAAACTATTCCTAAACCATGACCAAGAATCATTTTATGTATTGGTCAAAACGGCATGAAGATGCGTTCTGTAACTTATGATCATATCGCGAACAGACATATAGAGAGACGTGGCAGAGGACTTTGTTTTACACTATGTAGTGGTGAACTGTTTGTTACACGTGCATTCATCTGTATGAAATTGATCAAAAATAGGTTGTTCATTGTAAACATGCGCGTGAGACGTGCGCTGTACTGGACTCCAAAAATAAATATAATTGAAAGTCAAATGTTTGTATATGATTTAAATTATAGCAACGTATATCAATAACTTAATTATATCGACAATATGGGCATATTATATCTATATAATAAAAGATTTGACTTAAAAGATTATACTATATTATTCATTTGTTATAGAGATAATCTCCTTTATGGCAACATAATTTTTATCCTTTATTGCCATTTTTTAATTGTAATACACAATGTCCCGCGCCGGTGTGTCCACGGCCACATGGATGAACTTACTAAGTTTGTCGTCAGTCACATTGGTTCGGTAGTTAAGGCAAGAAAAAGTAACAAACAAATAAACACAAGGTCAACAAGGATACAATCATAAGCTCGATGTGAAAAGAGAAAGCTAAGTATAACTGAAAGAAGCCTATATACTGACACAATATCAAATGAAGCGCTTGCTTTTACGCGCTATATTCTTTGTCGAGTACTGTCACGTCAATTATTTACCTTGTAAACGTTCAAGCCCTCGTTTTTATGTATGTAGTTTACAGTTTATTATAAACTTTAGTGTTATTATTTCTGTATGTTACTATGGTTTTGCAATATGAAGATATAATCTGTATTTTTTAAAGAATGCTTAATTTCGTAAAGGTACTGTAATTTTTGTAGGTGGTAGAGCCAAATCGAAGCTGTTAATGGTTTTAGCATGAAAGGGTCGACTCGTCCGGGGCTAGTCCCACCTTCTCACAGAAAACCGACGTGAAGTAACAGTGCTTGCATTGTTGCATTTCGTTTGGTCAGTGAGAGCGCTTTCCCTCCCCTCGCCCTTCCTTCCTCCTTTCCCCCTTAACCCATTCTCCTCCGAAACACAGGCTGGAAACGCGCTTACAACTCCCCTGGTATTACTAGGGTTTATGGACGGCGGTGATCACTTAAAATCAGGTAACCCGTCTGTTCGTTTGCCTCCTATAATATAAAAAAGGGAAAGTGTCGTAAGAGGGCGTAGCGGGTTCACACGTCTTGTTTGTTGTTGGGTATAACTGTCGTTTTAATTATTCACGTTGTAAACGTTCGTGTCCGCGTTTTTATTGTACGTGTATTCTCCTCTTTATGATATACTTTGGTAA
Organism: Antheraea mylitta; assembly: GCA_014332785.1. Lineage (NCBI taxonomy): Eukaryota > Metazoa > Arthropoda > Insecta > Lepidoptera > Saturniidae > Antheraea > Antheraea mylitta. The sequence continues at coordinate 504,943 of JACEII010000020.1, forward strand.
AATATCATGGTATTCCCCGTAAACCGTATTTGTTTATTAAATTGGGCTTGATGTTTAGTAGGCATTAATAATAATATTAATTTACATACTTACATATCGACGGAAGAAAGCAGAACTGTCGTAACTTGAATAACCCAACTTTACACCAGAGCAAAAAAAAACTATTTCAAAACTTCAATTTTTTTATGTGTAGTGCTAAATCTAGACAAAATACCAAGGTCGTGTTGATGAAAAATTGAATCACAGGAAAGCGAGATCCAGACCATTCGAAGCGGTATTTTTTTATACAAGAATGTGTGTGATTGCTGTTAATTTGACTTATAATTATTTATACATTTCTTCTTAATTGAATATTTCTTATTTTATATTATCTACTTTTTGTGCCTTCGACTGTGTTGTATAATTTTAAAGTCCTCATATAACATAGGATTTACTGTTCAAGTTTTTAAGCTATTGCATAGCTTCTATCGCGGGCCTTGAGCGTGGAGACCGAATCCAAAAATTCCGTAACGAAAAAACCTAACTACCCCCACTCTGCCTACCATGTAGCTCGGCCGAGCGTTCGCTTAACGTATATATGGTAAGACTGTACAAAGCTCGCACGGATCGAGGCTTTTTTTTTTTGTTTTGTTTTACGTAATATAGTTAGTTTATTGCGCATAAGTGAAGTGAATGGAAAATTATACCTCGGAGCATGAAATTCTGAGATGCCACAATAACACCCTGGAAGGTTCTAGCAAGGGATCCACCATCTTGTTAGAATATTGGCTAACACGACGCTTAATATTGAAGTGATCGCACGACGATTGTAATTATTGATTACGCGACAATGGCAGTAATAATCTGAAAGATTCATTGCCAAAAACAAAATTTAAAGAAAAGATATATTGTGAAAAAATTGTAATTAGTGTAAATATAACACTAACTTCAAATATCTTTGTTACAGGAGGCTGAGGGTCAAAAAACCAACAACGGTATTCAATACAGGCTTCAACTTCTGTATGCTAACGGTAAGTAGGCATTAAAAAATTATTTATCTCAAATACTGTTAGTTCCTTATTTTTATAATTAAAAAACTAAAAGATTTTACATTTCTTAAAATTCTATTTGCAATGTAATTGATTAATTTTATTAGGTAAACTGAATAAAACCGAAAGGAAAACCGATACTTAATGATGTTCATCAATTCTTTATTAGTTATTGTACTTCGATATAAAGTAAATAATTCGATGTATCTGAAAACTTTCACTATTTACTTCATTCATGTTCTCTGGCATTTCAGAATCTTAATGCGTACATGTAATTATTTTTTAATAATATTTCAGTATTATAATATACTGGCTTTTACCCGCAACTTCGCTCGTGTCAATGTAGACTGAACTTATCCTTTGAGTACTATTTTACTGGTTGAAAAGTTTCCAAAATTTCATTATCGATTCCATAGTTAAGATGTGAAAACGTAACAAAGAAACATACAAACTCAGTTTCAGATTTATGATATTGTCTCCCCGATTCTGCAAATATAAATAATTAAAATAGTTACTGGGGAGAAAGTATAATAAATAGACATATCGCACAATATATTTATTTTAGGTTTTTAAGATGTACATTTCCATAGTATATTGTTTATATGTATCTCATAATTTAGAGCAAGTGTCATCATGTAAGCGTCCAAAAATTCCTTCTCACGACTTCATTAAGAGAAGTCGACTTTTCAGTGCTGTAAATAAATAAAATATACATAGTATTTATGTACGTTAACCTTCCGGAAGAAATTTTCTAAAAATCAGTATAGTTTAGAAGAAATAACAGAACACAAGGACACATGGGGTGTAAGGGGTGTTCGGGGGTGTAAGGGGTGTCGAGTAACATCTTAAGATTTGAGACACCCAAGCCAACCTCACCTGCACGTGGTGCACCCTGCTGAATAACGAACGAGGCAATGGCGAAAAAGCCCATCATAGTGACTCGCTTCTGCGCGTCGCGTTTCGGGATCAGCCTGTGCATATCCAGTACCGGGCGACTTTCGTCATTATGGCCGGCATGACAGCGGCGACCGGCGATGGATAATCTGTATCTCGGTGGATGCCGATGTTTTTGGATTGTAATATGCTTAACATCAGGCATAGTGCAGTCACTATGTCGTGCTTCAATAAAAAAAAAAAGATTTAATTTATACATTTATATTTGTGTAGATAACTAACTGTCAGACACAAAACTTTTTATTTTATACAAATATGTATAATATACATGTTTTATACGTACATAAACCTTTTGAAAGAAATTTTTTAAAATATTATGAAAACTTACTAAAATTTGGTGTGTAGTTTAGAAGTAATAAGCGAGTACAGGGTTGAAAAGCGACTTATTTATATTTATTGCTGATATAGCATAACGTATGACAAGAGAGCTTTTACACTGTGATAATTAATGATAAACGTTAAATTAATACATGACGCAAGTAGATGTATACTATCTTGCAATGAATATACAATGACTAGGCGAGACAGGGTTGTGTAAATATTTGTCATCTTAATGCTATTATATCTACACAATGATTAGAGTACTTACCATGTAGCACGTTGCCTGTGATAGATTGTGTGTTTTTTGTTGCTCATTTTCGATCTAGATGGTACATTGTATGATATAAGAAATACTGAAATTCAGTGTCATTTTGTTTATTTGATTAGTTACGATAACCAGCTTAAAAATGTATAGTTTGTTTTCACAATATGATGTTTATCTATCTAATTAAATACTTTTAAACGATCAATTCTTATATATTTTTAAATTGTTATATATTTAAGATCTCGGAAACGGCGTAAGCGATTTCCGTAAAACTTAGTACGTATAATTGAGGACGATAAATCGATCTAGCTAGAGTTCATTCATAGATTACTTTTTTAAATTGAGTTTTCAGGCAACGAAAAAATATATCTAGAATATAAAGGTAAATTTCACCGTCGCTGTCAAAACAAAAAAGCTCATATGAAAGTCGGCTGCTTCGAAAATCCGTGTAAACCCAGTTCAAAACTGAGATCTCTCTTTTTTTAAATTATTTTTTCATGCTCATTTTGTAAGGCAAACCCAACAGTCTATTTTAATTTAATAATGTTTTTAAAGAACCGAGCTAGGCTCGATCGGCCAGGTACTTGACACTATTCTCGATACATGGTTAGAAATTCAGTTCGTGTTCGTGTTCTACCGTCTGTATCATGGCGAGTGTTCTGAAGAGTTATTCAATTTAATCCCTTCTTCCCCTTTTCATAACCGCACCACGTGAGCTGGTCTTGGGAGCCACAGTTTTACGGTAAATCCTATCTGGGCACGAACTAAAAAGTTCGCAATGTCTATCTTTGCCGTACCGTGATGCTGTGTAACAATCTTCCGGCAAGTGTGTTTCCTTCCTATGATATGGGGTCCTTCACGCACAACGTGAAGAGACGTATTCCGGTGAAGCTGTTAAGACTTTGCTAGGTCAATAGCGTAATCAGTTCGGGGGTGAAGAGACACTTACGCAGGCCGGCATGATAGCGGCGACCAGTGATGAATAGTGTGTCTCTCGGTGGTCGCCATTATTTTTGGATTGTACTGTGCTTACCATCAGGTACAGTGCAGTTATTTTGCCGAGCTACAGTAAAAAAAAGTTAAAGCCAAAATCCGACCATAATTATGAGTATAACATCTTTACGTCTACATATAAATATTGATTTAATTTTCAATGGTAAAAACTGTATCAAATATTGTACAAATATTGCATGTTATAGAGGTTAGGAGTGTGATGTATTACGAAGAAATACTTATAAATAAATAACTTCTCTCATCAATGAAATGAAAAATTTACTATTTTCAATATTTTGTTGATAACTGATGACTCATCTATGGATACTAAAAACAGAGACAATCCATTGACAAGAGATAGCGGTACTTGGCTGTGTGTTTTTCGACTATGTGTACCTATTTAGATACTAAATATACAAATTTATGAAATTAGACAAATAATTTATAAAATGCAGTTATATTCAAAACAAAATTAAAAAATGGACATTGTGACAAGAACATGTTTTTAACCTAAGTTATATATAAATTTGTTCATCGCGGGAGAGGAAAAGAAGGAGCTAACATGTGGAGGCAATTTCATGAGGCTAACAAATAGTGCAATGTCTGGCTCTTCGTTGCTACGCTTGTAGTTTGTAGCCCGTAGACGGAGCTACGATCTTTATTGCTACTGAGTGTAAATGTTAGTGTTTTATAGACGCGAAATTAGAACAAACCTAATGTATTACTCGCTATTTGCCAAATTATCTTTATTTCTTTTTCTGTTTTATTCTCTGTTCTAGAAATAATCATATTATAAACATTAAATTAGAACAACGGACTCTAAGCTAACTTATTTATTATAAAACAAAAAGCCTTGTATTTCGTGGAAAAAGAAACAAAATTATTTGTTCTTAGTTTAGTACTTATCTTAAACTTAAACAACTAAGTTTTTTTTTTTTTAATTTTAACACATGAATGCTTATATGAAGTTTTTTTAATACATTTTTGAAACCTCTTCTCAGTTTTTTTTTTTTTTTTTTTCTCGAACTGACTACGCTATTGACCTAGCAAGGTCTTAACAGCTTCACCGGACTACTAAGGCGAGCGCTTAAGGCACTCAGCCGATTTTATAATGGTAACTAGCTCAAGGGTGCACGGCACACCTCAGCTTGGCTGTTACCCGTTGCATGCAAAAATCGCGACCTAACTTAGCTAATCTAGCTAACTATTCGTATATGTTTGAGTTGTTGAAACGTATATGAGTACCAGCATATCCGCCTCAACAACTCCTCCATATATTTTTATCGGAAAATTTACAAGTTTTTCAGTTCGATAAGGGAAAAAATCTTTCACAAAATAACCCTTCCACAAAGATGTGTAGCGTGTAGGCGTGCACGTGTGTGGAGGTGATCGTGTAGTGTTGTAGCAGTGATGTATGGGTGTGTCACCGTATCGCGCAAGCAACGCACTCAAGGGCTCCCTACCGAGGGATCGAACCTAGGCTTGAGCCGCTGCCGTGGGAGGCCTAATCGGGTGTGCGGGAGCGAAGTTAACCCCCAGACCGCGACGGCGCGATCTGTGGTTACGCGGGCGTGGGCGTGAGCACGCTTTATTACGTGGGACAGGCTGGTACTGATCGTTCGCTGACGTGATATCGTCGGGAGGGTCGATAAAAATATGTCGCGGACGTCTTTTATAACGCCCGGCGTTGGGCACGGGTTCGTAATTCGTGGCGGATACCACTAACGGACTGGGATGAATCGCGGCACGTTCGAAATAACTAGTAGTGAGTGATTTAATATACGCCCAGATGGACGGAATCTCCAGGTCCCTGTGGAGATCCGCCTTCCGGACGAACCAAGGAGCACCGGTGATTTTACGCAGAGCCCGGGTCTGCAAAACCTGAAGCGTATCTAGATTCCTCGCGTGGGCGAAAACCGGACAGCTATACGTCATTACCGGACGAATACAGACTTTATATAATGTGAGCTTATGTCTGAGGGACAGTTTGCTCTTCTGACAGAGTAAATAATGGAGGCGACCCAAGACCATAGCGGCTTTGTTTCGCACTCTCTTAATGTGAGAATCAAACGTTAAATGTCGATCTAAAGTGACGCCGAGATACTTGACCTCGGTGGTCCAAGGTATCTCGGAATCGTATAGCCTTATGGGCTTTAGCTTGTTCGCGCGATACCTAGGATCGAAGAGTATCGCGGCACTCTTATCGGGGTTAATACCTATGCGCCATCGAAGAAACCAATCACCGAGTGTGCTAACGGCTTTTTCGATGCGATCTCTAAGCCTACTCGGCTGCCAACCAGAGGCGTAGATGACTGTATCATCAGCATAACAACCTACCTCGACTCCCGGGAGCTTAGGTAGGTCACTGATGAACAGGTTGAAGAGGGTGGGCGCGAGAATTGAGCCTTGCGGCACACCTGAGCGTATCGGACGGGGCGATGAGAGTTCGCCGTCTACTCTAAAACGGAAGGTTCTATCGGCTAGATAATCGCGGAGGATGTGAACTAACCTATCGGGTATGCCGGCTTGATTTAACTTGTATATGAGCCCTTCGTGCCAGACCTTGTCGAAGGCCTTGGCAACGTCGAAAAATACTGCTATCGTACGTTTCGGATTAGTGTTTTTCACGGGCGGATCCGGCTCCGGATGCGGATCTTTATTGAAATTAGCGAATATGTACTCCGTGAGGCGGAGTACTTGATCCGGACAGGAATGTTTGGCGCGAAATCCAAACTGTTCGGACGGTATTAAACTATGGTCGTTAATCGTAACCTGGAGACGGTTCAGAAGGAGCCGCTCGTAGAGTTTGCCTAAAGTATCTAATAGACTGATCGGGCGATAGCTATCGGGAAGCGTAGCTTTCTTGCCGGGCTTGTGAATCCCTATCACTACGGCCCTCTTCCAGACGGCTGGAAAATGACCCTGGGACATGGCCGCATTGAAGATGCAGACCAATAGAGCTATGATGCGGTCAGGAAGGAGCTTCAAAACCTCGTTCCTGATCCCATCGGGACCTGGGGACTTCCTAGGTTTGAGACGCTTGATGGCGGCCGAGACTTCGTCAAATGTTATCGGGGTTAGGGTATCCGCCGGAGGAGACGCGAGTGCATGCTCTACGGCTGTTTCGATGGACTCTATGATGGAAGGGTCAGTATTATCAGTGTTTGGCGAACACTGTTTTTCTAAACTCGCGGCGAGACATTCTGCTTTGTCAGTGTTATCGAACGCGGGAGGCAACCCGGGGCCTCTGTCGAGAGGGGGCATTGGAATGACCGTATCGGACTTAAACTTTCGCGTAAGAGTCCAGAATGCCAGGTGAGATGGCTGGAGATCCTCCAGAAACCTGTCCCACCTGTCACCCCGGATCTCAGAAATACGAGACTTGACTGCTTTCCGTAGTACACGTAAGCGTTCGCGGTTCTCAGCGGTCGGGTAAGCGTCGTGAGCACGAGTCGCGGCGTTCTTTTCCGTGATCAATGCTCTCACGTCATCAGGGAGTATAAAACGGCGTTCGTTCGCCGCTTGTACCTCTTTCGAGGTCTCCCTGACGGCGGTCTGGAGATAATCAACCAGGGAATCGATGGCCGAATCCGCGTCGGCTTTAGACACCAACACGTCCGGAATTCTATCTAAACTGTTGGGCGTCGGACTATTTTTAAAATATTCGCTAAGTTTCGCGTAATCGGCCACTCTGATCGGCGTCGGGCTAAAGTCAGAGTTATGTCCTAACTGTAATAGAACCGGGCGATGATCCGAGTCGAGTTCGTGTACGACTGATATGAGTCGTACAGGAAGCACGACATTTTTCAACAGAGCTACATCTAAAACTGACGGTCGACAGTTGTCCTGATAATGCGTGGGTTCCGGAGGGGCTATGACGTCAAAAGCGAGCACCCTACCTAGTTGGTCGAGTATCCTCCCATTGCGAGAGGTACACGGACTGTTCCAGATAACATTCCCGCAATTGAGGTCCCCCGCTATAATGACCGAGTCACCTAAGTCGAGCAGTGCCTGCAAATCGGATCTGAGTAGTTCTTTGCTCGGTGATAGATACGCGGAGACAAGAATAATATCAGAGTGGCCCGTCATTCCGACGCGGCATACTGACGCTTCCATATGAGTAAGCGCGGGCGGATCTAACGGCATGCAATACAGCGACCGCCTAAAATAAATTAATGTGCCACCCCCGCGGGCGACACGGTCGTTTCTAACTATGCAGTAATTCGCGATTCTCGGATTACGCATGCTCGGTTTTAACATCGTTTCCTGGATGAGGAAAACGTCAATCTGTCTGTCGCGTAAAAAGTCAGCTACTAGATCGCGCTGTGTCCGAAGGGATCTCGCGTTGAAAAACGAGAGGCAAAGACCGCGTGGTTTTACTTTATCAATTCCCGGGAATTTTAAAGCTAGTATTTAGATGATTGTGACCGGACGAGGCGCTGTACGGTGGCTCCGATAGCCGGAAAGCGCGCTAGAGCTTGAATGAGTTGTACCCCGCGGGGGTTCTCTTCTACCAGGGCGTAAAAGGCGAGCACCTCCTGCATGTCGTGCTCTACTAGAAGTTGCTCCATCCAATCGAACTTCTCCGCGAGAGAAGAAGATGAAGGAGCCTGGGTCGCCTTAGGTGGCGGCGCCAGAGGCCTTGAAGAGGTCTGGGGCTGAGGTCTGGGGGCCCAGGGGGCCATAGGGGCCCGCCCGGGTTGGGCCGCGCGCGGCACAGAGGGTGGCGAGCGCGGTGTAGGTGCGGGCGCTACCGGGGCGCGGGAGGCGCCCGGCAGGCCCGGGAAGGCCTCCACGGACATGAGAGGTGGAGGCGGACGGCGGGCGGCGGCAGCAGACGCCCTGGGCGCCTGCCTCGCCTGACGGGGACGTTGTGTGCGCGGCGCGCGGGGACATCCGCGATAGTTCGCGGGGTGACCCGCGTTACCGCAGAGCACACAACTGGGAGGGTCGGGAGTGCCAGGAGCGCGCTCGCACTCCTTCGTGGCGTGGCCACCCAGGCACTTGACGCACCTGGGGCGAAGATGACAATTCTTCGCGGAATGGCCATAACTCTGGCAGTTATGGCACTGCGAAGGGATGTGGGTCTTGCGTGGGGGCTCAACGGTGATCCCGTTGAGGCCACACACAGACGTGAGGGAAAAAATGGCCTTGCCCTCCTGCGACCGGTCGAGGATGGCTAGCACCATATTATATGGGGCGCGAGTGCTTGGACGGTACATACGGTGTACCTCGCGGACTGGGTAATTCTTCTCCTTAAGGGAGAGGGTAACTTCCTCGACCGAGATTTCGGCCGGGACACGGCGTAACACGACACGCAGGAGGCGCTCGTCTTCTAACGCGTACGTAAAATACGCGAGTTTCATCTCTGTGAGAAAACGGATCAAAGCGCGGTGATCGTCCGACGTGGGACATTTAACGCGAATGCCCGCCGGAGTGCTGAGCGCATTCGTGTAATTAATATTACGCGTTTTTAGGCTGTTTGAGATCGCGGTCCATTTGGACTTATCCTGTATCGTAACAGGCGGCGGCGGGCGCGGCTTCCTAGCTGCGGACGGAGTGAGCGAGACGGAGCTATTGTTATTATTGCCGTTCTGTTTTCGCGGCGGTATAGACGCGGTCGACGGCACGCGCGCGCCGTCTATATTGGCTACTTTTTGTGGGCCAACGGAACCCGAATCCGTCGGGCTGCCCGGACGACGCTTCTTGTGCGAGACGGTCGTATAGCCGTCCTTGTCTGTCTGCGCTGGAGGCGCGGGAATCGCGGACTCGGTCGCGGTCGCGGTCGAAACGGCGGACGCTTTTTCGTCTAGCTCCATCTCGGAGTCGGCCTCCGAGCTGGAGCTAGGAATCGAGGCCTCAAGTAGACCATTGTCGCGCGCGTCTAGAGGAGACTGCGGCGAGAGGGACGCAAAGGAATTCGCTGTCGGAATGGTAAAAAGGCCCTCGGCGGCCTGCGACGCTACGTTGCGGTAAATCGAATTTACAATCTCCTGATCTAAACCGCTCTCAAGGAGATTTTTACGATAGTATTCTGCCACAGCTAACGGATCCATCGCGGTGGATCGAGGAGAGGGAGGGGTCGCGAAACAACCTCCCTGCCTTAAGGGCAGGGGGGCACGCCAAACGGTAAGCTACGGGACTATATCGAGTCGGGACCAAGAGAACTGTTTAAAACCAAACAAAGCGAAAGCACAAAATAAATAAATGAGTGGGCGAGACAGGGGACCATGTATATGAATAAGATACTATAATATAAATGAATAAAATAGATAAATAATAATAAATAGGTACTTACATATATACGGGGGCACAGAAATAGATTACTTTATCACTAAATAGATAAAAATTAACGAAATATATGAGGAAATAAATAGATAATTAAACAGATAAATAATAGTTGGTTAGATATTTAAGAATAAGGAATAGAAAAATGAGTATATAAATAAACGGGTAAATATATAAATAAGGGAATGTCTCACTCACTCAGGTAGATTTTCTAAACGTGTGCCGCAGCTGCACTCAACTTAGCACTGAACAATCACAACGAAATCGAGAACAAAAGATCTCGAACAAAGGAGATATCGGACACGTGCGTTCGCTAGCGCATCTAAAACCGGACTCAACCTCTTCTCAGGTGAATGCCTCCTTCAAAGATTTCCAACGTTCCTTATTTTGGGGGTTTCCTATATGGAGTCATGACCAGCCGTCTTCACAAATTCTCATTTTAATTATACTTATTTATTATTAAATACAAAGAATTTCGACTTCATTGATGCCTGTATTTGTAAATACAGTGTAAACATTTTATAACGTCCATCTTTATAACGAAAACTTTCGTATAATTTAGTTCAATTTGATTGGATTACCACAAAACCATTTGCTTGTTCTATTTCCTCCGTATAAAGAAAACTTTTTATGACGTAAAAAAAGGTCGGTCCCTGAAAAATCGTCATGAACTGTTTAAACTGTATATTGTACTAATCGCTCGTTTTGTACGGCTTTACTAAGAAAATGAGACCACATCGGCCTTTACAGTACGACCATGTATTAAAATAAACACCAACTGAACTGAATGTTAATCTGAAAATTACATATAGATTATTTTGAACACTGTATGACTATTTATGGTGATAAGCTTATTGATTAATGAGTTATTGTCAGTCTTTGCACGTTAAACAATTAGAGAACACCATCTATATGATAATCTTACAAAATGGCACTTGTATCTTAGTAGTAACAAAAAATTTGTTAAAATGCAATCGTGTTATGTGTACCTACATAAAATGGTCTCTAATTCGAACTTGTTTACCAAGCTGAATCAGTCGGCTTGTTTTATTGAAATGATTTTATAACTCGCTCTATGCAGAGTATGTATTATATTGTTAGAAACAAGATAATAAGACTTTTTTTTTTCGAACTGGCTACGCTATTGACCTAACAAGGTCTTAACTGCTTCACCGGACTACATATAAGACTTGTTTACATCATTTTAATTTATAATTTTATTTACAGGTATAAGACAGGAACAAGACATATTCGTACGGCTTATCGACTCAGTGACGAAACAGGTAAGTTTTTCGATACCATACTGTACTTAAATTGAAAAGGAACTAACTAAAAATCCTTCAATTAGGAATGAGCAATATCTGAAAAAGAACCGTGTATTGTTATCGTTATTAATACTGATATGAATACCGGTGTTTATACACATCGGTGAATCGAAAATCTATCGAAAAGTTGTAAATGTAAATATTTTAAATATCATATGAAAATTTCAGGTCTTTCCATAAAATAAATTGAACATATAATGCAGCGGTACGTTAGCGTTTTATATTAGCTGAAAATAAATTTGGAATTATAATTTTTCTATATAATTATTCTATATTTGTTCACATTATCAATGTATATACTATTCAACCGTTACAAGTCCCTAATATTGCGTCGAGAAATCGCGCGTTCCATAACCGCACATGATTGACTTTTATATGTTTAGCATTATTATAAATTGTATGTGGATTTTATATACTGATATATGTGTACCAATATCAGTTGTTTATCTACCATTAAATAAACGATGCTTAATTTTAAATTAAATGACCTTGTGTGAAGTTATGTACTCATATTGATTTTTTAATTTACTCTTAATATTGATAGCTCGAAAAAATGTATTGATATAGACCATCCCTGCCTAACTTTGATTCACTACTAACTTTTACCTGTGAATTGTCTCGTGGTAATGTAGATTTGATATATCACAATATGTTTGAAAGTTGACAATATATACAGGATGGTCTAAATGATAAAATGCTCTTGCTGGCAGCTGCGCTCGGATTAATGTATACCTAACCTATACCTCGGGAACCGAACATTTCTCGAAAAAACATACTCCACATCTTCTGTATCCCTGGACATTGAACATAAACAAACAAACTTCCATTCCCATTTATAATATTAGTAAGGTTAGAGTTATTTAGTACAAAGTTTTATATAAGTATTTATTTTCAGTTAAACTCTATAACTCTTACCTAAAGGAACAATTTTGTCTATATTAAAAACAATAGTAGATTTGATTGATTGTTTCAAAGTAATGAAAATCATTACGTGTTGATAACATAGTTTCGAGTCATCTAAGTGTTTTAAGTCGAAGGCGATTCTAGAAAGTTATAGAAGACCCCAATGCTTCCTCAGGCCACGTGTAAACCACGCGGCTGCCACGCGACAGATTGTCATCGCCGACGCTCGATTAGACCGTAATCCTCACGCCCCTTGGTCAACGGAATTGCATTGCGTTCGGGAACAATCATTATCATTATCTCATGTTACAATTTCATTCCACGTTAGTTTAGAATTCGAGACGGTGTGAACGGGTCAGGTTTTTTGATAGACAGCATGAGAAGGGTTAAGGTTTCATGTATTATCTAAATTAATAGATTTATTCCGTTTTATCTCAAATTTTTATCAAATCGTAATTTATTTCAAAGATTATAATTATAATAATTTTGTTTCCATGAATAATAAGAACTCATAGTAACCAAATAACGTTTCAGTTGTAAATTAAAGATGGAATATTATATTAAATTTCAATAGTACACAGTTTATAGTACTATATCTATCAATCTATCTATCTAATACCTTTGAACGAGCAATTCTTGTATATTTTTATATATTCAGGATCTCGGAAACGGCTTCAGCGATTTCCGTGAAACTTAGTATGTAGGTGGTTTCGGGGACGATAAATTTTATTCATAGAAAACTTTTTTATATCTGAGTTTTTAGGCAATGAAAAAATATAGCTAGAATATAAAGGTAAATTTCGCCATCGCTGTCAAAACAAAAGTAGCTCAGATGAGAAGCGGCTACTTCGAAAATCTGTCTCACCCCAGTTCGAATCCGAATGACAGCAAAAGATATCTTGTTTTTTTTGTGAAAAATGATCATTTTTGAAGCATAGGTTTGCATTATTTTAAATAAAAAATAATAATATTATCATAATTATAAGAGAAATATCTATCTTTTAATATATATATATTTATAATGAATGCTAATTTTGTGAGGCAAACCTAACAATTTATTTTAATTTTAAAATGTTTTTTAAAGAACTGAGCTAGGCTCGCTCGTTCAAGTACTATTGTATAATACTATCTGATTCCTCCTGGTTTCGTTAGGTACTGAAAATGAGAAAAAATCAATTGAAGAAAAAAAGATATCTACTAATAATGCATATATTAACGAAAGTAGATGATAATGGTAATATCAGTTAAAGTCCTTGATAACCATTGGTAACACGATTACTAATAATAAGTATATTAATTCGAAATTATTAACGAAAACACTATGATACTTAGTTATACCTCACATATATAATTTCAACACGTCCCAAGCTCTTAGTATTGTGTAACAAGAGGCCAATTACAAAAGATTTATGCCGTGAACATAATTAACTTAGGCCGAACGTTGTTAACTAAGAATAACGGAATTTGTATGCGTTTGTATTTGTAGGTGAGCAACGACTTACTACAGTACTGTTACCATAATATAAGTATTAATTTGGTTATGTCGTGTTTCTTATATTTTCATAAACTAATTATTAAAATCTGTTTAAGTTTTTTGGCATGTTACTTACACATAATAAGTATTTATGAAATAGTCAATGTTTTATACGAAGCAGATAAACATTCCTTTTTAATTCTTTTATGAAATCCCAACTTATATTAATTATTATAAAATGCGAATTCTTACCATTTCATGTGTCTTAAGTGCTCAACTGATCATTAGGAAATTTTGCATACAAGTTGTCAAGGCTAAAAGGAAAAGCAGATGAAGTATCTACCATTTATCTAGAAAAAAATGAATGTCGCAAGGGATATATCAAATCTATATTGAGGCCAGCAAAGTTAGGAACAAAAGTTAGTACGGAAATACACAGTCTACGTATTTCTTTTATTAACACCCTCATATTTGCGATCAGACTTGACAATTTACAGCCACAGCTTTCTTATATATTCCTTCTGCGTAATCTGTTTTGTAAGGATCATTTGCTTATTAAATATGTATATGTAGTTATCTATATTGCATATTACGTCATAAGGTTGTGTTGTGCAACCAATAACATGAATTGATTCTCGTGTAAAAGTTTTGTATATATAAAATAGTAATTACTTTTGTTCTCGAGGTAACAAATTTCAATGTGATTTATTTTCTTAAAGTAATAACAATATAATTATTCCTTTTATATCTACTTTTCTTGTTTGAGGTACTGATGATGATATTAAAACCATTCGATTTTGAGACAATAATTACGTGTTCTGATTTTAACTATTACTTTATCAGGCGGTATCGATTGTGTCAAAAATTAAAATAGACAGTAATAAATATTTAACAAATACTTATTTTAATAAAGCATAAAATAATAGTAAATCATGATTTTTCGCTGAAATCTCGGTACTTTGACGAAATTTGCATGAAATATGATATTATTTCATGAAGAATCAGTCCTACTGTATTTCCAAATAATTCTCAGTCTAAGAGATACTGCGCAGTTACTGTTTGTTTTAAATTTATATCTTAATTCTTCTGATGCGTAGATATGACAACTCACAGACATGTCGCTTAGGTCAGAAGTGACACGCAAAACGGTCGTTGGGCAAAAATTGCGATGAATAGATGCCGTTCGGATAATAGCGAGCTGTGGTCGATTTAATTGTATTAAACGTTAAGTTGAGGGCGCACGGGCAATCAGCTAATGCTGCGCCGTGCATGCGAACACAACACGCAACTTTTGTTTTTTAATTCTATATAGAATAATAATAATTAGCCTGTACTCGTATATTATGCGAGAAGATCCTTGTGCAGATTTTTGTATGGCTTTTCTGTGTCGATTGTAGAACAAATAGAATTATCAGAACTAAGGGATTGATAAATGACGGGAGTTTTAGCTCTAGCTATACTCTGTTGTTAGAATTTAGGATTTATTATATTTATTTTGAGTAGATGCTTATGACTTTAGTAAAAACGGGTGGAATTATTAAATCAATCAAAAAACAAATGACCCCAAATCATTAACACTCAAAGTTTTTTTAAATTTTATATATGAACAAATCGGTCATTCAACTGAGTATTGGTACGCAGAATTGCTTTTCTCTCTCTTTCTTAGATAATTCATACATAAATATTAAATAATCTTGTTATTATTGTAGACCTATGGCCTACAATTAAGACGAATCGAATAGCATATTTTATGTTAAAATTCATTAAACGGTTTAGGATATACAGTGTGATCAAATACACACATATACTTGATAAAAATTATCCTCCCTTTACGCAGTTGGTTAAAAAAATAACGATATTTTAATTACATAAATCGTATGATAAGAAAGATAATATTAATATGTGTGATATATTGTCTAAAGGAGTTATCAACGTATTTTTTAAGGGAAGAAATATGCAGTGTCGTTTATTAAGGAAGTCTATTAACCAATAACGACTTACAACTAACATCATGCAGATTATTATGTCTATCTGAGAGCAATGATAGATACGGTGCAAGTCATTAGGTATTTATTGAAATACCTTCGGCAGCAGGGAGTTTTGCTAACTTTGCATCTACTGAGTATAAAATAGAAAGGTACAGAAAGACAGCTCCGTACAGCGAGCGATAAAGCGTACTTACCTATAAGCGCCTAAGTCAATCGATGTAGGGACAAGTCAAACGAATTCCATTGCTGAATATCGGCATTTTGTTGTATATTCTCCAATGTAAAAGTTTTCTTCTATGTAAGAGTTTTTCAGTAACAAATTTATAAGATTTTATTTGATATAAATAAATATATTGAAATAATACTTAGTAATTGTAAAAAGAATTTTTTGAGAACAAAATTATAATAGACTTTTGTGAATATCTAGCGCTATAGTCGAATGCAGGTAACTAAAATCTCAGACAGCCGGAGTTTCCTTTCTGTACTTATGTATTTTGTGGTTCCGTCGTAAGCGGTAGGTACTAGACTTTAATATCAGTAGTAAGTATACTGTTTAGCTATAGTATTATTATATTACAAGTTTTTATAAACAAAAAAAAATGTATTCATCCAAAATATATAACCTGTAATATTCTAAATAATACTGATCGATTACTGTAATTACACAAATAAAAATCAGTATTAAAACAAGATTATTTATGTTCCCATACTAAATCACTATCATATCAATATCTAAAATACCAATCTAGCGACCCTCTGTTTGAATATAGTCTTAAGATACTGACTCTATGGCCCGACGTATGTGTTCGGCCCAAATCCCATATAATAACGGAGGTCGATCAATGGAGAGACGCGCGTATTGCACGTGCCCACATGATTATGTTTACTTAACTATAATGAAACAACATATTAATTTGGTCTCTTTTATGTGAAAATAACTTCCTGAATTTTAGTTTTTATTATTACTCCATTTTTGTGCTTTAGATAATAAGATTTTTGACGTTGGAACAGAGTTTATGGGTTTAATTGAAACAAAAATTTTACCTACTTTCAGAAATTATCAAAATTATGAAGAATATATTTTCGTACACCTAGGTTTATTATTAAACGTGCTCCTCATGGCAGTTAGACTTGATTTTGGTATTCAGTCTGTGTAGCTGCCAAATGGGTATAGATAAAATTTAATTATTTGTTTAAAAAAACATTGTTAAAGCTAAGAATTGTAAATATTTAAAACAATGATTATTATTACTTCTGTATTATGAAAATCGTGTAAAAGTTTTGAGTATGACAGTAGACGGATATACGAGTAGAGGAAGACCGAGAAAGATATAGGATCCGGTGAAGCTGTTAATACCTTGCTAGATCAATAGCGTAGTAGTTGTAAAATAGAATGGACTGTGTGAAGAATGTGTGTAAAAGGTGTGAATACTGGGATGAAATCTAACAGGAGAGAGTGAAAAAAAAAACATATTGTACTAAGTGCTAAGTAGGGTTTTTGTGGGTGGTAGAGCCACACTGAAGCTGTTATTAGTTTCAGCATGAATGGGTCGGCACGTCCGGGCAGTACCAACCGTCTCACAGAAAACTGACGTGAAATAACAGTGCTTGCACTGTTGTGTTCTGTTGGTTCATTGAGAGCGCCGGAGGCCCACTCCCTTCCGCTTTCCTTCTTTCTCTTGCCTTCCCCTCTCCCTTTTCCAGATTTATTGTTCCGTCCGTATGTTAGTGTATTCGGTTATGTCTTGGTTTAGTTAAGTCCAAGAAAAATGTAAATGGACTTGATACTTCTAAAAGCACTTTTAGGCTATTTAAATAAAATATCACCGTTATAACATAAAGTACCTAAATTGAAAAAAGTTTGCAAGATGTATTTCAATTTTACAGTGAAAGTATATATATATAGATATATAAGTACGTTTAAGAAATATGTATATTGTAAAATGTGATAATAAAAATGGACAAAGGCAGCGGCAGTAATCATAAAAATATATACGCAAACAAAACTGGCAACGTAGCAAGGCAATGTCGTAAATGTGGGAATATAAATCATTGTAGTCCAAGTCACTTTAACATCTCTATTCTTTATATTATTTTAAAAAGTACATATTTTATATATATAAATGCGATTTTTATTTACTTCTATGCATACATTTTCGTTGTATTTTTACAAATGGTGCCCGCGACTTTATCTCTTGGTAACGATTTTGTAGGTTCATTGGAATACCATATATCGGTTGACTCATATCGGAGATTAAAACAGCCCGACAACAGACACTTCACTTTTACTTACCTCTTGTTTTATGTGATCTGTGACATACAGTTATGTTTAAATATGTTACTTCATCACGTTACTACATCTAGGGTAAAAACGGGATAGATGCCCCACTTTTTGAAATAATCACTTCATTTTATTATCATTATATTTATCATTTTATTAAAAAATATTAATTTTTTACAAATAATTCCTATGAATGTAGCTAGCTCAGTCCTTTGTGTTCAATTATAATTACTATTATTTTACCTATAAAATATAGATTTCGCAGTAATTAGCTTTTCGTGGAACACTTTTTTAGAGTATAGATGCCTACCTATATGGATAGTTGCCCCAATATGAAAATACTGAGAAGGATTCTCCTTCCGTGGAGGATAGATGCCCTTTATTCCCAGTACCTAACTGAAAAACTCAAACCTAATGTTAGATAGTACAACTCCTTAAACAGCAAGTGTCTCCAAGAAACATTGGCCATAATAATGAAAAATATTTGAAAATAATTCTAATATCACACAAATGACTACAATACGATATATTAATTAGAAAGTGTTTGTGTAACTAAAATATAAATTCTTAATTGTTGTTATAAAATATTCACATTAAGTGTCAACGTGTTTATTGCACAGTCATACATTTTTATATTGAAAACTAGTGGTCCCGGCAGATGTAGTCCCCCCTGACAATAAAAAAACCTTGACAATTTATATACCTAAAGGTTCCTCATGAATCACTGTATCTACAAGTCACAACAGTTTGAAAATCCATTCAGCATAGTGTTTGAGTTTATCGCGAACAGACAGACAGACAGACTCAGTAGTGGAGTCGGTTTTATAATATGTAATGATAATACAATAGATAACATATTTTTATAATATTCATATGATTTATTTAAAATAATTGAAATTTAGCTGGATAGTGCTTTTTTTTTTAATTTTCCATATCTTGAGCAATAATTTTTGAAAAGTGTACAGGTTTCGTGCAGCCAGTTCTGACACATTACATATTTAATTTAGTCGGATTGCGACTTTATTTTTTTATAGTTTTTAAAACATTCAATGCAGTTATTTTTACTTGTATCTTTAGAGTTATCCGGTTCATCTCCTTTAGATTTCTTTACAGGGAAACCTTTAGTTTTCTTTCCATTAATTTTATAGTTAGGTGGATTTTTACCTTCGGTATTTGAACTGTAAATAATTCTTTTTAGTGATGCTGGGTCTTGATGTAGTTTAACATAATTATCATTTTCTTTATCGCACAGATCAACTAGGTTGTCAACGTCATTTTCACTAAAAGAATTTGTTTTGTTTTGTTTTCGTTTTTTATTTTTGTTATCTTGTTCTTTATTGCTGACTCTTTGCATTATTTTCTTAAGTTCTTTAATACTTTTAGTCTTCTTTTTCTTGTCTACCTTAGTTTTTATTTGCTTTTTCTTTCTTTCAGCCACATTCCTTTTATATTTAATAGATTCTTTTGAATTCAAGATATCTGCTGATTATTTTACTTTCTTAGCCATAGTCACGAAAATTTTTGGAATAGGTGATGCTTCCATTAACATTTTTGAAGGTGTCTCTTGTTCTATATGGTTTCCTAAAATCTCTGCAATTGTAGAATCACCAATGTGAATAATACTAATGTCCTCAAAATATCGGAATCAAACAAGAGACTCTGAGATCTCTGTTAATTGGAGTACATAACGGATTTGGTGTTGTCTTATTTTGTTTACCTTGAGAAAAAAATCTTTCTGATTGTTCAACTTTAACTGTGATTGGTAATCTAACAAAGAAGGTATCGGAGACTGGGTTGTTGATGTTCGTCCTACATATGAATCAGGTGCATAAGATGTACCAGGATTTTCATTACCCAGTGCAGTATATGATATCAAAAAAGTAGTATCCGGTAAATCATTTTGGTCAACTGCGTAAATTTCACTACATTTAAAGCCACCAAGAGCGCTTGCAGAGATGGCAGCACGAATCCAGGCATTATGTATAAGCCCTCCAGCACTGTAACGGCTGATCTTGTTTTTGGATTCAAGGGCATAAATTGATTAGTTTCATGGTCGAAATAGGTTTTAACTGGCCCAAATACTGATCTGTCTAAAGGCTGAAGTTGAATGACTAGGTAAACACATTAAAAGAATGTCATTATCAGCAGCAGCTTGCAGCATGTTCGGTGTAGTTGAGTGTGAGGAGCGACACTGTCTAAAATCAGCAGAACCTTACCATTCGGCTTCAGAGGTATAAAATGTTCTGTTAACCATTTATAGAAATTTTTTTCGTGGCATAGTTCTGCTATAATCGGTAAAAATTCCAGATACATATAAATATCCATAAATACATATAAAATATAACAGACATTAAAATAAAATAAAAAAACACTTACTCCTTATATGGTGTATGAAGGTATAGATGCCCCTAAAGGCACCTATACCTCGAAAAATCAGGGCAACTATCCTTTGTGATAGAGATAGATGCCCAAGTATTTTTTAAATAAATTATACATAAAATAGCATCTATTTACATCTAGATGCAGACTCAATGAACCAGTATATTGACGTAATAAAAAATATAATGGAATTTTATATTACTTATAAAGTTATGCAATGCAAAATATTAATCCTTAAAACTTTGACGTGTTCGTAAATTTCGTTACGGAGATAATTACACGCACGAGAGAAACACGTCCTCACTTCACGACTGTCCGTGGGTAATTGAGGAGCGGGGTGACTATGGCTTCTGCTTATAAAATTAATTCTTAGTTGTGAGTTCGGGAAGTTGGGTTTTTAGAAAATGAGGCATCTATCCCGCTGCGGCATCTATCCCGGTTTTACCCTAAGCATTATATGAACGTTGTTTTTTCTTTTTTGTTAAAATATATGCTTTATTAAAAAAGAAATGCTAGACTAGATAAGTAATGTCTGCATTATTTTGAAATATAAAACAGACTTTATAGTTTCAAATAGATTGCTACTTGTGAACTTCACTGTAGTAAAAAATATCGGAATTTTTAAATTATGTGTAGTGATTACAGACGTCCATTCAATGGAAAAACCTAATAATGTTAAAACTTTAAAAAATAATGAATTAATGCAGAATTTCGACTGCAAGGCGATCACTATTATTAATAATTTAATCAAAATATTATTACTAAAGATTATTAATATCTTAGCACAATGTAGGTTCACAAATATTCCAATGTTTTTTTTTTCTTGTAAATCATCCCATATTATTTAGCTTCTCACTTGTTTAAGCCTCCGTAGTATCTAGTATTTTATTTTCGGTATTATTTTCAAGTTCATACAATTCATTTATAAAATAATAGTCACTTTTTTATTACAATGTAATGCAAAATACATATATATGTATATATATACAAATTATATATACGATACAAAGGTATGCATATATTTAATTATATCCTTTTTTCCTGACTTAAATTTGTTTATTTATAATAGCGAGGCTGTGAAAATTACAATTCATCGTTAAATTATTCAAATCATAAAAATTGAAATTTCTGACATATACTAAATTACCTTTACAACAAATTATTACATTTTATCAAAATTCATATAATTAGCACAGTAGCAAGGCGCTGCTCATTTTTTTTAAATCTCCCCAAATTCCCAAGAGATTGAATCCCATGCGACACTGCTCTGCGGCTGGCCATCCCCGGTGATCCTGTGGGACCGACTCAGTTCAGGGAATGAACTTGAAAAATGTTTCACCGCTAACAATCACAACTACTCCACTGAGCTATTTTTATTTCACTTTTGCATTTATCTATTAAACTTTAGTCCAAGTTCTTACAGATTAGTATAGTATCGTAACGCCCTTGACTTCTATATGTATTCTTTATTATTAACCCGCTGTACCCGCGACTTCGTCCTCGTGGAAGATTATGAAAAAAAACAGTGATTAATAAAATCATCTCAATGTATTAAATCCATTTACTTATCTACTTCTCTACCGTACTTAAGTCGCGTCGTCATTAAAATTACAATAACTCATGACAGAATTAACCGATTTTAATGAAACTAAGACTAAATGTTACTCGTGGATATGCTTTATAATTTGAAAGTGATGCATGTCTGAACAAACCGACATATTGACATTTCTAAAAAATATTGAAATGTATTTTGTTACTTACTCCTAGACACCTGCTTCATTTTTTTTTTCACAAATAAATTAATAAGTACATACTCGTTAGGTTTAAATTCTTATTATATGTATAGGTTATATAGAAGAATAGAAATAAGTATGCAGGAGGCAATCATATATCACACATTTGTTTTATGTGATTCTGCACGTTATTTTTCTATTTGCATATTAACGTGGACGATGTATGTTTCGAAGTACTGTTTAAAAATCTAGAATATAATAATATTAATATTGAACTTATTGAGTGCCTCCTGCAATGTTGAATGGAATTAAAAAATATATAAAGGTTTAAAAACTGTGAAGCGATAATGTCTTAGCATATTCGGACACCGCTTCAATCGTGTAGGTCCGAATCCTAACAACTGGATCGGAGCTTTCGGTGAAACATCTAATAATCACAATGATTAACTATAGCATGGTGGAGTCTTTTCTAAGTATGTCCGGCTAGCTATCCCTCAAGTTGGCAAATCTGTCGCCAAGATGGTCGATATCTATTGAGTTTCAACGATTTAGAGATATCATTTCTGTTAATGTCTTACATTATTGGAACCATTATAATATAAATGGTGACTTATTTGATTTTCACCAGCACCTGATGCCGCCATTATCCGAGTAACCCCCGAACGCAGCCAGCATTTTATCTACCCCAAGCCATTTTGCTTGCTTAAATACTTTCCTATGACCCTTGAACAACACCCTACGTACCCAAAATCCTTACAAATCCTTAATACAAAAGATGATAATACCAGTGTATTTCATATTCAATTAAATATTTTGTCAGGGATGAAAAAATGTATTTGGAATCTTTAGGGGAGTGGGCGACTAATGTCGCGATATCTTTTAACACTAATACAAACTGACTTAATGTATGTTAGGTTTTAATATCATTGTATTTTGATATACATGTACCTATAGACGATAATTTTGAAAGTAATATAATGTCAACTTAATTGTAGGAAAGTAAAACTAATCAAATAATAGGATATCATTTCCAAACCGTTATTTAATTTCAGTTTAAGTCTGGTCTGCTCTTAGGAGAATTAAACGTCTGATAGATATACTTGCGTATATATTTAACATTCAAACACAGCTGATAATTATGCTCATCAAAAAATAGTTATGTGCGGAGATCAAAACCACGACCTCTCGATTCAATAGTAGGCTTTCATACTAATAGGCCAATAAGACTTAAATGTATAATATATAATGTCGATGTACAAAGAACTTAATGAAAGCGTCGACAAATAAATACATTGGTAGAAATTAAATATGTTTATAGGCTAATTGAATATTCAGTATATATATCTAATTTCAATCGATGTTGATTCTTTTTGGATATCTAATTTTAGATGTACATTCATCCTTTTTTTTTCTTTTTTTCTCGAACTGAGTACGTTATTGACCTAGCAAGGTCTTAACAGCCTCACCGGACTACTAAGGCGAGTGCTTAAGGCACTCAGCCGATTTTATATTGGCAACCAGCTCAAGGGTGTACGGCACACCTCGGCTTGACTGTTGCCCGTTGCATGCAAAATCGCGACCTATCTTAGCTAACCTAGCTAACTATTCATATATGTTTGAATTGTTGAAACGTATATGTGTACCAAGCATATACGCCTCAACAACTCCTCCATATATTTTTTATCGAAAAATTGAGAGTTTTTTCAGTTCGATAAGGGAAAAAAAGTAAACCCCTCCACTAAAATGTGTAGCATGTAGGCGTATACGTGTGTGGGGGTGATCGTGTAGTGTTGTAGCAGTGATGTATATTGGTGTGTCACCGTATCGCGTAAGCAACGCACTCAAGGGCTCTCTACCGAGGGATCGAACCTAGGCTTGAGCCGCTGCCGTGGGAGGCCTAATCGGGCTACATTCATACATTTTTCAAAGAAATCAATATTAAGGTCTAGCTGATAACGTCTGCGTTGTAAAAAAAATTGAAAGCAAAAATATACTTTGCTTACAAAATTTCTTTAGTCGTTGATAGTGATTATAAAAATCATGGCCTCTTGAAAATTTTATATCAAATGAATGTATCGTGGTATTTTATAGAGAGGGACTAAGCGTTTAAGAAGCAGAAAATAATCTAAATGTATCTTTAGTATTTCTCTGTCATAGGTCAACTGTAGACCTTTTTCAGTTTATTTATTATAGACTAGCCTCAGCCCCCGACTTCGTCCGCGTGGAATAGCTACTTTGGGCTAACGCTAACATGCAGCGGAATCTCGCAAGTGGAAAAAAATACCCGATTTTGAAACATTCTTCATTAAGACTCCGCTCCTATCGGTCTTAGCGATATACTCTATAACTTTCCTTGATAAATAAGCTATACAATACTAATTTTTTTTTAAATCGGACCATTGCTTCCTAATATAACCCCCTACAACCGCATAAACTTACAAACTTTACCTCTTTATAATATTAGAATAGGTGTAACATAAATAGTATGTATTATTCTCCTTCACTCTTGCTCATGTGAAAGAGAATTATCAAAATTTTAGCTAAATAACTATTACTCATTTCGCAACAACTTATACATTCTTTGGCAGGATTAGTGCATACCCCTCTTCGCAATCAGGTCTAAGCGTTACCAGTAATTAGATATTAATAGATAAACGAAACCGGCACGTGTGTGGAAGAGGGTAAAATAATGTACAATCAGAAAAATTATAAAGTTGATCTTAGTTGTTGAACTCAGTACCTAATTCGTATTTGATACATGGCATAAGTATATAATCTATACTAATATTATAGAGAGGTAAAATTTGTGAGTGTGACTTTGCAAGGGGTAATCTCAGGAACTACTGGTCCCATTAAAAAAAATATTTTAGTGTTATATAGCTAACTAGCCTCTGCCCGCGACTTCGTTCGGGTGGACATAGTTAATTTGGGCTAACTAATATGCAGCGAAAGCTCTCAAGAGGAAAAAAACACCCCGATTTTTAAACATTTTTCATTGTTTCTCCGCTCCTATTGGTCTTAGCGTGATGATATAAGCCTATAATCATCCTCGATAAATGATCTATATAACAATGAAATAATTTTTCAAATCAGATCAGTAGTTCCTGCCATAGATAAGATACTATATACTGAGAGTTCCTGCGATTACCTCCTACAACGTCACGATTCACAACGTCACAAACTTTATCTCTTTATAGTATTAGTATAGGTATAGATTTATCGAGAAAGGCTATATATCTAAGACCAATAGGAGCGAAGCACCAATGAAGAACGTTTAAAAATCGGGGTTTTTTTCTTCTTGAGAGATTTCATTCCGTGTTAGCGTTAGCCCAAAGTAACCCATGCGGACGAAGTCGTAGGCAGAGGCTATTACTAAATAATATATGATATTTAATTATATATTACACATCTATTTTATTTTAATATTTATTTCCATAACATCGATGAGGCATCATGCAAATCAGTTTTTGGTTTTGATTATAAAATGCAATTATGCGAAAGAAGGGTGCATAAATTAACAAAAGTACGGTGCATTCTAATGTTTCTAAAAATATATACATTATTTAGATGGTTTTACCTTTTTATCATTTTTTGATGTGAAACATATATAGGCGGAGGGTAAACCTGATTGTTGGCGTGGCGACGCAAAACACGAACTTTGAACTATTAATGAAATACTCAAAATAATTTGCAACCCTATCTGTAAAACATAAGATTCAAACTGTTTTGTCGGCTGCTCGTTCTACTAATGTTACCCGGTGCGCGTCCACGATCTAGCCTTTGATATATGCCGCCAAACACACTGCGCCTGCGCTTAGTTAAATATATGTATTTAAAAATGAATATTTATGTAATAAAATAAATAATCAGACATTATTTCATGGAACAAATTTGTATTGTTTTATCTTTTCATTATGCCATAGCTGAATCCTATAGTAATCTGTTTTTTATGCATATAGCTTATACAAAACAATTACGATGTTTCACATCTGTCAGGCGTCCCGTGACGGCTGAATTTTTTAAATAACATGGCATAGTGGTGACACTTTTTGGTGGTAAGCATAGTACAATCCAAAAACAATTGCGAACAATGAAAGATCGTGATCCTACCACTTAATGTGTTCATAGAAATAATATAGCAAGTAAACCTAAATAAAAGTCTTTGTTTCAGCCAATCGTCTACGAAGGTCAAGACAAGAATCCAGAGATGTGCAGGGTTTTACTGACACATGAGGTTATGTGCAGGTAATATGTTTAAATAATCCATTAATTGTGTAATAAAATTATATGATGTTTTTGACAAACGGTCATTGAAATAAAAAAAAAGTAGCCTAGAACCATCTACAAAAAATAGCACATCGAATGTTCATACTCCTATTCAAATACGGTCAGTAGTTTTAATGTGATTAGGTTAAAAAAAACTGTATTTTCATTATATTGATAAACCTACACGTATCTATAGATTACTGCGTAGGGAAAAGATCAAATTGTGTGAAAAATAAGTTAGATACTGTACGGATAATTATTGCTATTTATTGAATAAGGTTAGGAATAAATATTGTAAAAATTAACAATTCAGTATATACTATTATCGTATCTGAATGGTTAAGTTTCGTAGAAATGTCGTTGTGGCGACTATTCGTCATAAATATTTCTCCCTAAAAATTGCAAGTCACGATTCCGAAATAGGTAGCTTTTGTATTTGTTGTTTGTACAAGAGTAAACATACTGATCGATGATGCCTTGGAGTTTGTTGATACATTCACAAAATACACTACTGTATATCTCATAGAAATCCTTTTAATTTTACTAATAAAAAGTGACCTTTTTTGTTAGTATTTATTTTAGAATAAGATTTAAAATGTAGTTAAACTACAATATGAAGTATCCAGTAATTAAACGCTTTGACTATCAAACTGTTTAACACAAGTGTTACACGATTAAAATATTTACTGCAACTTATTATATCAGTTCACGCGAACAGAATGTTTCCAGTGTAACTTCCTAATTACAAAACACGCTTACAAAGAAGTGAACGTCCTTATTAATTTAAACATTTTGTTTGGGGTGGTTTTTCCGCTCGTAAACGTACCGTCTCGCCGCTTTGTGACACTAGCATTGAAATGTGTAGTAAGTAATGCAATTTTTGCACCGGGGCATGATGCTCTGAGGTAAAATTTACGTCAGAACTTTTTTGGTGTATGCATTCTATATCAACAGTAGGTATATTAAAAAAATGTGTTAAATATGATTTCTTTGTATTGATTTATGATAATGTAATTTATTTAATATAGCTAACTGTGTTGCTTTGTTTAAAACACATTTATTTATGCACATTATATTTTATATGTATTCCTTACTAATGTTAAAAACACGAATGTTAGTTTATTACGCTTTTATGATTTAACTACTAAACCATTGAAATTTTGCATAAATTCTGTTAGAAATAGTATCTTTTATATATAGGAAAAAGTATGCTGTTCCCGAGGCATACATCAAATTAATATTAACGTGGAAAAAAATGGCTGTAAAAGCTTGCAGATTATAATTCACGCCTTTCTCTTATTAGACGATTTAGAAATATTGTATAAATATTTGAATGCAGTCGTTGAATTTTTTAGTCGATTCAAAATAACTATCTCTGTCGGAACTAACAACGTGTTTTCGATTGTTTCGAATCACACGATTTTTTGTGACAAGAAGAATAGGAGGTCTGAACTAGGAGGTCGTTCTAATGTAATAAATGTCTGAGACTGGTGCAATCTGGTTAGAAAGGACACGACAGTTAACTGCGATAGAAAATAATCAAAGACTATGGCGATGTTTGTACAATAGAAATAATCGATAGAAGTATTTACCACGAAATAAAATATATAGAATAACATAATGTTTCCATAATACTTTATTAAGAATACCAGTATATTATCATTAACACAAACCTTTGACAGTCAATTATAAGACACACAAGACATCTAAAATGTAGCTGTTCACATATTCCCCTATCTTCTAATTAATTTCATTCTATAGTTTTTCTTGAATCATTCTTATATTATTAATTGCAAGAAAATAATATTAGAGAGTCGAAAGTCAAAGGGAAACTTATTGAAAAAGTTGTTATACTGGACCTCTGTTATTAAGATCGAAGTAACCTACAAATGTGTTAGTGTTTGACAACAAACCGTGTCTGTGTGAGCAATTAAAATTTTATTCCACCTTAGACTGCACGTCTCCTCTCTTCTTGTAAGATATGTTTGTCCCGCTCGCACATCTTTAGGGGAGGAGTCTCTAGGGAGTCTGTCCTTTCAATGTCTTTGCCCTTTGCGTCAAGAAGCCCCGGTAGGGCGCTTGCAGTATGCCCGAGTTTGTTTAGTGTGGATACGACTTGTTTCATATTACTTTGTGGTAAAAAATTCTTTGGGAACCATCTATTTTATGTTACATTCTGAAATATCGGTCATATACTTAGTCTTATGTATATATCGACGTGGCAAGTTTTTCAATTTATTTACTTTATTGATGAGAATGTAACGTTCAATTCAATTATGGACTTTTTGGTTTGTAATAAAGTTTACTTACACCGTTTAAATCGCTATAAAATCAAATGTTTAATGTTGCATAAAAATATATAACATAGTAAGAAGCTTAGAAAAAATTAATAACTTACGTAATAATAATATACTACATTTTAATACGAGATATTTTTAATCGGTATCTCTTTAACGCATTTTGATTTTTATTTAATGGCATTTAATAAAGATTTAACTATTATAGCCAGTTACGAATTTGTACAAATTAATTTACTTTTACGACATATTTCCAAAAATAATATATAAATAAGATAAAATAAAACCCACTGAGAATATATTGTGTCATTTTAAGAAATAACACATTATTTGTATATTTCTTGACGTAAGTAGTCTATGTTACTGATATAACTTATGTATTATTATTAAAATAGCAGTCGTTGTCCATCTCAGATAATAATAATAAACTTTGACGAACTATATACATAAACCCTCCTCGTGAATCACTTTATCAGTACTGCCGAAAACCACATGAGAATCCGTTCAGTAGTTTTTGATATTATTCCGAATAGACAGTCAAACAGAGGAGGCAGAGGACTTTGTTTTGTAATATGTATATATATATATATATATGTTTTTGTATATTTCTTGACGTAAGTAGTCTATGTTACTGATATAACTTATGTATTATTATTAAAATAGCAGTCGTTGTCCATCTCAGATAATAATAATAAACTTTGACGAACTATATACATAAACCCTCCACGTGAATCACTTTATCAGTACTGCCGAAAACCACATGAGAATCCGTTCAGTAGTTTTTGATATTATTCCGAATAGACAGTCAAACAGAGGAGGCAGGAGACTTTGTTTTGTATTATATATGTTTTTGTATATTTCTTGACGTAGTTAATCTAACTGAGATAACTTCTATATCATTAATAAATATACTTAGTATGGTATACGTACTTGTAAGTATAGTATAAAGAAATAGATTTAACTGTAAAACTAGCAAAATATTTGAATGTGTAAATAGTTGCGTACGAAGAGTGACACGTATCTCGGGAACCCTCCGGTACATTTGCCAGCAATATATTGATTTTTCCCCTCAAAGGATATCCCTTTAAGCAGTTATTTGTGCAGGTAAGGGGAGACTGCTCGATATGTGTAGTGAAAATTTTGTAAGATAAAAATAGTATGTTTCTAAGCATTACATTTAAACATTAACTTATATTGCATAGAAATACGCTGTCGCTATAAATTTAAAATTACAAAAAAAAAAAAAACAATTTGCTATATAAAATTACTTTAATATTTTATTATGTACTTTTCATATTGAACTATTAATTTATCTATGACTTTATATGCATTTATTATAATTAGAGGTCGTTCATTGTTTATAATACGACCATAGTAAGGGGCATGAATATTTATCTTTACATGTTAATATGTAGATATTATTGTTTGTAGTTCTTTTTGAATTCTTTTTCTAAACAATAACAAGCGTATGTAGTATTAAAAAAATAATGTAGAGTAGCTATTCCTCGTGACTTTACACGTTTTTATATAGAACTAGTGTCTACTCGCGACTTCATTCGCAAGGAATAGATACTTAGGGCTAACGCTAACACGCAGCGGAAGCTCTCACGAGCAAAAAAAACGATTTTTAAACGCTCTTGGTTGGTTCTCCGCTCCTATTGGTCTTAGCGTGATTATATGTAGCTTATAACCGTTCTCGATAAATGTTATATTACATTTAATTTTTCAAATCGGATCAGTAGTTCCTAAAATTACCCCCTACAACATCACAAACTCATGAACTTAACCTCTTTATAATATTAGTATAGATTGATATATCCCCGGAAACACTGATGTTTTACTGGATCAAAGTATCCTATATCTTTTTCTGTATTTTGGACACCATATATACACAATTTCATAATGATCGAATTAGTAGATAATGCGTATAAGCGAACGAACATTGGTATATAATATTAGGATTAGTAGACGTAAAGATCACTGAATATAACAATATGCGCTTATAAATTAAAGGCACGAGTCTGCCATCGTAAAGAATAAAGAACCGTTTACATTTTTTTAAACGTTAACCCTAAAATTAGACAATAGCTATTGAACAAAATGTAAATCAATTTGTTGGTAACCTGGGAAGAAAATGGCTGTGAACTGTTTAATATTCGCCTATATACACATTGATTTTAAACTGAATAAAAATAAAGTGTAGCCTAATATTGAAATAATTAAAAAAAAATAGTTTTAGATATTACGCCGTACGGACATACAAACTTTACCTTCTTTTAATAAAAGAATAGATAATATATACAGCAATGCCAAATAATAACTTTGTATGTGTGAACGCACTAGATACTTGTTCGCTTAATTAAATAGGAATTGCAAATGCTGCAACTATAAAATAATATATTTCTTTTTTTGTTCCTAGTCGGTGTTGTGACAAGAAGAGTTGTGGGAATAGAAATGAGACACCTTCAGATCCTGTTATAATTGACCGGTAAGTTATTGTATAAACAAATAGATGTTTTAGTAATGTTTTGTTTTTTATTGTGACGTCATTGTATTTACTGTTAATGGTACTCCCATACCTGCGTGTATCGGCACGAAGTTTTGTCTATGGGTCACACTAAATGCGGATGTGGGAAGACATTATCGTCATGCGTTATAAACTATCGGACTGCGTGACGATAGACGCAGCACGATACTCGGCTGGCGGTTTTTACACACTTTAAAGGAGTTTAGCGGATGCTAATGTCGAGTCATTGGAAAAACACAGGTGTGGCAACGTATAATTTGTGCCTTTATCGGAATGATTTTTAACGTTAATTTTAGCGCGACAAGTACTCGAAGCTTCGTTTCGCAGATATGGAAGTAGCATAAGAAGAATACAGTCCAAAACCAATATCGAGCACCGAAAGATCCACATCCTACTGGTTATTGGTAGTCATGGTACCCTGTATAGTTCTCGACAGATGGTAATACTATGGTTGGTCCTGAAATGCGACAACCCTAAGAGTGTTATTATGGCGGGTGGTCATATAATAATGCAGTGACAGACACAGTTGGTATATCCTACCAAATAGAATGGACGCTTTTATATATTTTAATTACTATTAGCGACCCACTTTATAATACGTTCATGTAATAAAATAAAATGGCAACAAAAAAAACTGAAAACATCAATATATTAATTTTTACAATTATTTTTTTACAAATTACTTCCCTGGTGTTGCTAGTGTCCATAGACGCCGGTGATCACTTAACATCAGATGACCCGCCTGTTCGTTTGGCTCCGAATGTATTAAAATGAGGTTTTTAACCGAAACATAAATTAACCTATCTCTCAAGTTACAAATTACACATAAATGCCAACTATCATAAAAATGGATTGAGTAGTTTTAGAGTTCATCGTGGACAAACATCATGACAATGGATCTATATGTATATAAATATATCTATATGAATATTATAGTGGATGCTACTTTGCACTTCCGCTAGGAACTAGTAAAATATTTAATTATGGATTTCCGCAAAGTAATGCCTTCTTCAATCAAATATCTATATGATTCACAATAAAAGAAATGATAAAAGATTTCTATTCAAGCGGAATAACTTGAGATCAAAATTTATCCAATAAATTCACAAAACATTAGCAACTTTCTCACAGTTTATAAAACAAATGACTGCGCTGTTCAATTTTGTATTCAACAATTCGTGGCGATTCATCAACAAACTGTGACAGCAATCTGGAACTTTGCTCAGTGCAAATGCATTTCCACGATACGGAAAAGTTAAAAGGTCGGCGGCGTTTGAATTTTTATTTTTATCACAACGAAATTAGACACACGAAAATGAACGAGCTTAAGATAAAATCTATCCACTTTCGTATGTTATAATCATTGCTGACTACTGTTAATTAATTTTAATTCGCAATGAATGTTTGATAGATAATTATTATTTATGGCTTTACACAATAAAGTGTAACTTAATTGCTGTTCTTACCAAATTTTTGTAACTTTATACGTTGCGCGTCAGCATCTTAGTTCCTAAATTAGTATAATCACCTACGTTTGCCTTGTACTATAATAATCTCTATATATATGAATAAATAAAATTGTTTGTGCCGGACAAACCTATTTCAAAGAGATCGAAGTTGCAAGATTTCACTATTATGGTAATCATAGACGTATTAAGTGATGAAATATGGATATATTTCCGTTTCTTTTTTGGAAATAAAGATAAAAGTAATATCCTAAGGCCCTTTCTGGTTCTATATTAGGTTATTTATAAAAAAATATTCTTACTTATTCTATATTATAACTCTATTACAGTACCCGACAATGATATTATAACTATAGAAACGTCATAAGTGTTGCAATAGCGCTTTGTTAAACAGTGACTAGCTAGCTATTATGATCTCAGTAACGCGTCTGTGCTAATGGAAGCATGACAGGTAGTGACCGTTTCATAAAATGCCTCATAACTATGGCAAACACCATCCTGTTTTATAGGATAATGCACGAACTATGCAAACAAAATTTCTTACAGTT
Source organism: Antheraea mylitta (assembly GCA_014332785.1). Lineage (NCBI taxonomy): Eukaryota > Metazoa > Arthropoda > Insecta > Lepidoptera > Saturniidae > Antheraea > Antheraea mylitta. Next base: position 537,979 of record JACEII010000020.1, read on the forward strand.
TATTTATTCACATATGATTCATATTATTATTACCACGGATTAATTTTATAATTTTTCATATATTATAATAATTACTTATAATATCATAGGTACCCGGTTTTTAATTTGACATGTTACCGCCGAGGAGAAGAGTGAGACGTTTCGGCATGCTTCGGTTTTTTAAATCGTTATCTCTATCGCATAGAGAAATGACTGTGATAGACAAAGATAACATTATACGGAATAGATCTTAGGAAATAATCTCGGTCTTCTTCCGGACGTGCCAAATCAAAAGCCGGGTACCGTAAGTTGAAATAACCTGTTGCGATATTAGTATATTAGTTAAGACTGGTTTTGTCTTAGTTCGTATCTAAATTCTATTTCGGTTTTTTATAGCAAAATTCTATTTCGGTTTTTATAGCAATTACGTCGATACCGCAGATCTCACTATTATACCACAGAACAAAGAAAACAGCAAAGCGAAATTGCATGAGCGTTGATATCACGCTGTGCCATTCTTGAAAGTACAATTCGTTAGGGAATATTCTAAGCTAATCAGGCTGACAAATACCGATATTTCAATGGAGTGTGTACCCTTAGATTTCGTAGGTGAGGGGACATGCACTTGATGCTTTTAGTTTATAATTTTTGGGAATTGAATATATAGGCGTGTCTTAATGTATTGATTGATATCAAAATACAGAGTCGGTGTGAATGACAAAGTACTTCCATGTGATACGTAGTAATAGCAAATTTAACTAAATTATTCATAAAATTTAAAAAAAGGACATTCATTGATAGAGACGTAATAAATGATTGATAAAAGATTGCCAAGTAGAACGGACAACAAATTTATCCGATTAAATCACGGCCACAATATGCCAGGTGTAAACCTGCTGTAGTAACACGCTTAGGAGTTGCAGGAGTAGCATAGCTGACGATTACCATGCATATACTAACGATCCCTTACAGTGACACTTTTTGGTTATTTTTTTTACACGAATCAGCCAATGTGTATAAGACAATAAGCCATTATTAACAATCCAGCATTACAGAAAGAAATAAAACATTCTTACTATAACAACTATGCTAAAGATATGGTATACTTTTCCGAAATTGGAATTATTTTAATTGTAGCAATCCCATTGACAATACGGCCCAGTTCATCAAGATTAGAGTCATTTTTATCGTACCAAGCACACTGACAAGATAGCGGAAGTCTCTAAAATTGAAGCCATTTATAATGTAAGAAGTACGGTGATAACACAATACAGTTCTTCAACATTGGACTAATTTAAATTGTGACAAGTACGCTGGAAATGCAGCACTTTTCTCCAAAATTTAAGTCATTTTTGTTGTGGCAAGCACACTGACCATACACAATATTTTTCTAACATTGGAGTATTTTTTATAGTAGCAAGCGTTCTAATACAGCGTTATTCTCCAAAGTTGGAATCTCAAAGAAATAATATATAATAAAAACAGTTAAGACTGCAAACAAAAATATTGTAAACATAATTATTATACAGTAGTGCGCAAAAGTGCACAATTTCGTATAAGCTGACTCTCATAATAGTAGGTGACCCCAACAGTGATTGATTCTTGATTATTTGGCAGTGACCTTTTTTTTTAAATTGTACAGTGCTCACGATTACGCACAAAGTAATTGCTTTACTGTGATAATAGAAAGAAAGGCAATAATCAACTCATAGAAGAGCCACAATTTTATTTACATTCACTAGAATCTTTCATAATGACCTTACTGAAGTAAAAATTTCGCTATACATTTTATAATTTGGACGATTTCAAATTTTAACGTTGGTAAAAAACAAAACAAATTTAACAGCGACCCTTTGTGAGAACTTTCCTTTGCTTTTCGTTGGGGCATAAAGTTAGCCATGGAAATAAACCGAACCGCGAAATAAACTTGTGATTTTTGAACGTTTCATGTAAATTAAACTCGCTCGTACGTGATCGTCGTTCATTATTAGACTTTTTTTTAAAGTAAAAACTCTTTTGTTCGTAGTAAACATAAATATGTTGAATGTATATTAAAAATATATATATATGTTTATTTAAATTGATTGTATAAATAGGTTAAAAAATAGCAGAGGGACAATTTTTTCAAATTATTTATAGATTTCAACGAAGATGACAATAAATCCTAAAATGGTAACTTGCTAAGCCTAGACAAAACTGGCTCTTCATTACAACCGCGAGAGCACATTTACAGAGTGACAGCTAACTATGTGGGCATTAGAGAAGTCCTACCAACTTATCACAATCGCCTTTTTCACGGATCATTAAAGAGATATACAATTCAAAACAAAAAAAATAACAAACTTCCCCAAGTTAATCATTCAGGAAATTGAAATTTACCAAGCAGGATTCCTTAATATTAAGTGTTGTGGCTTTCATAGAATATTTTTTTCATCATTTCCAACAATACTTTCCATATATTTAAGAGAAAAACAGATTTCTTTGATTCAGTCTAATGTACGTAAGCCCCTATACCGCACACCGAGCAATTGTGACGATCATGCTTACGTAGCATGTTTTGACGTGAAATTATAGATCGATCTCCTGCCAAAAACACCATATAACGTACCTAAAGAAGATTTCACTTCAAAAATATTTAATACAAAAGTCAACTGTTGTATCGTATCATTTAATAAAATTGCAATTGTTATTAATAACTAGGAATTATGTCAAAGACGCATGATGCATTCATATACCATGAATCGCCCATCACCTCGCCCATAGTCTATGCATGCGACGCGCGTTCGCCGAATAATACGATAATTGAAATTGTGTAAATGCGTGCGAAACGACACCGAATTCATTACTGATGTGTTTTTTTTTGCAATTAACTTTTTTCGCTTCGCTTTTATACACTGTCATGATACCTTTCTTAACTGCTAAACAGTTTTTTTTTTTTCGAAATGACTATGCTATTGACCCAGCAAGGTCTTAACAGCTTCACCGGACTACTAAGGCGAGCGCTTAAGGCACTCACTGCTAAACAATATTACTGTATGTATCACTGTTGTAGAAACAATAATCTTCTACTATTCTGTTTTCATTGATCGAAATTTACACTTATTCACACGGTACCGAATTTATTACAGATGTGTTTTTTTTTGCAATTCATTTTTTTCGCTTCGCTTTTACATATTATAATTGATACCTTTCCTAACTGCCAAACAGTATTACTGTATGTGTCACTAATGTAGAAACAATAATTTTCTACTAATCTGTTTCCATTGATCGAGATTTACACTCATTCAATACCCAAGTTGGAGAATATTTTAGATGACCGGAATATTTTAATTAAATACTTAAAACAATCTTACTACGCCTTGATAGGATCAGATATACGAATGATTGACAATTTCGAATTGAACGTATATTATGTACTTCGTCATCTACGTCTTGTTTTTATAAGTACATATCAGTTTAAAGTCTTTAAATGAAGAGTAAATTATTAAGTCTTTCGAGAATCGATTAGAATGCTAGATCAAGATAACTTTATGAAGTTTTTTAGTACGTAATGCACGCCTAATAATGCACCTAACAATGTCACTTTCTTGTTATAAAAATAAATTATACCAGTTACTATGAACAGTTGAGCTATACAGATGCATCTTCGAGATAAAGATTAACCACACAAGCCATATCAAAGCTGGAGGTGAAACTGCCGAAATTAGTATAACATTCATGTAATACAGTGATGTTAAAATATATATGGAAATAGTTATACAAAAATAGAACTTTATTTTAGATAATAGTGTATCCATATTACATGAAATTGTTTGTGTAATTCTTAACATATCACTTTATATTATAAAACAAAGTCCTCTGCCACATCTGTCTGTCTATTTGCTCGTGATAAACTCAAAAACTACTGAACTGATATTCGTGCGCTCATGAAGTACATGTAGGTATATAATTTGTCAAGGTTTTTCTTTTATTATCAGGGCAGGACAACATCCATCGGGGCTGCTAGAATAACGTAATTAACTACGTATACTCCTCAACGTACTTGTAGTTTATCCCAGTGGCTGACAGGCCATCCAATCTATCAGCAAGTATGTTCAGAAAGCTATTAGGATTACTTCTGAATAACCTCAACAAGTTATATAGATTTTTTTAAAATCTTTATTTTTCGCAATCAATCTATCAAATTATTACTGTCATTCATAATGTCATAGCCAATAATATTACAAGCGTCGTACGATCATTTCAATATCAAGCATCGTGTGAATCAATATGCTAACAAGATGGTGGATCTTTTTTTGTTAGAACCCTCCAGGAAGTTTTTGTTGCACCTCAGAATTTCATGCTCCGTGGTATTGTTTTCCATTCACTTCACTTATGCACAATAAACTAACCATATTACATAAAACACCACCAACTTTACACAATTTAGAGTCAAGTAACACAAGATTATGAATAAAATATAAAATCCACTACATGACAGACTGAAATCCCGCCAAAAAGAAACTTATGTAGAATTAGAAAGAAAAACATTTGTTAGAAAAGGCAGTGTAGCTTAAAATCGTTAGATTACTCGAAATCGCTTGAATATCGATAACACGGCGTATAATTGACGTGAAGGTAAAACCGGGCAACAATCCAGAACCCCACGAATCAGCAGCAATTTGTTAAGTGGATTTTTGCCCGAGACACGCTCGCGGCTCGTTGCGCTCCTGTACACAATTTCATTATGCCTGCCTGCCTGCCCGCGGCCCGTGCTATCAACTTATACCGTGTTTTATGCAGGTAATGAAATACTTCACTTTTTGTTCTCAGTTTTTTTGCTTGTCCTTTTATTTAAGTATACGAACTTTATATTCTTGATTATTTCATTCTTGTATTTTATATTGAGAACTGAATGGTAAGAGAAAAGCTATTAAAATCTCAACTATTATGATTACCATATACCAACCTTTTTTTAACTGATTGCACTATTGGCCTGACGGGCCTTCACAATTTCACTGAACAAAAGCGAGCGCTTAAGGCACTTCGCCGTTTGACAACAAGCTCAAAGTTGCCAGAATGGCCTAACCTTGGTTTGGGCTGTTACCTCGGATGCAATTTCGCTTATATCAACATAAAAAAATGTTTTCTTTTCTTTGAAATGACTACGCTATTGACCTTGCTAGGTCAGCAGCTTCACCGGACTTGTATAAAAAAGACACAGTTGTTTCTCCATGGATAAGATTTTTATACTTATCACTAGATAACGGTAAAGCGAATCAACATTTCAAACTATTACAATGAAAAATTGTATGGATAGATATTTCAATATTGAAAGTAGTCTTTATCTTTCTATAACTTAATGACTTATTATAGCAAATAATAGCTCGTACAGGCGCAGTTATTATGAGTATAATATACATACCTACAAAAATGTTGAGATAAGCAAGGAGTAGTAGATACAACATTTTGTAATAATTCATAAGTTTAGCCGTTGACTACTTTTACTATCTTATCTTGGACCACATCGTAATTTAACATCAGATGTAATAATAACATCATCAGATTGCTGAAACCTATAAACTCATTAAATAGGTTACATTTTTCCGGTATTCGTAGACACCGAATATTATAATAAAAAGCTTAATTCACCCCACAGGGTTGATACTACATAACTATTACACCGTTTACAAGGCCAGAGTACTTTACAAGATGGACATTTCAAATCAATTCGTACCCACGCAATCGTGTCCCCTATGCAATCACTTAAGAATTTTATGAACCGTAATGATTAAGATGTTTTGTCGTGGCCGAGGGTTGAATTTAATCGGTTAACTAGTCGTGTTTAGAATATTATGACTCGGATAACTATTAAAGGATTAAGCGTTGGATGTATTAAAAGTAGTCTAAAGGGTGATTAGTCGGTTATGGTAACAAAAAAAATATATAGATCATTTAGAGAATAGATAATATTAATTGTATAATATAACGTACATTATTTGTTCTTTCCTTAAATACACATCATACGAGGAACTGGAATTAAGCCTTTCAAGTAAAAACCTAGTTACCGTTGTAAGAACTGTTGTAATCATCATTGTACAGCAAACGGGCTGTATGCTGTTGATTAATGCATACGGTTTAAAAAAAACTATTATTATTTATCTTCAAGTAACTATAAAGAGTATGTAGTTAATGAAAAATATCGCAGTACCTATTCTAGCTCAAGGCTAATCTTCGAAACAGCTGAAATCATATTATGAGATATGTACTAGCAGTCGGAAGATTATTCACAGTACCTACTATACATATGACTACATATAACTTTGTCCTTGAAGCTAAGTAGGTAGTATTGAAAATATTAGCAGATGTAACTAAAAATTGAGGAGACAGGTTTAATGATTTTAGGAGTTAAATAAAAATAGTAAAATTTAAAAGCAAAAATTTAAAAAACTGTCTACAAGCACTTCAGAGGAAATATATTTATTCGAATAAATAATGAGGCAAGGAGAATAATGTAATGCGGATATTCTTATCTATATCTCCTTCAAAATGTGTGTCAAGTTTATATTATAATCTTTTTTTCGTGTCGATAGTGTTAATATTTATAACACACACATATACCTAACGAAGAACAAATAATTTATTTGCACAGTTGTATGAGATATCGCAGTAGTTTCCTCATACGTGTAAGGGGCAGGACTTAAAGTACACACAGACAAGTGTCACATGGTCTCGGTAACGTTACAGGCGCACTAGTGTTCTTCGTTGTCCGCGAACTCATTAGATGAATAAAGCTAACTAGTATACGTCTTTATAGATAATTGTAAAAAGTTGCTAGATTATACGTTATAAACATAAATTGATACTTTAAGAACATTCTCAAGCAGTTTAGGTGTTACAACGATATTCTCCTTCCCCGATAGAAAATAGAACGATGGATTCAAATAAATAAACATATTCTTCCGAATAATTATTTGATATGTAACGACAATCTATTCTGTGCACATTATATTTTTATTTCGCTGGTGTGAAGCATTCAACCACCTTGAAATATTGGAACATTCTTTATATTGTATGTTATTCATAACTGAATTAAGAATTTGCGAAATCATCTATGTTTACCCTCAATGAGGTTGATGTTACTGGTATTTGAAAATGATAAGTAATATAAAAAATATAATGATGTCTTTATTTTTCGTATCAATATCCGATACCATTTATAGTTTAGATGACAAACGGTAAAAAGGGGCAAGAGAACGTTCTCCGTCGACATATGGCCGACATCTATGTTACAATGAGATTTTTACACCCTATTCGGGTGCGACAAAATCGATTCCCAATTCGATATGACCCTCTTGTGCTCTGGTAGTTAATAAAGAGGCATATATAAAGTATTAATAAACCGTCCAAATAAATACATGTCAAATGTTCATTACAAGTGCTCATGAGATAACGTTATGATATTGTATTGATTTACTCACAATGAATATTCGTGATGATTACAAAATGACGTATCATATAGATATTTGGTATAACTGAGACATTTATTTTTCAATTTAACTTATATACGGTCTAAGAGTAAAACATGTTCTTATAAATTATCCTATTATTTGCCTTTGAATTTAGCAAGCATATCAATTGATCATTTTTAACTGTCAAAATCCAAACAATGTAAGACTATTACACTGTCTTAGTTTAAAGATTTTTAAATACAATAACCTGTATTATGTACGAAGTATTTTCTATTGAAAACGAAATATCACCAATGCGTATATATTTATGAAATAAAAAATTTCAAAGAATGTAATTTGAAACACTTAAGATATAAAACTGTGGCTACATCGGCTACAGTTTGCTGGTGATTTTCGGTCTCACGAACGGTAGCACGAGAGAATCACGGCTATTATATTATCTCATTAGATACGCAGCGGTACCGAGCTCCTCTCTTTTCTTCTCGCCAAATAAATTCCCCTTTTCCGCCGTTGATATCTCTATTAGATTTTTGTTGGTACTTTCGTAATCAAATTACGATAAAAAAAGCCATTAGTATTGTAACTACTAGATTTATGATTTCAGTTAAATTCTTATTTACATGATGAAAATTTATATATCACCTTAAGAAATTCCTATTACAAATAGTTCACAACTAGAAGTTTATTGGTGCACAACCTTGGAACGGCTTGGCTAACCGCTACACTGTAAAACTTTGTGTAATTCCATAAGTCTCTTTATTAATAGCTTTGAACTTTCTTCCGTACACTTGAATATTTGTTTTAAAAGAAAATAGAATTTATCACAGACATAATTGCTTTAGGTAAATAAAATAAATTAAATAAATGTTTATCAAATACACGTACATAAATACAATACAAATCACGCAAATCTGTACAAAAAGGTTGAGGCGCAACAAAAGAATTCGGTACACTTACAAGTAATGTAAACCAAAAAGAAAACTGGTCCCAAAAGCGTACCCTGGGGGATACTCGCGCGCTACGCCCGGCCCGATACAGACACGACGACTGGTGATTAGGCTTCTTATCCACGAGATAGCGACAGAAACTGTGCAAGACTTAACAACTAGGACCGTTTTCGTATTCCCTTCGACCAAGCATTTTCTTGCCCGCCGACTTATCTAATGCTACTGACTGTTCAGCTTAAAATTTCTGTGTAATAATATCAACGGCTAAGTTTCGGTACTTATGTGTTTTATCAATAATAATCAAATGAATTATTTAATGAAAATTAAAATTTACTTTTCTGGATTAACTTTGATACACAATATACAGCTTAGTATGTTATTAAACTAATTATACATTAATTCAAGACCCTGTCTCAAAACTACTGATTTGAGATTTCGGTGAATTTGTTTATTTTTTGTTTTAAAATAGTTACAATTTAGTAGTTTTCATGCAAAAGCTTTAGGAATAATAGTAGGAGAATTACAGTATACTGCATTCAAGTTCAAATATTTTTTAACACAATTTATAATAAGGTTATACACTACAGACAGTTACGATTATATTACACGTCAACTAACTAAATGTACGTAAATCAATGTCCGTCGTTAATGAGACGTCTTATTATTGAAATATGTTGCGTACCCCTCGATTTTTTCTGCTTGATAAGTCCGGGTGACGATCGTAAATTGAAATATGATGAAGTTGGTAATAAGCCTCGGTGTCGTATCGACCCTTCTACTGCATTTGCCTTCTGATCTACGTCAAGTAATTCACTGATATTTACAGTCGTATCACGTTTATTAATTTGTTTTGTTGTTTAGAGTAGTTGAAAATATCCCATATTTACATAATAATAAACAAATACTTATGTATAAGCAATTCAATAGGTATCGAAGTGGATGTTATTTTATTCGTACCATTAATTACATTAAAAATTGCGACTTGTACAAATCTAACATAAAACGATTTATAAAAAAACAAAACTAGTATTAATCCGTGACTTCACTCGCGTCAATGAAGATTTGACCTATTCCTCTGGAACTTTTTGTCTGGATGAAAAGTATCCTATGTCCTTTTCTATAATCCTCACAACGTGTAAGAAAAATTTCAAAATGATCGGTTGAATAGTTGAGACATAAGCGTATCATCACAATATAACATAAACATTTATAATATTAGTTAGTACATTAAATCAAGAAAAACAATTTTCACTTCACTATAATATAAGAAATCTATATTAAGCTCAATGAACTTCTCAGTTCAATATAATAATTTCAGTATAAATCATTATATTTTAATCGTAAGAATTCCTAAATTTTTATTTTTAACGCATACTTTTCTCCGATCATGTCCAAGCTTTCTATCTCAATTCCGAACTCATTGCCGATTCCAATCCGTGATTCGTCGGTTCGCAAATTATTCGGTGAAAATTCACCATCTCGTTAGAATGTGCGATTCGGTTGGGAGCTGCGCGGCGAGCCAACCGCTTGATAAATTGTCTGGAATAATAATGATGAATTGCAACTACTCGGCTCCTGGTGTTGGAACTAATCTACGGAACGATTTTACTATGCATGTAAAATCTTTCTCAGTTTTAGAATACGTTTAACCCAAATCGATTAATAAATTATTTATTCATAAGCTTATTTTATTTTAATCAATAAGTAATAATCTATACGGAATCTTTTTATTGGCATTCTATGAATGTACATTTGGACGAATGACACAAATATAACGGGGATTCTAATCCTGACCTATACTAGAAATATGAAACTAAGTTTGTTTGTTCGCTTGTTACACTTTCACGACTTAACTAATAATCATGAATTGTACACACGTTATCTGAGTTAAAAAAAGGCCATACATACATGGTGTACATTTCGTCAAAAAGCATAAATTACTTATTATTCTAAAGGGAAAAAATAAATTTTCATTATTGCAAATGAAGCTACTTGCAAAAGATAGTTAGTATTCGAATAGAATAATAGTGTTCCGGATTTTGGCTTCATCACATGTCCACAGTTCGATGCAACTGTTCATACTATTTTAGCTTTAGCATTATTTTAGGGTATAAATAGAATAAGAATAAATTCAAACAGAATATTGCTAGATGATTTTAATATTGAATATATTCATTGCTCTAAGTGTAGTTGTAATAGTCATTACCAATGTATGCTTCTGATATATTTAGATAAGTATGAATTCTTCGTTAGAAAATTAATAGAACCAAGATTGTTAAATATAAAACATGTGTGTAAGTAAATTTACCAACTTGTTAAATATTGGATTTAATATTCAAGAGGTCTCAGAAATTTCATTAACGCGTTACTATGTAACTACAATTTCAAAATCTGAGTAGGTAAATAATATTCAAGAATGTACGTCTCCAAAAATAATTTCTAAATTAAATTTAATTCGACGTTTGATATTATGTAGAGCTCGGAGAAATTACTTCAAATTAGCGACAAATCTATTAAGAATGAGACGTCTCGGGCCCATTTAATTAGTGACGGGGTTTTATCATCCCCTCTTTGCTTCCATTTCTTCAGAAATTCAACTGTAATACGGCCATATTGGCGAAGCTTAAATAATATTGGGCGTACCTAATAATAGAACGTCTCTTTGAAAGAAATTGTATTTTTATTTTCATAAGTTTTATAAAATTTTGTCCTCAGTATCTGGTTTGATTTTTGTCTTTTCATTAAGTGTGGTCATAAAAACTATAATGTGAAAGCGTCGTTAAATTTAAATACATTCACGCATGACATCTCTTTTGAAGACAAACACACCCAGTGTATAGTGTCAGGTTGTAAAACAAACTAATGTTAATTGTTGCTTTTACGACGACATTGCGTGTGCCGGGGTCAGATGGTTCGGATACTGAATTAATTGTTTTATAATATTTTTCATTTACATATTCATTGTTGATTTCTATTATTCTTTTATTATTATTATTCTTTGTATTTATAATGCTTTATAGGATTAATATGATCAAATAAGATATCTTTACAGGGATAATATAATATAAGGTGTATTATACTGTATTGACCGCAATAAATTATTTGGTCAAATTATTATTGAAATTCACTGTGTTGCCGATTTATATGAAGTACGTACATAAATGATAATTATAATACATTTTTGACGACTTACTGTTATTCCAACAGTTAGGTCTTGTTACAATAACAAATAGCTAAAAAAATAAAAAGTTTGATTTTTATGTAATGGATTAATGCAATAAATAATTAGCCAATTTTAAAAATGCTATCATTTATAGGAAACTACATTATCATCAAATAACATAGGCTTTAATTTATTTTCGATGCGAATGCGAACGAAAGCGGTAGCAAAAGATTGTTAATAAAAATGTATAAATATCTGTTTGAAGTTTATATGTTATCACGCAAGTTTCGTTACCATTTAAAATAGCGTTAGTGGACATGAATTAAAAGGAAAAATATCACTCAAATTCAATTTATACGAGTGGCTTATTCATTTGGTTATCTTGATCTGAATGTAATCATGCGTTTTTACTTGATTGATGGTTTAATCGATCTCTTCCAATTTCACGTTTGACTAATTGACTCAAAATCACATGATTCTTTAAATGATTTATGTCCATTACTTTGATGATAGTATGTTTCTATGTTATTAGTGAGATATTAGATGTTATTTAACGCATACTAACTATCTAGATAAATGAAACTGTATTTAAAATAGAATACATATTGCGTATATTTTCTAATTTTAGTACACTAGTAAAAGCTTAATTTAATAAACATAAATCTATATAAAAAATAATTTAAAATAATGACATATATTTAGAAGGAGAAAAAAATTAATCCCTAAATATAAACGATAACATGTATGATTCTTTTTTACAGAATACCAGCAAGCTCTCGTGACTTTGCTCGCATTAAATTACATTATTAAGCTTTTTTTTCTCGAACTGACTACGCTATTGACCTAGCAAGGTCTTAACAGCTTCACCGAACTACTGATATTAAACTTAATAACGGCAAATACCATAAGTATCGAATAAAAAATGGTTAAGTGTGCTGCTATCTTCCATGATGATTATTGTTTACCGAACTCAAATGTAGCTTATAATATATAGGTATATCTAAATCTTCATATCTTTACAACTTTCGATAGGATATATTATTTATTTATTATCTTGATTTGAAATATTACTGAAATATAAAAAGTACATATTTACTAGAATTTACCAGAATTATGTATATTAATTATTATTTATATCAAATTAGTTTATTTTTCTTTGTCATTTTCTCAATACTTTTTAAGAATTCTTATTAGCATAGAATGAAAATTACAGGACATTCAACATGTTTTTTTCTTCTATTCTGCAGACTCTTGGGCCACCCCTTTTTTGCTTTCGTTTGATTTATTAAGTACGTCAAAAATGGTATCTGTGAGCTTGCTGGCTTCTTTTTTTATTTTACTCTTTTTTATATTTATTTGTTTAGGACGGATCTATTAATGACGTTATTGCCATAACGGCGGTTTAATTTTGATCCTTTATGACCATCTTTAGGTTATAATCCACAATGCTCACCCGATTAGGCCTCCCACGCACCCGATTAGGCCTCCCACGGCAGCAGCTCAAGCCTAGGTTCGATCCCTCGGTAGGGAGCCCTTGAGTGCGTTACTTGCGCGATACGGTGACACACAAATATACATCACCGCTACAACACTACACGATCACCCCCACACACGTGCACGCTACACGCTTACACATGAAAGTGGAAGGGTTTACTTTTTTTCCCTTATCGAACTGAAAAACTCTCAATTTTCCGATAATAAATATATGGAGGAGTTGTTGAGGCGTGTATCCTTGGTACACATATACGTTTCAACAATTCATACATATATAAATAGTTAGCTAGGTTAGCTAAGATAGGTCGCGATTTTGCATTCAACAGGCAACAGCCAAGCCGAGGTGTGCCGTGCATCCTTGAGCTGGTTGCCAAAATAAAATCGGCTGAGTGCCTTAAGCACTCGCTTTAGTAGTCCGGTGAAGCTGTTAAGACCTTGCTAGGTCAATAGCGTAGTCATATCGAAAAAAAAAAATCCACAATGCCCGACACCGGAGCGTAAACTCAACATGTTATATATAGACATAAAGCTTACACAACTTGTAAAATTGAAATAAAAAATATAATATAAAAAAATAACTATTTTTTTAAACAAAATACTCGACGAATGTAAACATAACGTTCAACATATGATCACATAGAGCTGCAGGTATCTCGAAGTCAGGTACAGCAAGACGTAGTCAGCGCATTTAAGCGCCAATTAATTATTAACAGACACTGAGCGCTTCCTTTGGCTCTTTGACGCGGCGACTGTATAACAATGCAGCCATGTCTAGTGATTGCTCGCTTTGCAAATTATATTATAGTGATTTACTTGTGTAGTTTACTATTAAATTAATATTAGTTCACTTATAATTATAAAGGTTAATTTAGGGATTTTTTTACTATATTTGTAATAACACAGAAAAAAATGTTAATTTTGAATATAATAAATATGTATAAATAACATGATACAGTTCTGTCATTGGGCGCACAACATACATAGATTTCGATCAAATATTTTCGTCCTCGTAGGTTCTTCTCGTTCCTCTCCCCCCCCGCAGGGGGGGGGCTGAGGGGCGATGAGACGGCGTCAGGGTTGCCCCTCTGGCCGTGGCCTGTCTCTCCCCCCGCTTCTACGGGGGTGTCTAATTCTGTGGGGGTGTGTCCGTCTCTAAACGGTTCGCCCCTGTGGTTGTTTCGCGGATCTGACATCCTGTGCGTGGAGCGTATCTCTGGCGTGTAATGTTGGTCGCCATTATTTTTTCTCCAGGGGGGCAGGTCTTGCACTGTCCTGCAAGCCGATTGCTGGCGAGCACGGGCGTTCTAAAGGTCTTCGGGGTGTCTGGTTTGCTCGGGCGCTTCCGTCTTCTGGATCTGTTCTTGGCGTTGTTTTCGCCTCTCAGAGATAACGATTCCCTCGTTAGCAGGGGCCATCAAAGATGCCACCGCAGTTTCTAAAGTCGTCTCAACCGCCGGCCTGGGTCGTCCGAGTTCGGTTGTCCGGGATACGGTTCCGGCACAGCGGTTTCTCAGTTCCAGCTTGAAGACGGGGCAACTTCTTTTATTGTTTGCGGAATGGTCGCCGGCTCCTCTTTTGGGCTGTCACATTGGTGGGCGACGTGTGGACCGCCGCACCGCACACAGGCAATCGGCCGGTGGCATTGTAGAGAGGAGTGCCGGAACTGTCGACAGCAAAAACACTGCGCCAGCCGGCGTTGTCCCCTCCAGGCTTCAATCTTGATGGCTGGCATACACATCAATGTGGTGATGTTATAGATGGCTGGTATCAGTCCTGGCGTCCTCTTCAGCACGGCGTGGTAGATGCACCCGTTTCTACCCCGTCGGCCGTTTATTTCTCGGGCATATTCCGCCACGAAGCCCTCTCTTCGGAGGACCATGGTGACGTCTTGTGGGTTTAACCCTCATTGGAGGCCGCGAATCGCGATCTTAAGGCCTTGCTGAGAGGGGGGAGTGTAGGTGAACCAGCTTGCCTCCTCTAGTTTCTCTATTAAGTTCATTGTGATGTGGTGCTCTTCTACGTCTTACGGCATGAAGCGCACTCCGTTCCCGTAGGCGAGGACGTTGGGCCCTCGCCCCAACTTCTCCGCCAGTTGTGGGAGTAGCTTAGCCCAGTCGTGGGAGCTCTCGACCACGATCGGCGGGTAGCGCGGGCCTTTCGCGACGGGTGAGGCAGGCGTCGTTACTTCGACCGCGGCGGCAGCATTGTCGCGCGGTGGCTGCGAATTAGGGTTCCGCAGGCGCATTACCGGCTTAGTTTGTGGATCGCGCGCAAGAAGCGCTGTGATCGACGCATAAGAGGGCTGCTCGCGGGCAGCCATTTGCGGCGGAGCGGGGACGGGTGTGGGTGCGCCCCCCTTTTTTTTTATTAACGTGGGGAAATCCCTAACGGATACGCTACCCTCCCGGGGGAGAGGGTAGGTTATGTCCGATTCGCACGGACTAAAACCCCACAGTGTACCGTCCGCCGCATGGTAGGGGCAGCCAGGGATCGAGCATGCTCACTGACCTGATAGTGGGTGGGTGGTTTCGGGTGTACTGCGCTGCGTTGTCGGCTGTGCGGGTTTCTCCGGGCAGCTTCTCTTGCTGGGCGGCAGGGCGTCTGATAGTACCGATGGTGATTTCGCGTGATCCGCG
Source organism: Antheraea mylitta (assembly GCA_014332785.1). Classification (NCBI taxonomy): domain Eukaryota; kingdom Metazoa; phylum Arthropoda; class Insecta; order Lepidoptera; family Saturniidae; genus Antheraea; species Antheraea mylitta. Next base: position 553,649 of record JACEII010000020.1, read on the forward strand.
GCGGGCCCTGCATCGGGTTCGCTGCGCTTGCGGTGCAGCGCTCGACCGAGCGGGCTAGTCGGCGCGTTGGAGTACGCGGGTAACGCGAGTTTGCTGCAAGCCGCGCTAGCGAGCGCAACTGCATCGGTCGCGAAAGGCAGTTTGCCCTCAGCTGCGGCTTCTTAGATGTGCAGGAACAACGCCATCCAGCGGAGCATCCCCTCCGACAGAGCCCCAGCTAAAATTAGCTGGGCGAGAGTGAGAATATCACTCTCGTGTGCTTCTGCCGATGCGGACGCCCCGCCGGTCGGCGGCTGACGCGCGTCCGGAGTCGACGGGCGATGTGCAGGCACGGAGGTGCGGAGTCCGGTGAGTGAAGCGATGGTCTGAGTTGAAGAGGCGGCAGGATCCGTAGGCTGGCTAGGAGTCGTTGGTTGGCGGTCTAGTTGGCCCTGAGAAGGACCTTTTATGGATCGTCGGCTCGACGCAAGAGGCGGAGTGGACGAGGAAGCGCTTGACTTGCGCATCGTCGCATAGGTCGGAGCAGGCGGCACTCTCGGACGACCTCGAACGCGTAAGACGATGGGACCGTGTAAATATTTTCTCTCAAAACTATAATTTCTAATTTCTTGCCGTAAAGAAGTGGGGTAAGCGGTGTGGTACGTATGAGCAGGAGAGGAGAAGTAAACGGACCAAGAATTGTTTACCAAAATAAGGTGTCGACTAAGTTACAAGTATGATCTCTTATAAAGAAAAAAATGTAAGCCTGATCTCACTTGAGTATATATCTGAAGCTTAAAAATATTGAGGAAAACGTCGCGTCGTGCCTGCTTGGTGAGTATATTCAAGATTTAATTTATATATCTTTACTGTATGAGAGAAACTTCATAGTATTGTGATTTGATAGTTTTTTGTTTCTCTAAGAAGCATAGGGAGATGAAATTTATCTCAACTTTTTAACTAAACTGTCTGCTATAGCACAAAGAATATTTACCAAAATCCGTGAAAATTTTCATTAACTACAAATTTTTAACTTTCGTTCGTTATGTCCTAGTGTAAATCTTTATGGCGTTTCGAATAAAAAATATTTTTTTGCTTGAGGATTGAATAAGCACACTTACAAAATCTGTAATAAAACATCACTATAATAGACGTGTATTGGATGTATAGAGTGCTTCTAAAGTATATTTCGGCAAACATGAAGCGGGGTCGCCTTTGATGGAAGCGCCTTCTTCAATTGTCAGTTCTAAATCCAATTTTCACTTTATATTGCTAGTTTCACATGTCGAAGGGTGCACTTTAAATTGACATCTACTATAAAGTGACACTGTTCGTAATAGCGTTCCATTTTTGTGTGGTCGGCAGGGAGAATGAAATTGTATATTTCAATCTTAAACTTTGTTTTCTTACTTTATACCAGGTCTTAGGTTAGCTGCTTACAGTATTCTAAGAGATGATAGTTCATGGTCACATTTAACATATAAAATAATAATATCAAAACAAATACTAATAAACAACAAAGAGAAACTTGGTTAACGTTTATTCTAAGACTTTCAAAAGTATAAACACAGACGTAATAAACCTAGGTGCAATGACCGAAGTTAATAAAATGGAAAATAAACCATTTTGTTCCGTTCATGCCGTTCCCACGTTTACTTTGAAGTGAAAGTGAAGTCATCAGACGATCATTGTGCTTTAATATAGACGCGTAGATGATTGCATATAATTTTTGTAATAGATATTAGGTCAAATATTAAGCACCCACTTTTTAAATTTTGCTCTAACATTTTTTAAAATCTCACAGTGCGGTTAAAGAAGTTTAAAAAATATCTATATATAATAATAGGAAAGATAATTTATTGTTCTCGTCATTCTGTTAACATTTCTATCGGACTTAAGATTCTTTTATTATGTACAAAGAACTTCATGATACATTGATATTCTGTGAATTTGAACTTAAGATTCCAATGTAATGATATAGAATTTGATTTAATTTACCCTTCCAGTCTGTTTTGCAAAGATAAATTTTAGTACAAGTCGATATTTTTAACAGCGTGATTCTATAAATTTAGGTCGTCCAATTCGTAGATACATCTATATACTACTGTCGTGTGATCACATTTTGTGTTTAAATTTATTAGTAACTTTTCTATATAATAACATAGTAAATGTAACGTGTCTGTATTTTTTAAATTTTCGTGAAAAAAAATTGTTACAGGTGTCTAGGAATACGTAATAAAATATATTACAATAATTTTTAAGAAATGTCTGTCTGTCTGTTTGTATGAACACGCATCATTGCTAAAGTACTAGATTTACGGTAAAACCTCATAAAGAAAATCATAAAGCATTTTCTCGAAAATAACTTAGTGTTAGTTTTATTAAAGTCGGTCTACTCCTTCAAAGGTTGTTGTAATTTAAATGACGGCTCGAGTTAAGTAAGAGAGAAAAGTTGATAAGTAAATGGACTTAATACGTTCTGATGGTTTTATTAATAGCTATTTTTTACATAGAGTTCCACGCGGATGAAGTCGGGAGCACAGCTAGTACTTAATTATATTATAAAATGTATAAATGTGAATACATATCTGTTTGTTTGTTACGCCTTTACGTCGTAACTTCTTACTTACAATCTTCTGAGATGTTGCATAATTGTTGTCAGGAATACTGAAAAAACTCTTTTGTTGCTGAGAAAAAGACCAAAACTGAATTGACGCGAGTGAAACCGCTTGTAAAACATAGTTAAAATTAATATCCATTAAAGTATAGTTTTTTTAACGGCAGCTTCTGTTCTAAGGACCCTACACTTGGGTGAGCCAAGTAAAACAATTATTATATTAATCGACGTGAATATACTGTTGAAATTGACACACGTACTAATTTTAAGTCCATATATTGCTATAGGTATATATTGTGAAAGTAGTCCGGTGAAGCTGTAAAGACCTTGGCAGGTCAATAGCGTAGTCAGTTCGAGAAAAAAATATTGTGAAATAATAATACCATTTATATATTTTAAATAATGTAATACGATACAGACATGATCGTCTACACATTTTATATTCTATGCGAGAATAACGCACATTCGAAATAGAATCGAAGTAAATTGAAACAAAAGTAAATCTGACTGAATCCGTCTCCGAATCATATTTTTCCTTTTTCATAAAATCGTCCAAAAGGAATCCGGTTAAACTCCAACTGGGGTAGATTAAATTGCATTGAGCTATCCATTAACGCTTTGTCACGTTGGATAAAACTTTTATTTGTACTTATTATTATTCGTAATATATTTCGAATATATTCGAATATAATGTGATTTTGTATTTAGGTGAAAATAATAATACTAAAATGAATTCGGATACTTACAATAAAAAAAAAAAAAACTTAAGAATCATATATTCAAATTATTTAACCTATGCGTATACGTTATGAGTTAAAAACGTACTAGCCTCTGCCCGCGACTCCGTTCGCGTGGAAAAGTTATTTTGGGCTAACTAACACACAACAGAAGCTCTTGAAAGGGAAAAAACCCCGATTTTAAAAACATTCTTCATTTGTGCTCCGCTCCCTTTGGTCTTAACGTAATGATATATAGCCTATAACCTTCCTCAATAAATGAGCTATATAACACTGAAATAATTTTTCAAATCGGACCAGTAGTTGCTGAGATTACCCCCTACTACGCCACAGACTCACAAACTTTACCTCTTTATAATATTAATATAAAAGTATAGATATATTATTATTTGTTGCAATTTACGGTATACTTAATATTGGCTTATTACCGTGACTAAGTTCTCATGAAAACGGTGTTGCTATTTCATGGAAACTACATGTATTATCTCGTTTACAGGTATCCAATCCAATTTAAAAGTTATCGAATTTTATCCTTTAACTAGCTGTTACCCGCGGCTTCACACGCGTTTTTTTAATATATTAAATAAATTTAAAATTATGATCACACATCTAGTGTCAATTACAATAATACTCTTTCAAAAATATTTATAAATATCACACGCACATCATGTACAGTAACAGGTAACGTGTACATTATATATGTGAATACTAATAGTGTATCGAATGGTATGGGATTTATCATCAACCACATATTTACAACTGTAAACTGCTATATATCACCCTCAATGCTCACTTACACTATATAATAAAATTATGAAAACATTAAGCTAAACATTATCAAACAATATGAGTTAAATCTTTTATTATATAGATGTAATATGTCCATAGTGTCGATATAATGAAGTTTTTATTATACATATAACTTTCAATTATATTTATTCTTGGAGTCCAGCACAGCGCATGTCACACGCGCATATTTACAGTGAACAACATATTTTTGATTAATTTCACACAGACGAATGCACGGATAGCAGTTCATCACTACATATTGTAAAACAAAGTCCTGTTCCACGTCTGTCTATATGTCTGTTCGCGATAAGATCAAAAACTACAGAACGCATCTTCATGTCATTTTCACTAATATATACAATGATTCTTGGGCAAGGTTTAGGTATAGTTTGTCTTATTATCAGGGCGGGCAACGTATGCTGAACCAGCTAGCTTAAAATAAAACAGTTAATTAGTTACTTGTTGGCCCATAAAATTCCCGTTTAAATATTACTTGTGTTGTAGCTGTTAAGACCTTGCTAGATCAATAGCGTAGTCATTTCTAAGAAAAAAAAAAACTGTTCAAATAGGTCCAGCCGTTTCGGAGATTACCCGAAACAAATAAAAAAACACGACATATCGACAGAATTAAAAAAAAATGTTGATATTTGTAGCACCGCAAATATTTTTATTCACCAAAAAGTTATTTTAGTATAAAATGCACTTACTTTACTTTTATAATACGTAATATATCACTACAAAACTAACGTAGAATAAAATTTTTGGCGGGATTTCAGTCTGTCATGTAGTGGATTTTATATTTTATTCATAATCTTGTGTTACTTGTCTCTATATTTTGTTAAATTGGTGATGTTTTGTGTGCATAAGTAAAATGAATGAAAAATAATACCATTATTATCAGTAGTATAATCAAGTAAATCAAAGTAAATCAATATGTATCAGATACAAAGAATTCTGTGGTCTTGAAAATTAAGAAGATAAAATTTTATGAAATATTATATAGACGATTTTGCGCTTATATCTTTATATTAACTTGCACATCGAAGAAAACTACCTATATTGACAACTTCAGAATTGGCAGTATGGGTTAATTCCTTCGACTGTCTTATTGGACGAATATTATTACTATTAAAGTATATAATATAAAATAGCAACACAAAATAAACTTTAGAAAGGTTTGCGATATAAACGTAACACGAATAATTAAAAATTGTAAACAAAACTAACGTAGAATAAACTTTTTGAATAGGAACACAAAATAAACCACGAAAATATTTGCGATAGAATATTATCGCGTTACCATGGCAACGCATATAATACTGACATTAACACGCAGCGGAATCTTCCAAAATAGCCCGATTTTGAGACATTCTTCATCATTACTCAGCTCTTATTGGTTTTAACGTGATGATATGTCTATAGCCATCCTCGATAAATGAGCTATCTAACACTAAAAGAAACTTTCAAATCGGACCGGTAGTTCTTGAGATTAGCGCGTTCAACCAAACAAATAAACAAACAAACTCTTCAGCTTTATAATATTAGTATAGATATCCAATCTTTATCAATCCCAAATCAATTCCCAATAAAAAGTGTGATTATATGTAATCAAGATAATACATATTGTAAAAAGTTTTTTATCTGCCAATAAAAGTAAAGGTTCAGCCATTTAGAAGAATAATCCGAAAAAATATCAGATATGGGATTTTTATTTTTGTATATATATATTAAGCTTTCGGATAAAAAAGGATCGTAGTAACAACTCTATAGTTTAACACTGCGTAGATTTTTTTCTAACATCTGTTTTCGTTTACGTAACAATTTTTCCCGTTGTCACGTGGAGTTAATGAAAGAATTAGCTTTCATTACAACTGATACGGTTTCTTAAAGGGATTCTCGAATGAAGACGAAGTGCCTTCGCAACCTTTCCTATGGGCGGGGATCGATGTGTAGAGGTCGCTCGTTTATCTGTGATTACTTTTCACACATACAGTTAAAATGGATTTACTAAAGTTTCATTTTCTTAGATGATTCCAAAAATATATATATGAAAGTAAAAGAACGTGTGAGATCAAGGAACATCCGTTATAAACGAAGTTACCTACAGTTTTTCTTTAATATCGAATGTAATTTCAAGTAAAAATTGTCATTGTTTTATATTTGTATATTGTCGTCACGTATAAAGGACAAAGCGTTATACCTCCTCCACACGACTCTCTCACTCTGTAATGAGTATATATCTTTTCCATTTTCTATCATATTCTCAACGAAAATAACATAATCAATCAAAACTTGGTTTGTTAATATCATAGTAATACAATCAATTTATTAAATATAATACAGTGAACATATAAGAACTGCTATATAAAAAAATCTTGTCGTCATATTATATTATATTGACATATGGTAACAATAATAATATACATATGTTTGAGATTTAATTTTGTCCAAGTATCTCAAATAACAACCTACTTACTGCAATTTCTATTTCCCAAATTGTCATTGGACGATGACTGGTGAATAATTGCGGATCTCTCTGTGGTCGCCATTCTTTTTGAATTGCTTTGTTCTTTTTTGATATTTTATAGATTTTAGCATTCGACTACAATTGTATCTAATATTTAGTGTCAATATGATTTAAGATGGTAAACACGATAAATCTAGAGCAGTTCTAGCTCTCAAGTACAGATGTCGGAACACATCAACAATTGCTTGGCTTTAGGTTTTCAACTTGTAGGCTAGCCTCGCAGACTTATAAAAAGTCCTACCACCATGCTTACACGTACAGTGCAGAACTTTTTCGTGCTAGAATACACGTACTTATTGCAGTACAATGGCCGAAGTACTAACGAGAATTATTGCCACCATATAACAGCGATAAATATGTTATAAAAATAACATATCTAGTATAAATTTGATTAGCTTAGTTCATGATGTTAATAATAATTATTCAGATCCATTATGTGGTATTTGATTACTTACATAATAGCTCATCTAGTTGCTTGCCACTTATGAGTATTCATCAATTTTGTGCTACCGTGGTTATTTAGACTTTGTCTATATATATTTATGAATATACTAGCGCTCCTGGTAGACATTGTACATTAATAATATGAATATCCTAAAAGTCAACCGTAGCGCCACCTACCGGGTCCAATTGTGAATCTAAACCATTCTCGGGTCCACTGGAACAAGCATAGAAAATTTCATCAAAATCGGTCAAGCTGTTCAGGAGGAGTTCAGTGACATACACACGTACAGAAGAAATGTACCTATATACACAGAAATAGCATTGAATTATTGTTGAATTGATTTTGTCGAGACTTCATAGACAGGTGGTGGTGGACATTAGTGTTTTTTTAAATGAAGTGCGCTACTTTTTTTTTACTCTCAATTATTACTTTATAATTAACTCCTATAAGAGTTTTATCAATGTTATGTTCGCTTTGGAAAGTGTATTCATTATTTAGGTAATAATAAATTTAGGTAATAAGCAAAATAATAATGATAAGATAATGCTTTGAAAACTCTAGCTACTCTAGTTAGCCGTAAAGTTCTTGTCAAAACCTATTCAACTATTTCGGAGCTAAAATTAAACAAACAAAAGGATAGATTTAATTTACTATATAAGGTAGACGATTTCATACAATTATAAGAAAATATCATAAAAAAGTAAGTTCGTTGTTTTTATCGTTGTAAATACTTATTTGCATATTATAGTAGGAACGTTAAAAGAATGTTCGTGAAAAATAACGTTAAATGTAAACAACAAAAAAACCAAAACATAAACGTTATATCGGCTATCCTCACAAACTGCTCTATGAAAATATAACGGCACCGATAAAAACGATGGAAAAGAAACCAAACGTTTCCGATGAATTTTCCAAAGATCGTATAATAATATGCGTCCTTGTCTTACATAAGTTAGATATGTTTATCTATCTTTATCTCAAGTTTTCCATTTTATAGGCGAGTCGATAATATTTGGACCGCTCCGCATGATATGAGTGTTAAATATTTTATGATGTCCAGTGCCGACGTAAGGTTTGAAGAACGAATTCTTTGTGTTTCAAAGAGCCCTATATATATTTCTATAAATTACTCTACTCAGTTGATTGTAGGTTATTGTTATTACCAATAAACAGAAGTGTTGTTGTTACTTTAATAACCTTGGAATAAGAATATTTTGTAACGCGCGATGTCATTAAATAACTAGCTGATAATAAAACTAACAGTCAGAAATGACTATCATATAAAAAGTAGCAGTGTCTGTGAATAGTTACATTTAAGTAAAATTTTAATAATAAAAACAGTGATTAATAAAATCATAGGATTATATTTTGTATTCAAATAAGATTTCGGATAGTAAAAGAATTCTTTAAAATGCGCCCAGGAGTTGTTGCGTAAACGTCTTCCCTTTTGTTTTTTGTTATAAGTAAAATATGCACATATACGAATTTATTATATCCTGTATATTATAACAGTGCGTAAACTATTACCGTACCAAATTTCGTCAGAATTCGTTCAGTAGTTTTTGCGTCAGTCCCGTACAAATGACAGCCAGACAGAGAGACAGCATTTTAATAACCTTGGAAAAGTGTTGTCTTTGATTCTAAGCTCCAACAGAGTATTTTTTCTTCAAAATATTTAATGTACAGATATCATCGCGTTACCCTTTTATTATGTATATAGAAGTGAAAAGAGAATGTTGATTTTATAACTAACTTATACAGTAGATAATCGTTTGTCAGTAAAAAGAATCCTAGGACAGAACTTTGAAGTTTTAAGTGTTTGGAAAATTGAACCAGAGACATGGAAAAATAGCCTTTGATAGTAAATATATAGTAGTAAGGATAGTAAGTAGGATAATAAAAGTAGGTAGGATAGTAGGTACATAATGTATTATGTAAAAAAATCTATTCAATATAATCATTCGATTTACTTAATTACAACTCAGTTTTTTGTCACGTTTTGTCTCTTACAAACTGTCGTGGTGTAATGTCATTAATCTTAGGAGGCTGGCAGCGCAGCAAACGACCTCCCGTTAAGACCCTCCATGGGTTGGGCGCCTTGTAATATGCTTATACAGCCAGTAAAGCGAATAACTAAACACTGACAACGTACACGCCAAACACAACCTTCAATTAATTGGTATTAGGATCATTAACGCATGTCCCGGCTGCGAAGTCTTCTGACCTTTGGCTACCATAAATATGAAATAAGAAAATAAAGGAATCCCGAAGAAAAAAGGCAGTGCGTAAGATGTGTTTTTTCGCAGAAGAGCGTGTCGGTACCATTGTTAAATATATAGTCCAATCAGTATCAAGGAACGGGGAGGAATTAGCGTTTGAAAGTGAACGGCCCGAAAAAAATCCTGGTCTACCCTTTTACGCGGCGTGACGCAATAAAAAAAAAGAAATCTTATTTGAATTTGGAAGACGAATTAAAAAGGAAAATGAATTCTGCACCAATTTAAACTGGTCGAGTTTCTAGACGATTTTCGGGGATCGGTGCGGCTTAATTAATGCATTAGACTTGAAAGTCCCGACGTTCAGTATAAAAGCCTATTATGTGATTTCTTTATTTATATTTCTAACTATGTCCACGGCTTTGCGCATAACGGAATATACAATATATACGGAATCATTTATTGTTATATATTCAACTGATAATTTATAAAATAGTGAATTCGTTAGGAAAGTAGCCTAGATTACTCCCTGAAATTGAAATCAGTTAAGCCTTTCAGACTTTTCAGAGAAACAAACAAACTGAAATACTGACAAAATATATACGAATACATGATTTGCTCTTATTTACATATAAATTAGCCTCTGCCCGCGACTTCGTTTGCGTGGACATAGGTAAATTGGGCTAACTAATATGCAGCGAAAGCTCTCAAGAGGAAAAAACACCCCGATTTTTTAACATTCTTCATTGTTGCTCCGCTCCTATTAGTCTATAGCCTATAACTATAACCATCCTCGATAAATGAGCTATATAACAATGAAAGAATTTTTCAAATCGTACCAGTAGTTCCTGACATTACCCCCTACAACGTCACAAACTCACAAACTTTACCTCTTTATAATATTAGTATAGATAATTACATGGGCTGGTTTACATTGTACTTACAAGGTAAATGACTGATTATCTCAGTAGTATCCACAGCAGTATCCTACTTAATATCTTGCGAAAATGAGAAAAAATATTAAATAATAGCATCAATATAATGTGAATATTGAGTATGAGTAGTAGTGAATAATTATAATTTAATTTCATATTTTTTTTTAAATACAGCTCACGCATACGGAAGTAAGCCCTTTGTTGCAGGAAATATCAGAAAAGTGCAAATATCGGACAAAAAGTCCATCCAGATGCAGACGTATAATTTGTGGATCACACATATAATTGTCTTATATTATGTTATATGTTAATAATAATCTATGTAAAAATGTAACTTTGTACCCCTTTCTAAGCGAATTTTTTACTAGAGTGAAATTTGACATAGTTAAAATTTATATGAAGGAATAGTGCACAAAGCTATTTTTATTACCTAAAATGTATTAAAAACACTTTAAATAAATTAAAATATACATTACTCACTCTACTAGTTCAATGACATACAACATATGCACACATGTAAATTAAATTATCTGGTCAAATTGTAGGTAATTTTGTAATAATATAATATATAAATTTATAATATAGATTAATCATTAATTGAAGAATAATTTATCTTTAGTAAAAAGAATTTAAAAATGAATTGTAGTCGAATTTCGACCACTAGGCGACCACTAGTAATAATAAAAAAACATAATAATAAGTCTACTTGTAGAAACAACAATTACAATATTCAAATAGTTCGAAATAGATATCAAAATAAAACATAGTATACACACCCTTTTATATCCCGTGGTAAGCACTTAGGCTCCAAAAACACTGTAAATTATGAGAGCTCAATTTATACGCGCAGTAACAATGTATAAAATGATCAGTTCTCTGTGAACATATGAACAACGCGATTTTCCCAATAATAAATTATATTCCTTGTCCGCTTATGTCGGGTTAACCGGCATTTATAAACTACCCCGGTAATTTATAACTATTACCCCACCGATCACGTGATATCACTTTATAGCGCATTCAACCGGTAAATATGAGAGAAGCGGGTAATAATATTCAACCGTATGAAGTGTATATCACGAATTAACTATTGCCTACACGTAGAAAATCGAAGCTATAGGATTTTATATATATTGAAATAAATCGAGTTGGAATTAAAACTATTTCAAAGATCAATAAGATCAAATATGTAGAGAAGATAATAGAAATAGTTGTTATTCCAATATTGATTTTACGTTTGATTAACAAATTTCAGAGATATAAAAGGCTGTACAAATTTATAACTATACTAATATTATAAAGGTGAAGAGTGTCTTTGTTTAAACGCGCTAATTTCAGGAACTATTGATTCGATTTGAAAATTTTTTTTAGTATTAGATAGCACATTTATATATCATCACGCTAAGACTAATAGGAGCGGAGCACCAATGTAGAATGTTTCATAATCATTTTTTTTCGTTTTGAGAGCTTCCGCTGTTGTGTTATCGTGTTATGTGTTAGCGTTAGCCCAAATCAACTATTCCACGCAAAGTTAGTAAAATAATAAAAGTTCTCCGACAAGGAAATAAAAAAAATAATGATACTGATTTAATGTATCATTTTATGGATAAGATAATACCTTTATTATATTACATATCTATGTAACTCAGCATTACAATTTTGGTATCAACAGTTAGTCATCTATTTAGTAAAATAATTAAACTTAATTCTTACTGGGTACAAATCTTATACTGTGGCTAATGAATCTAAAGAAAGCTAACGATGTTTGTAGGTAGTAAGAAAAGTTTTGCTTCATTCTTTCGGTCAGTTAGTATTATTTTACAAAGATAAATACCTAATTAGATATAATTTTGTTTTCTTCTTTCTACATTTTCAGTTGTAGCTATTGGATCAATGATTTTGATTCGCTTGTATTTAAAGATGACCTACGTTTTATTTGATATGCACATATCAATAGTTATGTTAAACCAAATGTAAAGTAAATAACGTTAAATAGTACTTACGTAATTTGATTTACGTTAAAAAAGTCTGAACATAAAGGTAAAAAACATAAAGGTTCCAAATTTGTAGTCTGGTGAAGCTGTGATGGCCTTACTAGGTCAATAGCGTAGTCAGTTCGAAAAAAAGTTCTAATTTTTTTTACAGATTAATAAAATTAAAGTTAGTTCATCGTCGGAGCACCACAAGATCTTTCTTACCTATATAACACTACAACTACGTACTTAATGTAATCGCGCTCAATATCCTTTGTTCACTTTCAGACTCATTAAAAAGGCGATGCAATTTAATGAGTTGATAGTGTGCGTTAACCCTCCGCTACGTTTGCAAATATCCCAGTGACTTGACATTCTATTATTATCCTTAACTTGTATACAATAAGGCTGGATTTTAGTTGTGTTTTTGTGATGAAGTATTGGTATGTAGGGGTCGAAGATTAGTGGCACACGCCTACCCGCCGGAGCGCTGAGCGGCTGATAGCGCCCAAGAGTGTAGTTACAATTAGACCGGTGCCCACAATGAAGTGATGCCCGCGTAATGTTGCCCCTTGTCTTTGTATGTTGATTGTGCACGAAAGAGCTCTGTATTTAACTATACAATTATGAATAGACAGATAGTTGGTAACAAACTAGTACAAAAATAATGTATCGACTTAAAGGTCATGGTGATCCGAGCCTCCTCGACATTACCTAATGCCTTCTACCATTTGAATGATGTCAAGTTTTTTTTTTATATCATAGGAGGTAAACGAACAGACGTGGTCACCTGATGTAAAATGATCACCGCCGTCCATAGATACAACCAACCAGGAGAGTTGCAAGTGCGTTGCCAGCCTATGTTTAGAGGAAGGTAGGGGAGGGAGATGAGGAGAGGAGAGGGTTGGGGAGGTAGGCCTCCGGTGCTCTCAATTACCGAACGAAATGCAACAAGCAGTGTTAATTCACGTCGGTGTTTTCTGTGGGTCGGGTGATACTACCCCGAACGAGCCGACCCATTTATGCTGAAACCAGTTATAGCTTCAGCGTGGCTCTACCTGAAGATGAAAATGTAAAATCTTCTAGTCCCTTCGATAGCAAAACTTTGGTCCCACAACTTTACGAAAGTTCCCACTTCAGTATTAGCAACAAAGTTCACAATATCATAACTACTAAGCAAAGCATTATTAAAGTATTTATCAGTCGTTTGAGGCAACTGATTTTATTAGATTGTACTGTTCTTATCATCTGACTTAGTGGTGATAACTTCTTATAGTCAGGATGAACCTGAATACGATCGGCTCTGCTTCCATCTCAATTTAAAGTTCACCCATTAATCATTGCTTCTTTCATATTGCAAACGATTTACATGCAATCAAATATTAGTATTTCGTATTCAAAAAAATAGAACGTGTGGTTATCAGAGTATTGAAGCATGTTTTTACTTAGTTATGTTTGGCATTTCACAAAAATAATTATTATATTCTATATAATGTTTCAATATACACTCCATGCTGTAACTAATTGATTTAAGTTTACACTACGCCAACTATAGAAAAGAGACAGGTAGTTTTGTGTAAATATTTTTTGTGTAATTTTTTTTGGCGGTACTCACGTCTTGAGTAGTCGATTTATAATTGCCTCTTAAAGATAAATAGTTTTTCGTGTGTAAAATAAATTATAGTTACGTAAAAAGTGTGTGAACGTAAACCAAATACGAGGTTGATTACATTAGTGGTGTTCTCTAGTGCGATCTAATGCCGTACACATGAAAAACACTATACTTTTTTTTTGTGTAATATAAACTAAAGTTACATAAAAAGTGCGCAAACGTAAGCTAAATACGAGGTCTAATAAGCTGGTGGTGTTTTTATCGAGGAAGCGCCTGTGGAATAATTTTAGCAAATCATCGCAAGTTAATATTTTTATTTTCAACGATATTAAGGCACTATATACACTAATACAATGGTTCAATGTTTGATATGTAACAACAATATATTACTTACTCAAAAGCGCATTAAGTGTACAAACAACATGGCCTTACAATACTATTCATCCTTATGTATGTAACTAGATTGTAGTCAGTTTTGTGGACCAATAAACTAAAAAAAAATAATACGATAACACGCAGATAGATTTGTAATACATTTTTAAATAAGAAAGAGTGTTTGATGGAAGTAGAAAGTGTGTATAAAGCATTTATATTATATTTTTTTTATTTTTTTATTAACGAACGTTACTAGTCAAAACTTGTAATCTATAGAGCGATAGATAGATAGCTATCTAATACATTTAAACGAGCAATTCTTGTATATTTTTATATTGTTATATATTCAGGATCTCGGAAACGGCGTCAGCGATTTCCTTGAAACTTAGTATGTAGGTGGTTTCGGGGACGATAAGTCGATATAGCTAGATTTCATTCATAGAAAACTTTTTTTATCTAAGTTTTCAGGCAATGAAAAAGTATAGTTAAATATAAAGGTAAATTTTGCCGCTGCTGTCAAAACAAAAATAGCTCAGATGGAAATTAGCTGCTTCGAAAATCTGTCTAACCCCACTTCGAATTCGATTGGCAGCAAGACATATATTAATTAATATATTTTTTTTGATAAAAAATGCTAATTTTCTGAGGCAAACCTAACAGTTTATTTTAATTTAAAAATGTTTGCATTTAAGTATGTTACTGTTTTGTCATTTCATTAATATTAGGTGTAAGTTTTTGTAAATAATAAAAAATATTGGGACTATGCACTCCTTCTCATATAGTAAACGTGGTTGATTACGTGGGTTGCCGAGTATACATCATTCAACGTGTCACAGACTTGAACGAGCTTGATGTCGAGTTGAGCCGAACAAACCCGATGGCCGATTCAGCGTCACCGTCCCGAGCGCCAAAAGCAATTTTACTTAAAAAAAAAATTGTGGAAGAATCTAGTGATGTGATCAATAGGGGGTAGGGTACCTTAACTTCGTGCCTGTAGTATAAATAGTGGGGAGCAAAGGCGCTTACAAGCCGCGAGCGATTGCCCCGTCTCTACCAGTCGGTATATTGTCAATTGGAAACTACTCGGCTCCAAGAGCACAAGCGCTTTTAGATTTGAAAGAGTACGCTATATAGTATAGAGGAAACTTTCACATACTTCATCTGTCATCGATGCTTTATGAAATTGATATATTGTAGACAGAAATTACAAAATAAACACATTTTCTTATCTTTAATGTACTTGCAATAATTTTAAATATGCGGTAAGTATTTATTGCATATTCATTGTATTAGCTATATTACAGTAGTAGTATTACAATTGAGTTAGATTTAGGTATAATTTATTTTAACAATTATCTTAATTAACTCCGCTTGAAAATGTTCACTATTAAATATTGCACTGAATTTAAAAGTACTTTATTTTGTAAATGACATAAAAAATATATACATACATAAAAAGTCACAGAACCACCGATGTGAAGTAACAGTGCTTGCATTGTCGCGTTTCGTTTGGCAAGTGAGGGCGTCGGAGGCCCACCTACCCTCTATCCTCCCTCATCCCTCTGCCTTCTCACAGGAAAAACTGCTTAGCAGTGCACTCGCGACTCTCCTGGTGTTGCTAGTGTCTATGGACGGTGGTAATCACTTAACATCAGGTAAACCGTCTGTTTGTTTGCCTCTTATCACATAAAAAAAACTAGTTAAGGAAAATACCTTTATATGTTTTATCTACAGAATATCATATCAATTTATTAGGAAATAGATACATGTATTTTTTAAATCTGCTAAGTTTCATCGTTGCCTGCTTTATCTGAATCTTGCTCGTGTACTATGAACGGCTATGAAAAGGCGAGGTTTTATCGCGTTTCCATGACAACGCGGCAACGGCGGGATGCCGCGTCGCCCGCGATACCCTCCTCGCACTCGGCGCATTGGAAAAACTACTACAGTGCTTTATATTTACTGCCTTTCGATATGTATACATATTATCCTTACACATAAATATGGGTTATAGGAAGAGAACGTTATTGTGTATTACGGATATTGAATCTATGTGATAGACATTATCTTGAAATAGTTTTTGTAAATATTTTCTTTTATTTCTTAGATCATAATGTTTTACTTGTGAAAAATAACTATAAGAAATTAATACTGTATAATTCATCAAATTCCACTGTACTTAGTGTACTTTAAATAATTACTTTCGTATACTTTCTGTCGCGGATGTTTAAGCACTTAAAAGGGGTTACAACATATACAAAGTGTTAAAAAATACATACCAAGTAAATATATTCGTGACGTATGCTGTGATATATTTATTTTTTAATCATTACATAGTACAAAACAAAGCCCCCTGCCGCGTCTGTCTGTTCGCGATAAACTCAACAACTACTAAATGGATTTTCATATGGTTTTCACCTGTGGATAGAGTGATTCACGAGGAAAGTTTTGGCATATAATTTGTCAAGATTGTTTAATAATCAGGACAGAAAAAACGCCTCCAGAACCCACATGTAACATATAAAAAGGATAGTTTTATAATATACTGTACATAAATATTGAGGATTTCTTTAAGTATTTTTTTTACTCAAGTAGAGACATGATTACTAAAGGTTGTTAAACATAAAAAATATAAAGAGATATAAAGAACAAGTAGTAAGGTATAAATAAAAGTATAATTGATTTTGCTTGTATTATAAGAATATATATGTATAAGTTCTTACTAATGAAAGAATACTACAAAAGATACCCGAAGGACAGGTAATCTCTACATTAACACTAGCAAAGTCGCGGGCCAAAGCTACTTTAATATAATTTGCGATCTGCAATTTTATGACTATTCGAATAATTTATGTTACACTATTTAATGACAATAGAAATCGTTCAATTATAAGGGCATGTTTGCATCAACGGGGCAGGGGCGCAGTTAACCCTTGAATTCGGTACATACTGAAATATTAACGCCTCGTGTGGAAGCACGCGGAAAAACAAAGTCGAAAACTGGCACCGTTATGGGCCCGTCGCGTGTTACACAAAGATTATCATTCTGTTCTATTTTAAATACAGAGCGGACACTTCTAACATATCCGATAGGTAACGAAAAACATATCCGTATGTATGCTCTAAACTGTTTTTTTTTTTTTGACAATAAACATAATAATAATCATAAAACTCTTGGAGAGATTTATTACTAGTAGTAGGGTGAAGACATTGCTGGGTCAATAGGGAAGTCAGTTCGAAAAAAAAATTACTACAAAGAACGATACTTCAAGCGAATTTCAAAGCCTACCTTAAAACTGTATAATTGTTTGCCTATATGTTAATAAATTTATTTGTAAATCGTAGGTATATACAAAATTACATGTCATTTAATTTAGACATTCAATATTAATTCATTTATCATTAAAAACCGTGGCTTTTACTCTTAAAAATCAAATAGGATTAACAATAACAATAGTAAGACCTTTATTGCTTATTAGATGAATAAAATTAATACGAGATATCGTAAAATTATTCACAGGAGTTACTTATTTATTGGTCTAATTTTATTTGTTAGCTTACATGGCAAACGAATAAATTATGCACAGTTAATTGAGTGTTGATAATTCCTAATGAATCACTTTATCTCCTGGTGAAAACCGCATTAAAATCTGTTCAGTTTTTTTAAGTTTATCGCGAACAGACAGACAGACGTGGTTGAGGACTTTGTTTTATACTATGTAATGATGTTATCGTATATATTCTTATAGTAAACTTGTAAATGATTGACTCGCATGACATTGAAACTATTTTGAAGTCTAAGAATGTAGGAGAAATTTCTACAAATCGACTTATATTTATTTAATAAGAAATTGAACTTCCTACCTGCATAATCTTTGTCGTCCGCATGGCGTGTCGGTATTGAGTGGTGGCAGAGGGGGCGTACTTTGGGGAGTCGATGCTGGCCCTGGGGACCGCCTCCCGAGGGACGATGGCCCGAGGGGCGAACGGGCGGGGGACGAAAGGTTAAAAGGGAAAAGTTATAAGGACCGCTTGTTGGCGGATCGCGCTTTTCTAGTTTGATTTTCGAATGTGATATACTGGGTTTTCTAATAGATGAGCGGGTAACGTGATAATCTATATTTACGTTTTTATTTACTTTTAACTTTCTCAGCTTACATATGCTATCTTATTACTAAATTAAGTTATAGCTAAACAATTTTTATATATACTGGTATGCGTTAATAAATATAATACGACAAACACGGCATTCAATTACATATTCTAAATACAGTGACGGCCGGTAAGGAATGAGGATCAGTCATCAGTCGACATTTACATACTATTTAAAGAAAATGAAGGAAAAATGTCTCCAGATAAGAAAGATATTCTACGTACACATCCACATCTATGTATACGTAACAAATATAGTATATGACATACAAGATATAATGATTGATCTTAAAAAACAATCGCAAATATGATAATTTATATATACAGAGAATTTATGGTGTCATTGTTATTAGAAATGTAGTAAATAACTATCCAAATAGACTTAACAATAAGACAGCTTTTGCAATGAATTCCCGATTTCCGTGTTTACAGGTAGGCACCGTGGCCGCTATGACAGCGAGTTACGCACGGCTTAGTATTTTAATATTTTTATACCTACCTTTTTTGTTTATTTCTAGTATTATATGCACATTGTATGGATTTAATCTATTTAGACATATTATTAAAATTAAATTTAGAAAAAAAATTAGACCACTTAGAAAAACTTGATTTAAAAACTTTGTGTATGCATGTATGTATGGATTAAAATGTAATAAATGTGTCTTTACAAACAAACCAACTTGTTTAGCGTTTATTTAAAGCATATCTAATGCAAATAAACATAGGTATTCGTTGTATGTGGACGTAGTGTGAGGCGGGTGGTATACAAGTGTTCCAACTTAGAAGAGGGCAACCTACGCCTCACTTCCCCACCGCGACTTAATGCCGCACTAGATTTTTTCATCGAATAGTAAGAGGTGTATCACGTGAACGAAGAAAGATAAAACTGTTAATTTATATACACTACTTAAATTAATCTTAACATCTTGCCCAAATGGTTCTGCTTTGTATATATTGAAATTTATATTTTTTAGTATATTCACAGGTATATTTGGTAAAAATAAATATCGTAATAATATACTAAATATATATCGTAGTAATAATAATAATAAACATATATCTTGATAAGAACATAAATGTTATGAAGATCCGTCGCCAAGAACCTATTTTTGCGTTCTGACATTTGTACCATCTTAAACGATACTGTCTTTTGATACTAGGATAAACCAAGCAAACGTGAACCACTCGAAAACACTAGGATGCTTCTTTAAATTTGCCGTGAATTTGTTCGAAGCAGGTCAGTGACCCAAGTATGGCTGCGATGTAAACAACATAGTGCCGGTTTTTATATGATTTAGTGAGAAAAAGTGAAAAAAGGTTTGTACAACTATGTGAATTTGTTTTGGATATACCGTCACATAAAATAGCATTTTCTCCTCTTAAGGTTGTAAAAATGATATTAGTAATGAAAATAATACTAAATAAAAAGTAAATACTAAATAAAAATAAAAAGTTTATGCCCAATGTTTGCAATTGACAATAAACGGTAACAGTAAAAATTTATTGTAATGTGAAACGACAACAAAATTCTTTACTGAACTATATCCTAAGAAATACCCTTGACCTATTTTCGTTGGAACTAAACCGGTCAGCACTCTTCAATAACAAAAAAAAAAACATTTTAAGGAAAACATATCATAGTAGAAATTATATTTTGGTGCAGAAGAATTGATTTTATTTGATACTGTTGGCTTTATACATATGGGTCATTTCACGAGAAATTTACAGTATTTTTTTTCTCTAAAAATTTCTTTTGTGTTTTCAGATTTTATTAGATAATCGACACGTATTTTTTTTCAATGTGATACTTGATTTTTTAAAGTTCCATACTCTGTAAAAACACTTTTCTTTTATTCGTGATACGAATTTTTTGAATCCAACACTTACAATTTTCATTTTTTCACTTCAAAATTTTATATGTATGAGAATATGTAAGGAAAAGTTATCGAAAAAAAGGGAAAAAAATCCAAGTTTAAAAAAAATGAATTTGATTATAACAATGCACTATATTTTTATACTTAAAAAAAAAGGGCTATGTGCTTATAGGTTTTTTAAAGCTTGTACGCTTCCACACAATTAAAATCAAAGGGAACATTTTATGTTCGAAACTTTTATTACAGTTAATCTTTAAAAGAAAAGTGTTTTTACAGAGTACGGAACTTTAAAAAATCACATCTCGAAATTTTCAAGTATCACATTGAAAAAAAATACGTGTCGATTATTTTCTATCAGAAAACACGAAAAAAATATTTCAACGAAAAAAAAAGTTTGTAACTTTCCCGTGATACGACCCATATGCATAATCAAGTGCCACCAATAATTGATTCTAGTTATTTAAATCTACATCGTTCAAACGTATCTTCTTGCAAATCTTTAAAGATAAGCGGAACAGATATTAATAGCGTATGTTTTTTTTTTTTAACTTTATTTTTGGCAATCAATCTTTCCGATTATTACTGCCATTGTCACGTAGTCAATAATATCACAAACTTCGTGTGATCATTCCAATATTAAGCATCGTGTGAAACCATATTCTAACAAGATGGTGGATCCCTTGCTAGAACCTTCCAGGGAGTTTTTGTGGCATCTCAGAATTTCATGCTCCGTGTTATTATTTACCATTCACTTCACTTATGCATAATAAACTAACTATATTACGTAAAACACCACCAAATTTACACAATATATAGTCAAATAACAAAAGATTATGAATAAAATATAAAATCCATTACATGACAGACTAAAATCCCGCCAAAAACTCCAAATAGCGTAGGTTAACAGAATGCGTTTTTTGGATGACGCATAGAGGTTGCATATTTTTTAATATCCCAAGCACACAAGGTATATCTAAACGTGATTGAATTGAAAGACCCGAAAGTTAGATCTTAGATTTACGTCCACTTTAGCCAACTGCCATATATTACTGATGTTTTGTTTATATTCTAGCAATTTCGGAATATTAAACTCTTCGTGTACAAGATTCGAAGGAAATCTGTTAAAAAGGTTTTTTTAAGAATATTGTAGTCCACAAGTCGCGTAGTCGCTTTTTTTTTTTTTTTAACGAGGGGAAAATCCTGCATGAGATACCCTCGCGCTGTCGGGGGACAACGCGAGGCTGATGTCAGACTCCTACTGACTAAAAACCCCTCGGCCGCCTTTGCGTGTAAGTGGACCAGGGTGCGAGATCACGGTTTGCATGCTCCGCTCCTTGGTCGCGCGCTCAGATCGCCCGTAGATGTTAAACGGGGATCATCGTCTCGTGGAAAGATGGTCTCTCCACCTTTCTTCATTCGTGAAGACTGCGGCTACGCCGTGCTTCTGCGCCACGGGTCTTTCTCCCTAAATGGCAATGAACGCCCCCGCATTCACTGCCAGGAGGGAATGTTATGGAGGCCTCTGATGGTGTAGGCCTCCACCTCTCCTTCTGCGTCCAACTCGCCCTCGGCGTACAGAGGGCGCCCTGGCCGCTCTCTCTCTTTGTCGCTCATCCTCTTCTTTCTTGGACATAGTATCCTCGCAGAAGGAAACGACTGCTGCCCATGCTCCCTCTCCACCAACCATAGATTGAATCACAGCCGGCAGAGAGAGATCGTTCCCTATTGCAGCTACTAAAGCGCTCCGCTCATTGGCAAAAGCAGGGCAAGCCTGCAGAGTATGCTCCGCAGTATCTAGATCACTGCTGCAGTGATGACAGCTCGGTGAAGGCTCCCTTCTGGCAATCTGGTACAGATATTTGCCGAAGCAGCCGTGACCAGTTAATATCTGTACCAGACGGGAGGTGAGCCCTCCGTGCGATCTGTGCACCCATTCGGACAGAAGCGGTCTGATGGCTTCGACAATCCCGCGGCCAGAATCCGAAGTGGTCAGGATCTCACTCCAGATTCTAATTTCTACGCCTTGCAGGTGTAACCTGAGGGTCTCTTTTTCAGCCGGAGCCACTCTTTCCCCCCGAGCTGTTCTCTCAATACACCAACGGTATATTTCCACGTGGGAGTGGGCTACTAGCTCCCATGGTGTGGAGCCTGCCAGTAGGCACGCTACCTCTGAGGACACTGTGCGGTAGCCTCTGATGACCCTAAGGGCCATAACTCGCTGCAGTCTTCTCAAGGTGCCAGCGCCACGAGGAGTTAGGGCATCGTGCCAGACTTGGGCCCCATAGAGCACCATGGAGCGCACCACTCTCATGTACAGGGCGCGACATCCAGGACCTGACCCGCCAAGATTAGGCAGCAGGCCAGCAAGCGCATTGGCACTGCGCATCACCCTAGGCTCTAGTTGACGGAAGTGCTCGTCAAACCTCCATTGCCTGTCCAACACGAGTCCTAGGTACTTGATCGTCGGCTTGACGTCGATGCGGACTCCACTCACTACTATGTGCGTGTCGGTAGGCGGTGCTCTTCGGCGGCCGTGAAAACAAAAAGTCGCGTAGTCGCCTACATTAATATAGATTGAGAAATTCCCTCGAGAATAATACTTTTTTCTGTATCCTATGCCCTTTTCTGTAGCTACTTTTTTTTTTAACTTTATTTTTGGCAATCAATCCTTCAGATTATTACTGCCATTATCGAGTAATCAATAGTATTACAAGCGCCGTATGATCATTACAATATCAAGCGTCGTGTCAATCAATATTCTAACAAGATGGTGGGTCTCTTGTTAGAACCCTCCAGGGAGTTTTTGTGGCACCTCAGAATTTCATGCTCCATGGTATTATTTTCCATTCACTTCACTTATGCATAATAAACTAACCATATTACATAAAAAACCACCAACTTTACACAATATAGAGTCAAGTAACACAAGATTATGAATAAAATATAAAATCCACTACATGACAGACTGAAATCCCGCCAAAAACTCCCTGTAGCTACTTCTGAGAATGTGTATCAAAATTTTATAATGCTCGGTTCAGTATTTAAAACGTGAAAACGCAACAAACAACTAAACAAACCATATTCACACTTATGTGATATTATTTAGAGATATTGTTATGTGTACAATTGTTTGTACGTTTACTAAAAGTTGTTATTGATAATTTTTAATATCACAATAACTCGGATATCATTCCTGTGTATAAAATTTCCGCAAAATAGGTTAGGTCATCTATATAAGTTACAGCAATATAGGTATTAAAACGTTTGAGAATTAAATACATTTGTTAGGAATTCTCTATTAAGAAATAATGCAATGTTTGAGTAATAATTATAGTGTTTATACAGGGATTTTTTTGTAATTGCGCATACATTTCATGTAACTTTATTATTAAAACAGCTAAAATAAAATAAAACATGTTTTTTTTAAACATACAGTCGTTAAAATATTTTGAGAATTATAATCAATTGAAGATCGATATAAACTTTCTATGTAAAATGTTTCATAAAAATCGGTTAAACAGATTTTGAATTACAGTTGGACATACGGATGAAAAAAATATAGTTGCTTTTATAATATATATCACAGAATTTGGAATAATGTTAACTGTAGAGACAGAACTGCACATTTTATAATATAGATATTTAAATTTAGAAAACTATTTGAATAACGGAATTGCATGCACGAAAATAGGCTAAACCGAGGTTCGGATATTTTATCATCCTTGCACTATTGATTTGCCGTTTGCCACTATTTGCCATTTCGGCTGAGAGCCTTCTACGCTTGCCACAAAGCCCGATGAAGCTGTTAACACTTTTAAGCCAACGTTGTCAATGAATACAAAAAGACGTCCCATTTCTAGATTTAGAGTAACGCATCTTTTATTAATTTACGGGTTAACTTTTGTAAGTAATTTCACTTAGTGTTAAACTACAATATCTATACTAATATTATAAAGAGGTAAAGTTTGTGATATTGTGAGTTTATGACTTTGTGAGGTTGTTGGGGGTAATCTCGGAAACTGCTGGTCCGATTTGAAAAAATCTTTCAATGTTATATAGCTCATTTATCGGGGATGGTAGTAGGCTATATATCAATAAACGCTAACCGCAATAGGAGCGGAACACCGATTAAGAATGTTTAAAAATCGGGGTTTTTCCTCTTCCGCTGTGTATTAGCATTAGCCAATATAACTATTCAACGCGAACGAAGTCGCGGGCTGAGGCTAATATAAAATGAATAATATCTATATATGACATCTATTAAAATAGTTGGCTTTTAAGTCAGTCACAGATCGACCAGTGTTAGGGTTTTTTTTTAAATCTCGCCTTGCTGATTATCATTCTCGAATTGGAAATCTGTGACTAAACGCCTATATTATAGGTGTGATCCAGCAATTATATTTGATAGGTAATTCCCGCTTCAAGTGTTAGCATTTTTACCTTCTTGGATCACTATCATTATTTAGCATCAGGTAAGATTGCGGTTTATTTATACTAATATTATAAAGCTGAAGAGTTTCTTTGCTTGAACGCGCTGATCTCAGGAACTATGAGGCTGATTTGAAAATTTTTCTCAGTGCTAGATAGCTCATTTATCGTGGAAGGCTTATACATCATTACGCTAAAACCAATCGCAGCGGAGCACCAATGAAGAATGTTTTAAAATCGGGATTGGGTTTTTGGCGGGATTTCAGTCTGTCATGTAGTGGATTTTATATTTTATTCATAATCTTGTGTTATTTGACTCTATATTGTGTAAATTTGGTGGTGTTTTACGTAATATAGTTAGTTTATTGTGCATAAGTGAAGTGAATGGAAAATAATACCGCGGAGCATGAAATTCTGAGATGCCACAAAAACTCCCTGGAAAGTTCTAGCAAGGGATCCACCATCTTGTTAGAATATTGATTTACACGATGCTTAATATTGAAATGATCGAACGACGCTTGTGATATTATTAACTACGTGACAATGGCAGTAATAATTGGAAACATTGGTTGCCAAAAATAAAGTTTAAAAAAATCGGGATTAATTTTACCATTTACCTCCGGGATTAATTTGACCATTTAAATCTGCCTGGCTAACAACCACCCTGAAGTTGAAAATTTGGGGCTGAGAATTTATAGGTCTGTTTCGCCAGTTCTGCTAGGTTCAGCTCATCTACCTTCTTAGTTCGTATCATCATTTAATAATGGTTGGTTTGGTTAACCTAAAACTAAAGTATATAAAAAAACTGCTAAAACATAAAGTCGTTCAGTTTGAATGGAGAGATAAGCTCTTCCGCTATATAAGGGCATTGATAGTATACATTTTGGCGGCGAGGGATAAAAAGCGAGGGTAGTTTTTACGAGGTAAACAAGGAGTTTTATACTGAAACCATAGGTAAACATTACGGAAAATTCTTTGTAAGGTTTATTCTATACAACTATGTCTATGGACACAGAATTTATTTTATCTTAGAATAGGTAAAAAGAAAAAAACAATGATATTGTGATACTATTAATTATTTTTAATTTTCGTAAATCTAAATAACTCATTTCTCATTATGTTTTTGTTTAAAAGACTTTATACATTTTAGAAACCTGTCGGGAGTGACCTATTTTTAAAGGAAAATTATGTAGTGATATAATTTGATAAAATTATGAACTGACTACGCTATTGATCTGGTAAGTTGTTTACAGCTTCATCGGACTATCTTGTAGTGATGTATAGACATAATATATGTATATATATATATACTAGCCTCTGCCCCCGACTTCGTTCGCGTGGAATAGATACACTAACACGCAGCAGTTCTCAAAAGGAAAAACATCCCGATTTTGAAACATTTTTCACCTGTGCTCCGCCTCTATTCATCTTAGCGTAATGATATATAGCTATTCATTCTTGATGAATGAGCTATATAACATTGAAAGAATTATTCAAATCGGACTA
Source organism: Antheraea mylitta (assembly GCA_014332785.1). Lineage (NCBI taxonomy): Eukaryota > Metazoa > Arthropoda > Insecta > Lepidoptera > Saturniidae > Antheraea > Antheraea mylitta. Next base: position 579,814 of record JACEII010000020.1, read on the forward strand.
GTAGTTCCTGAGATTACCCCCTAAAACGCCACAACATCACAACGTCACAAACTCACAAACTTTACCTCTTTATAATATTAGTATAGATATATATATATAAAATGCATGTAAGATGAATATAAATCTTTTTGATACATACAATCTATAAATAAACTATTCGTTCACTAAACAGTGAACCCCATAGGCTATACATTCTATTTACGGAGCGACCATAATTTTTCGGCTTACCGGTGACCGTACAAGACCGATACTTGCGGATAACGTGGTTGTCAGGTTGCCCCTTACGACTGTATTAATGGCTAAGGTTTTACGTGTCCAAGAAGGCTATTACGATTCCTTTGCTGTTTCGAAAAAAAAAATGTAATGATAGGCGTTTGATAAATGCGTTAAATGTGATTTGAAGTTATTTCCTACTACTATTACTACGATACTACTACTTATTGTATCTCGTATTAATTTTCAAAATAAATAATCACCTTAATTGAATTAGGTACAAAATCTTACGTAATTGCAGGGTTATTATTGTTTATTACCATATGGTAAAAAAAAAAATGTGTGTGTACACGTTTGAAGTTTATACTTCTTTGGCTTAACAAGATAAAAATCTTTTCAATAATTTTATCTTTTGTCTTATTCTACATTTTTAGAAAAAAACGACACTAACAATAGAAAAAAGGTATTTAATACATTGAAAGTTTAAATACAAAGAAATACAAGCAAACAAAATGTTGACTATAGCAAACTTCAGGGTGTCGTTTTTTCGTGGCGGTGTGTACGCGGATCGTAAAAAAAAATACTCTTATCGTTTTCCCTAATGCGCCAAAAGAAGTATAACTTCAAAATATGGTATGATAGCAGAAAGGCTAGATAAACTATATGTTACTTTAAAATAAATGTATTTCGCATGTCTCGCTTACACTTCTCGGGTAAACATCTTGAAACGGTAAAAATAAAATTTCCATTTATTTCCTGAGACCGCCGTTTGACAGCGGCACAAGCTCCTAACTCGTAATATTGTGACATAAGGTGTTTAACATAAATAATGCGGCAACAGATGTGCTGTGCCCGCGGCAGAGCAAATACATTCGCGCGGCAACAACCAACGCGACGTTTGTATTCGGTTTGTAATACGGATTACTTTAGAGATGATACGTACAACTTCTCTATTATTGTGCAGTGTAAACAACTACGCTGTATAAATAACATACTTGCGAGAAATAAGTAACTTGCTTTTTCAATGTATGTTATGTTTAGTATAAAATTTTTCGTAGGTTAAGTAAACATAATAATAATAATAAGTATAATGTTATCACCGTTTTTGAGTAGTAAAGTATATAAGTTATTGTGTTTATATAAAAAATGAGTTTGTGTAAGCGTCACACACGATAAAAGCAAAACTTTTTTTTGTTGTGTAAGTAGCGTAGTTTAAGTTTACTTTTCTATATTTTATTAACTTATAACAATCATTTACTAATAATATTTCCTGTATTATTCATGTTCTGAATTAGCTGATAGATACAGATACAAATACTGAAGCTTTGATTTAATTTGTTTCTTACTTACATTGAATTACATTGGTCGTGCGCCCATATATAAATAATTCATTCTATTGTATGATTTTTATTATTATTCAAGTAGATGTTTTTATTGATTTTTTTTTATCAAAAATTTTAATTAATTTATTTATAAACTATTTATTAACAAAATCAAAAATATTTAAAAACCGGATGGTACAAAACGTGACGCCATATTACCGTAACGGACTTCCGTTGCATTATCGTACAGTTACCTTCTAGTCGCGCCTAAAGGAGTTTTACTTCAATAGATTATTGTATTGATTGGTGCTTGTAGTATCCACTCCTCTTATATATGTCTGTTGGCACCGTTATATTCGGTGGTGTGGCATCGCCGTTGCCTTGGGCTATGTAAAATATTTCTGCTAAAGCATTCATCGTGATCGCCCGATCGTACGTTCAACATTACGCGACGACCAACTTAGTGCGATACTCTGTATATTCCTTACAACGTCAATATAAAGATCAACATACACTGGAGAATTGTAAAAGTGTAATGGCCAAGTTCAACTATTGTGTGTAATCAGATATAACGATAGTTGGCCCAATAGAAGCTTCTGTTAGAAATAGTTTGATTTTATAAGTTGGGTCGTGCTTTCAAAGGATAGAATTCGTCAGGAAACTGAAAAAATATACCGTTGTGTTCGTCTCTTTAGTGCAGTGTTTGTAGAGTTTAAAATTCGATTTTACTTATCAGATTATTTGTATCAGAATTCACAAAACTTCAAAAAGTACCTATGCATTAGTGAAATATCAAGCACTCATCGTATAATCGTTTTTTCTCTTTTTAAATTCATTTTTTTTGGTTAGACTCTATTAACTTCTAACTGTAGATATAATATTTCTGTTTTATGGATGTAAACTTACAAAGACGGTCTACAGTTACAAACCAACTTATTATGTGCCATGGACGCGAAAAGATCCATAATCTAATGGACAAGGATTTAAATCATAGTGGGCTTAATTTCGGATAAAGGTAACTTTATTTAGTTGCCGTAGACAAATTAAACATGTTCAGATCTGATCGCAAGCTAATTATTTTAAACTAGTTTTTGTTCTCGACTTCGCTTGCGTTAATTTCGATTTGAGTTACAACTCGAGAACAATGTATTTTCTTTATGAAGAGTACCGTGTGTCTTTTCCTGTATTATTGACAACAAGTAGGCAAAATTTCATAATAGTAGGTTGATTAGTTAAGGCGTGATTACAAACAACCATACATTTACATTAATTAATTTCGGTGTTACTCTTTTTGTCAAGAAACTGGCATATGATTAGCATAGAGAAAAAAAGCCATTGCCAAGTAAAATGTATAAAATACAATTTTCTCCTACATGAAATTTTATCAAGGTCTAGTTACTCCCATTGTGTATCGGGTACCGTTTGAAAAAAAATTCGTTTATCTAAAACTCTGGCGAACTTTTCACACTAATTAATTCCTTAGCGCGTACGTATCGATTTCTTACTTCATCTAGCATATTTGATACATATAGAACACTTTTTTTTACCAAAAATATGTTTTAAATGGTAGAGCCAAAAAAAATCACTGCAAATGTTCACACTTCGCGTCGCCCAAATCGCTACTAAACGCGACAAAAAAAAAAAAAACATGAAGATTTAACGGAAGAGCGGAAACTACAAATTTGTGAACACAAGAAACAAATTAGTACTTAAAGTAAGCGATCGTTCTTTACCGAAGTGGAAACATCCGGCCTTTGGACATTAAATTGTTGAAATGTGTTGTGTTGAATTCAAAACTTTTTAAATATTTAACTATAAACTGTTTCAAAATTTCTGTAATGATATATTGTTTAATGGGTATTTTAATCATGATTAGTGAGAATTTAATATTGTTTTTTTTTCTTCTTTCATAGTTATACATAATCGTATGTGGCTAGATGGTGAAGTTAGTTAGGTAAAATCTAGACAATTCTGTGAATACCAACTTGTAAGTACATTAGATCTATTAGGTCTTCTTTCATTGAGAGCTCAGATTTATTTCCAGTTTTATCCAACTTCTTCAAACACGGTTTAATAGTGCCAAAACCCAACTATCTTCACTTCAAATTAATTACTCAAAACAATACAATATGAATTTTATATTCGTGTTTTAATACGTTGCTGTTATTGTTAATTTGTTTTCTCATAAAAATGACTCGTGCCTTTAAATAAAAAACAGGAAAGGGTAACTAATAAATAACTATTAAGATATATTTAACCTTTAATTATAGTATAAATTCTGTAAAATATAACAACGCAAAAACGTAATAGTATTTTAATGGGACTCATTCCTCATCTGTAATTCGAATACCATCGCGTACTGATTTATGCATCCACATCATTTGCATTGCATTATCTGTTCACACGACTGTTTTTCGATATTGTTGTTTATTGCTTTACTCTATGTCTTTATCTTTTTTAATTGGCATAGTAAAAAGGTTACTTAAAAAAGCTTGGTTCGTAATTAAAAATGAATCTGATTGGTTTCAGATTTTTTCTCAAGTTCTTCCTCAAATGCAACCAAAATTGTTTGAAAAATGCTGGCAACCCACGAGATATGAGAAGGTTTCAAGTAAGTTATATTTTTATTGTTTACCAGTCTCTTGTCGCGACTCCGTTCGCGTAGAATAGTTACTAACGCTAACACGCAGCGGAAACTCCCAAAAGGAAAAAAAGCCCCAATTTAGAAACATTCTTCATTGGTGCTCCACTCCTATTAGTTTTAGCGTGATGATATATAGCCTATAACCATTCTCGATAAATGAGCTGTATAATACTGAAAGATTGTTTTTAATCGGACCAGCAGTTCTTGAGAGTATCCCCTACAACCTCACAAACTTACAATGTCACAAACTTACAAACTTTACCTTTTTATAATATTAGTATAAATTAATTGTATTTTATATTCATTTCACATAAAATTAATTTGCATTGTAAAAAGTATATTGGATAGATATCTCTTTTCAATATTTCATATATTACGTAAATCCTAACTAATAATATAAATACTAATTTGAGTTTGTTTGTATGTTTTCACGTCTAAGTACTGAACCGGTCATTATCTATTTTAAACACCTAGACTCGGTTCGGGCTACAAAATGACATAGGGTATATTTCTCCTAGAAGAAAGTACCTACAGGTAATATCACACAGGTCAAATTTATATTAACATGAATGAAGCCGTGGCTTAAAGCTAGTAAGATATTGTAACGTAAAGACTGGAACGTTAACTAATTTTACATTTATTCAAGATTTATCACATTCTGTATGGCAAAGGAAAATCATGTTAAACCACACGACATATAAAATATAATCCGTAAATTAGTTTCGACTTCAAGGTTCAACAAATACCGCATTTAATGATACGACATACACAACACTTACCTTCATAATCCGGTGAAGCTGTTTATAATTCTGCTAGGTCAATACTGTAGTCAGTTGGAGAAAAAAAACACCAAGACACTTGTCATAGGAGAAGATTATACAGACTAGGTTTTATCTATAATAACCAAATTTATTTTATTTTACGGATTACACGTGAACTAGATATTTTTTTGATAAAAGTAAAATCCTCAGATATCACAAAGTCCATTTTCGTTCGAGATAAGCCATTCTTTCGTATTAATAATAGTCATAACATTTAATCGCCTCTTATTTCACTTGTGGTCGTTTGATTGTTGTTCCTAGACATAGACGTGATCGTTTGTATGAAGCTATGTATACTTTGGACTGTCTACGTTATTAAATTATTTAGTGTTCGTTCCCCAATGTTTCAAGGGTAGGAATACACAAAGTTATAGACGTCTGTGACAATTTATGAGAACGATATAATCTAAATAGTATACGAAAACGAAAGAATAAATTGAACGCAATTGAAACGATTACCAGTTAGAACTAACTTTTATCTGCGACTTCGCGCGCCTTAGTCTAGATTTGACCTATCTCTCTAAGAAGTATCTTATTTTTAAAATGGAAGGGACCCTATATCCTTCTATGTAACAAAGTTTGTGCAAAATTTCATGAGAACCGGTTGAGTAGTGAACGCAAATCAAACAAACAAACTCCCGTATATGATATTAGTAAGAATTAGAGTAGTCACTTGGCTATTGACCTGGCAAGGATTTAACAGCGTCACCGGACTACTTAAGATACTTGTAGTTTCTATGCCCTTCACAAAGAATAAGATAAAAAGATTAATCAAGATAATTCATACTGACACTAGCCTCTGCCCGCGACTTCGTTCGCGTGGAATAGTTACTTTGGGTTAACGCTAACACACAGCGGAAGCTCTTAAAGGGAAAAAAAGAATGATTTTGAAACATTCTTCATTGGTGCTCCTTTCTTATTGGTCTTAGCATTAGATGATATATAGCCTATAACTATCCTCAATAAATGAACTATATAACACTGAGAGAATTTTTCTAATCGGACCAGTAGTTCCTGAGATTACTCCCTACCACATCACATACTCACAAACTTTACCTCTATATAATATTAGTATTGAAGTATAGATAAGCCTAAAGTAAGTCTTAAAGAAACAACCCATAAAGCTTACCTTATATTTAGATATAAATTTGACATATTTTTTTATAATAGTGGGCGCCCAGTTGTCGACATTCGACCATAGTTCATTGAGTTTTTAAACTTTGAACTTTATTAGGGTTCTTTTGTCAAAGAGTGTATCTTCTATACTCGAAGTTTTTCATCATGACTACTCAGTTATATGCCATTTGCCATGATCTTGAATTATATAAATATTTAAAAAAATCTGTGTACATGAAAATTAATTGTAAATTTGAAACAAAAATCAGGTGGTCAAGCTCTCAAACTTTAAGTAGATATAACTTTACGAAAATAAAGGAATGTATCGCAACCCATTAGACAATTTTCAATTAATTTTACACGACACCGTGAGTGGGTGGTATTTCCGGGTGATACTGAACTAAATGTAGTCTGTTCATTATAGAAGAAATAGTGATATGCCCAGTATCACCGTTAGGAAAAGTAATGGATGCACAATACATTCAAATGATGAAGCCAAGACAAAGATATTTTAAATACTACCCTTAAATTTTGAAAATAAATTCATTCCTGTTGCTACATCAGGCTGAACTGCATCATTGTAACCGCGGAGTTCTAAATTATGGATTACTTTTATGAACAAAATCCTCATTTTGATTATACAAAATATTATTTGGCCCATTTTTTATTAAATCATCATTTGGAGTGAGTTCCCCATATAAAATAATAAATCCCCATATAAAACATTATAATATTGACTTTGACTTTGGGTATATTGCTTTACTTTTATGACAACATGAAGTAAAAGCACGCCTGTCACTAAAAAAATTGGACATCCAATAAAACCAAAGAGAATAATATTAATTTCAGTGGTTCCATAAATGTACTAAAGAGCAATTTTTGTCAATTAATTATTTATGTATTATATTTTATGAATTTACATATCAGATTATTATAAAATTAACCTATTAATTTCAAAGGGCATATAAGGCATGCAACGTCATTCATGTTAAAATTAATATATCATTGTAAAATTAACCTGCAATTCCCCAGTTAAATTCAAAGAGTATGTAAGATATGGATCGTAAATTGTGTTATAAATATTGTAATAATCGTTATGTATTATAATATCATTGTTGAATGTAAGATAAAAATGGGTAATTGGAACGTAAGAGTAAAAAATACATACAGTCGAGCATAGCAACCTCCTTCGCAACCTTTTTTGAAGTTCCTTATTGACGTGAGGGCTGTCAAGATATCTTTTTATTTACATGTGTGTATATGTTGTGTAAAATTCAAGCAGTAGTGTGAGTAATGCATATTTTAGTTAATTTAATGTACTTCTAATGCATTTTATATAGAATAAACAGCTTTCTGCACTTCTTCGCCATATAAACTTTAACTATGCCAAATTTCAAGTTCACCCGTTCACGGAAAATAGGTTAAAACGGGGTAAACAGATTTTACTTCACGTATTAATATATAGATCTCATAGGTTAGTTTTTGATTACTGTATCACCAGATCTTAAATTACCATGTAATCTAAGATGTTAAACTAAACTAACTAAATCTAGAGGAGTACTAGCTGTCAAGTGTAGCTGTTGAAATATACTTATATGTAGTCGATGAGAGATTTTCAACATAAAAATGTTAGGTAGCCAGATTGGTGTTAGAAAAACTATACCACAAAGCTATGATTTAATCATGATATTTTCCTTCACCGAAAATTCCGATTAATTGCAGAATTCAAACCTAATTTGACGAATAAGATGTTCGAACATGCTACCCTTGAACTTTTAGTTATATCTACTTATGTTTATCATAATTATATTTGCACTGTGTAAAATGACGTGTAGTTTAATCTGGAATTATCGTTAGGAAACACCTTGATGCTTGAACAAGAAATTTACATTCTATATCATCTTAAATTTCACTATATCTTACTATCGTCTTGTGGTCACGAAGCCATCGTAATAAAGTTCCCTGTACAAAGAACTCATCGATTGAATGTCAAACTGTGAATCGACCGCACACACACACAAAGACGTATGCACATATTGCATTTCCTTGCATACCTATTGGAAGGTTCGTCCATTTCGACAAGTCCCGAGACATTGGCTCCACCTCCCGAGGGACTCTCCCTTTCATTTCCTTTTATGTAAGTGTGTGTTGGAATGTTTGTTAGTGTCGTTTTCAGTGGGTTATTTTTAGTTTGTCTAACATTAGATATTGGAAATCGTATGTTGTCAATGAAATGTGTACCTACGACATATTGCTCTGTAATCACAGTATACTGACATACCACAGTATATGATGTATGAAGTTTCTTTAAAGACTTAAATGTTTTAAAAAAGTTAACAATTTTATTTTCGTAAATTAACTATTAATCTACATTTATTTTTGTTTATATTTTTTTGATTACATCCATCCCTTTAGACAAAAAAGTCTTGTGATGGACGTAGCTCCTAGAAATCACTAAAACGACCGGTCTTTAGCGGTTAGATCTGATAACCTTCACGTGGTCTTCGCTTCACCTTACAACAGGTTAGCACATATTCCGTCTTTCAGTGATTACTTTTCGAAAACTTTTTGGCTCCAGCGGCGATACGTCCTTTGCTTTAATTAATAATAAAATATAATATTGCTACCAACTTATATTTTTTTTTCGAACTGACTACGCTATTGCCCTTACTAGGCCTTTACAGCTTCATCGGACTACAAGTTATAATGTACTAAAACAGCTGTATGTAATTTTAAGCTTATTCTATGGAGTTTTTAAAAAAGGTTGTAGAGAATAGAGGTGTTAAAATTTGTTACATGTTTTCTATCATTTTGATTCTGTTACAGGTAGTAATATCGACCCAGGTGATGGTGGACGGCCCTCTACTGGCGATATCGGATAACATGTTCGTCCATAACAACAGTAAACACGGGCGACGCGCGAAACGGCTTGACCCAACTGAAGGTACTGACGCCGCGCCTGAAACTACTTGTACGTTTTTGTTTTATTTTTTTGTTTCTTTTTTATAATTTTGTTAATTATTTAATTTTTATAATTTAGAAGTTCCAAAATTTTTATGTACCTATTTCGAACATAGACGATGTTTAAATTCCCATTTGGGACGTTATGTCATTCTACTGTCATCTAGACTCGCCCTAGATATATTCATACATAACCCTTATGTTCTTAAGTTGACATTTTTGTTGTGAAAATTTTTATAGCACGGTTGGGAGTCAATCGATTACACCGTGATTGCATATTGTTAAATTTGTTTTAACGCCATCTATTGACTCAATCCTTATAGTAGTATATTGGTTATGAAATGTTTGATATTTTTTATTTTTCAGCAGATTTGATTTTTATGCTATCTAAATTTTCAGTTTTTTTTTAATCTATCATTTTTGTATTATTTAATTCTAAAAAGCATTTGACTCTACGAACTTTGCGTTTTGTGTAGTTGTAAAACAAATTATTTAACATGATTTAACATATGACATCGTGAATTACTACTTATAAGTTTTATTAATTTAATCATTTACTGATTTCATTAGTTCATTTTATTTATTTAAAAGTGTTTTGAAATAAAAATCTAGTTATAAGCATCTTACACGTTAGGTATCCGTCCGTTTACCCGAAAAGCAGAAGACACCAAAATTAATTAATTAAAAAACATATACTTCTTAAACATTATATAAAATACTGCATATTGTAGTTTATTATTTAAATTCAGTAGTGTTACGTGTTAAACTAGCTGTTGAATTTGGCAGTCAATTGACGATAAAAATGTGGAAAACTCATAATATAACTGTTTTAAGATGTCGTTTGTATTCAAAGAATCACTGTAGACATTTCGCAAAGAACTCCAGGCAGGGGTGAGATGGTTAGAGGGGGGGTGGGGGTGTTGAAGCGAGCATGAACCGAATAGGGATAATTTACCGAGAAATTATACCATGTAAAACTTAGGCACGGTATTGCGATATTATATTATTATTAACTTATTAATGTGCATTACGATATTCTTTACTTTAAAACTTTTTTATCAAACAACTAACTAAGCACACGGCTCCACTCGCATGATCTACGAAATAAAGGCCAAGGGACTTTGAATAGAGCTATCTAAACATTATGTACATAGCCTATTTTACATCAAAATAAGATATAATTTATTACTAGAATTTTTAATACACAATACTTATCATCAGAACGTTGAAAAGGACTGTTATGTTATTTAAAAGATTGACTATTGTTAAAATTATTGTTTTAAAAATAAAATTTGATTTTATTGTACTGCTGATTATTTAAGTAATTTTATTTTTTTAGTTAAATATTAGCAACAAATAGAAGTGGAAGTTATTTGTTGTCGATTTGAGTACGTCTGTTAGTTAACTTTAGGTATATGAGATAAAATTACCTAAAATAATAAAAAAGAACTAATAGCTGGATGGTTTAAACTTATAAATATTTACATTAATCACTTGTTAAATTGACACTTATAATGTCCACGTGTAAAATAACTAAACACAAGTATTGAATAGTCTAGGTAGTCTTAAGAAAATAGGACAGAACAATTAAAAATAGCTCTCGATCATAATTATTGTAAATATGTAATAACAATATTTTACCATTTTCTTTTCCTTATGTCCAGTTTCTGAGGTACTTTAACTGTAGTTTATCAGTTCAATAGCGTTATCGGTTCGATAATTTGTCAAATTGCGTTTCTGAACACACAATCATATGGTAAATGTCAGTAAAACTCAATGGGCCATTTCACAATTTATCTTATGGATAATTTTGTTGAGTCAATAACTATTGGTAGTTTAAGTATCTCAGAAACCGGGCATTAGACAACATTAATATAATATTACCTTTTAGTTTTCATCTAGAGAGAGTTGTAACTTGTAATTCACACATCATTTAAATTATATTCGCTCTATAAAATGTTATATACATACTAGATTTTTACGTTGTTATATGATACTTGTGTGAGTACGGCCTTTACGGGTATTTTAATATTAAGTAAATTAAAAAAAAACCACCGATATAATCTGCTTTCGTCCCCTTAAATTCACTTTCTGTTCTCTTTATTACAACGCCGTTTTGTTCGCAAGATTTGAGATTCCCCCTGTTCTGTCTTCCGACGCATATCCCCCTCACTATAACCTTCTTGCATCAGCTATAATACTTTTATAACGTTATAACTCCCGTGAAATTCCAAGACCATATCAACTTTACTACTAACTATTAAAATTCATTTTCACTTAACAATAAATAAATTCTTCGTAACTTACATTTCCAGTGATGTCTCCCGCAACTTTTACGGCTTGCAATTGTCCTTTTTCCGAAACGCTTCAAGACAAATGTTTAAGAAGGACGAAACGAGTTTTAGCGGTTTGGTGTTTATTCAACTTTTAACTTGTTTGGGCATACAATTCAACCCTTAGTACGCGAGACAATTTTTCACGAACTATCCCGTTTACGATTTCAAATGCTTATTACTATAACACAAGTAGAATTATTTAAGTTTCCTTCTATTTTGTTTATTTTGTATCGATTTAAATGTATAAACATATATAACTTAGATATTCGTAAGCATATTAGTAATATACTTATGCAGTGAAAACTTCTAGCAAGCCTACTCTTGTTTAACTGACTTTAAAGAAAATATATAATAATGAGGAAGCTAGCTTTTGTCTATCAATTTTATATCTTTTTCCGTGATATTAAGACACATCTCTATGAATTAAATGTCTCAATCAAGTGTGTCTTTCACTAGTGAGATTTAACTTAACATGGTTTAAAGTTTTTTTTTTATAGTACCTCAGCAAAGTGACTGCACTATGCCTGATAGTGAGCACAGTGCAATCCAAAAACAACGGCGACTGCCGAGAGATATGTCATCCTTCGTCGGATGCCGCTGTCATGTATATCGAATGTGTGAAATAAATAATTAATAGTGTCACTTATTTACCTGTTTAATATTAATTAGTATATAAAAATACTCTTTCATTTTTACTATATTAATAGAACGAACGTTCTTAGTATAATCAAAAGAGAAAAGATCAATGATTAGATAAAATATTTACCTATAAATGATATTCTAACTTTAATGACAATGGGAAAAATGGTTATTTTAATATTATTTATTCGATTCTAAGTAAAAATACATAAGTAATTGAAAAGGGATAAGTTATCAAACTAATTTTAGTTTTTTTATCAGCCGGTCTATACCCACCGTTGCCTGTAGCAACGCCGTGCATCAAGGCGATATCCCCAAGCGAAGGCTGGACGTCGGGCGGATCGACTGTGATCATTGTTGGAGACAATTTCTTCGATGGACTCCAAGTTGTCTTCGGTACTATGCTGGTTTGGAGTGAGGTTTGTATAGCATCCTATTTATAATACAAAAGTAGATAACGTACATCAATAGTAAATGTTTCAATAATTTAATTACAGTAAAATACATGTCTGAATAAATAAATACATCCAACTTGTTAATATAGATTTAATCAAATCCTTGGAAACATTACTTTTTTTGTATGAAAAGTACTCCAAGTCTTTTGTAATATAACCCTGAAAATTCATGATGATCAGGTAATTAGTTAAGATAAAATAAATCGAGGCACTCAAAAGGATTGCCGATAAAAGTGAAAATTCAAAACATATAATAAAGTGTTCTCTTTTGAATTATTATATGAATTATAGCGTGAATGTCAATATTTAAATTTCCGAATGCGTTTATTGAAATTATTAACATTAGTGTAGTTCTCATATCTATTGGTACTTGGAGTAATAATTATGTACTTTTCTATCAATCAATCAAACGTATGATGAGCTGCAAAATATTAAATATAACATGTAACCAGGTCCCTACGCTACGAGTCGCTAGTATGACACAAGCCGTGCAAGGGTCATACGGCCGGTCATGATAGCGTAGTATGTCGTGACCCGAAATTACAAATTTATCTCGCCCACGCCCGCGTAACCACAGATCACGCCGCCGTGGTCTGGGGGTTAATTTAGCTCCCGCACACCCGATTAAGCCTCCCACGGTAGCGGCTCAAGCCTAGGTTCGATCCCTCGGTAGGGAGCCCTTGAGTGCGTTGCTTGCGCGATACGCTGACACACAAATATACATCACCGCTACAACACTACACGATCACCCCCACACACGTGTACGCCTACACGCTTACACATGAAAGTGGAAGGGTTTACTTTTTTTTCCCTTATCGAACTGAAAAACTCTCAATTTTCCGATAATAAATATAGGGAGGAGTTGTTGAGGCGTGTATGCTTGGTACACATATACGTTTCAACAACTGATACATATATGAATAGTTAGCTAGGTTAGCTAAGATAGGTCGCGATTTTACATGCAACAGGCAACAGCCAAGCCGAAGTGTGCCGTGCACTCTTGAGCTTGTTGCCAAAATAAAGTCGGCTGAGTGCCTTAAGCGCTCGCCTTAGTAGTCCGGTGAAGCTGTTAAGACCTTGCTGGGTCAATAGCGTAGTCAGTTTGAAAAAAAAAAAAAAACAAATTTATCTCCTGCCAAAAATTCTGTTCAACGCGACTAAAGAAGATTTGTCTTCAAAAACAAATTCACATTTGCATTTATATTAGTTGGGATTAGAATATTGTAAAAATCAAATTGAAGTTTAGATAGATATTAGTGAAAATACATAGCAAAATTGGTAAAAATTATATTTTATTGTTCACAGTTAATAACATCTCATGCGATAAGAGTCCAAACGCCACCGAGACATATACCAGGTGTGGTGGAAGTAACGCTGTCATATAAGAGCAAGCAATTTTGTAAAGGTGCACCGGGAAGATTCGTTTACGTTTGTGAGTATTACATATTTTGTGCGTAATGTTATAAACATATAACATTTTGGAAAATAAAAAAGTGAGTCCATTATTTGGATGTAAGGTTAAAATATGAATTCTGTTCTAAAGATTCACTTCAAAAAAATCGAAGTTAATCTTTACTTTTTACGAGCAATAAGTCACTTTATTGCGATTTTTTTTATATACATACCCAGCTATAATTTGAATTTGGGCACTCTTAGCTATAATAAAAAATAAAAAAAAATTGTTTTCATTTATATAGCAGTAACACAATTCTGATTGATTTTTTACAACCCACCTTCTTTATTATTGCTGCTTTTGTGGAGTAGGTTATATTACAGATAGCTTGAGATAATTTCAATGTTCTAATAAGATTGTGGTCCCCCTTGTTAGAATCTGCCAGGGAGTTTTTGGTTTTTCAGAATTCAAGTTCAGTGCTATTATTTTCTATCCACTTCATTTATGCACAATAACCGAACTATATTAAGGCAAATGTCACCAATATCTCAAAATATAGAGCTAAGTTACACTAGATTGGTAAAAAAATATAAAAACAACTATGTTACAGACTGATAGTCTATTAATAACTCGACAATTCTAACTGGTAAGCTAATAATCTGGAATATAGTCTAATAGTTATAAAAAAAATAACTCTTTCTAAATATTCATCTTCATCTTTATAAATCGACAATTTATTTAACCTATTTGATACATAACATTGCATGTCCCAATATTTTTAATATAAATAATCAAGAATGGATGCAGAGAGAAAATGAATGAATAATTTAAAAAATAACGAATAACATAAATCTTCTTCTGAATTATAATATAAAAACCTCATTATTTATCAAAATTCTTCCTGAAATTAAAATGGTATTAGGGATCTGCGCAATTTCTTTTACCATCCATCAATTAGGGTACCACTCGTTAGTGGAGCAACCTAATGATTGATTTTGTTTTTGTGTTGTTCGCATAGCAGCGCTGAACGAACCGACAATAGATTACGGGTTTCAGAGGCTACAGAAACTTATACCGAGACATCCCGGTGATCCGGAAAAATTACCGAAGGTGAGTCGAGTTGTGTCTCTTACAAAATATTGTAATTGTTTTATGACGAAGAAACAAATCCATTAAACAAAGTTAAGCTATTTTATATACCTTTTTATACTTTAAATGCTTTTACCATAATCTTATCTAATGTTAAAAGAACTTGTGGTCAAAAATAAACATACCTAACTAAGACAGACTTTCATTTTTAAATAACGATATAGTCAAGGTGAATAAATTGTGTCTCATACAAAATATTGTAATTGTTTCGTAACAAGCAAAGTTATTTAACCAAATAAATCGCGTTTTAGAGGTTTGTCTTCTACTTTCATTGATTTAAGCTTTTACTACAATCTCAGCTGATTGTAAAGGGCGATGTGGTCAAAAATGATAAACATACTGAAGCAAGAGAGGCTTGAAGTATAGCTACTGGAATATGCCTGTAGGTGCCTGGCGACAGTCTTTCAACTTTATGGGTGTAGCTAGGCAGATAGGTTTATTATACAATATATGGATTAAACTAAAGCTTAAAATGATTTTTCCAATAAACCTTGGATATGTTATTCGTACGAGATTGTTTTTATATATTGTTAATTGTGGTATATTTCCTTTTTTTAATAGGAAATAATTCTGAAACGAGCAGCGGATCTAGCAGAAGCCTTATACTCTATGCCAAGAAACAATCAGCTAGGTTTAGGCACACCTCGATCCCCTCCCGCCAGCATGCCTTTCAATTCCTACACCGGCCAGTTGGCCGTCAGTGTTCAGGACACTGCCGCATCGCAGTGGACTGAAGGTAAGCAATTAAAATAATATAATATTATTGTAGTTTTCTATTATTTTTCGATATAATACAAGCCTTGTATTTCCAATTTATTGACAGTATTTATTGTTAACGCAAGTAAAGCTTAAACCAATCCTGTCAATAAAAATATATTGTAATAAATGTATTAATACAAATAACCTTTCAAGTACAATTATAAAAACGATTTTAAGAATATATCCAAATATGATTATTACAATACTTTGTCGACGTTCTTTATTATCTTAATTATATTTTCAATGTACAGAGGAAAATAATATTAAAAAAAACATTGAAAATTAGAATATACTTTCATGACAGAATTCTTTTAGTCTCTTGTAGTGCTTAAAATAATCATAGTTTCTTAAATCATAACGTTATATTAGAGGACTAAGTGACAGCGAAGTAAAAAATTGACCAAAATCGATCCATTACTTTTTGTGATGTACACTTGTATAATTCTATTTATATAAATAAAGATAATTAGTGGTGATTAAAAGGACGCTTTTACGTTTCCATCAAAATTTGAACCACAACCAAATTAATACAATTTCATCGTATTATATTTGAAAAGTCGATATTTGTTGCATACTTTTAACGTTGTTTTATATAAAAACAAAGTCCTAACGATAATTTGGTGTTGACCCCAGGCTTTTTCTTTTAGAAGAGTACGCGCGCAGCGGCGGCTCCGTATCGCCGCGGTATTGTTCCGCGGCGTCGACCCCACACGCCGCGCCCGCCTCCTACCCGCACCCGCAGCACTACCCCGCGCCACCAACATCACTCTTCAACACTACCTCACGTGAGTACACTCTTCAAACTTCTTCTTTTTTCATGTTTTGGCTCCGCAGAAACATTTGCCAGTGTCAATGTTTTGTTTTCATGAAGATTACAACACGTTTTCCACAATAAGTGTCGTGTGGGGATTTTTTGGCGGGATTTTAGTCTGCCATGTAGTGGATTTTATATTTTATTCATAATTTTATGTTATTTGATTCTATATTTTATAAATTTGGTGATGTTTTACTTAACATAGTTAGTTTATTGTGCATAAGTGTAGTGAATGGAAAATAATACCACGGAGCGTGAAATTCTGAGATGCCACGAAAACTCTCTGGAAGGTTCTAACAAGGGATCTACCATCTTGTTAGAATATTGTTTCACACGATGCTTAATATTGGAGTGATTGCACGACGCTTGTAATATTATTGACTAAGCGAGAATGGTAGTAATAATCTGAAAGATTGGTTGCTAAAAATAAAGTAAAAAAAAAATGTGTGATTATTTCAATGCTCCAACAAGATGGTAGCTACCGTTTTAAAACTTTCCAGGGACTTTTTATGGCATCTCAGAATTCATGGTCCGCATTATGGGCATTAACTGAACTGTTTTACGTAAAACACCACCAGCCCAAAATTCTAACAAAAACCCCTGTTACCCGGACCTAGCTCAGACATCTGTGAACTAATCGACGAATAAGTGGGTAGTGGGTACTTTACTATTTAAAGTAATTTAAGCTTAATGTTACGAACGTTGACCAACAAGTAAATCAGTTCATCATTACCACAGGTAAGTTGTTTTTAATCACTAAATCCTCTGCCACGTCTGTCCATCTGTCTGTTCGCGTAAAACTCAAAATTTGCTGAACGGATTTTCATGCGGTTCGCCGGTAGGCAAAGTGACTCATAAGGAAGGTTTAGGTGTATGACTTGTCAAGGTTTTTTTTTATTATCAGAGAGGGATAACCTTCTCCGGGCCTGCTAGTTACAAAATAAGTATATGCTGTCACTGGTTATCGCCTACATGATGCTACAACAAGATTATTGATGTGTTAAATAGTAGAGCGTTTATAAACCGCACGCTTCCTGGAATAAAGACATAAGTACTATTTATAAATCTATTTTTTTATTTAATTTAACTAACATTACCTTTTTTAAGTCAGAGGAGGCAAATGAACAGACGGATCACCTGATATTAATTGATCACCGTTGTCTGTTGACACTTGCAACACTAGGGGAGTCGCAAGTGCGTTGTCAGCCTGTGTTTGAGGGAAGGGGAAAGGGGGAGGGGCTTTGGGAGGGGAAGTGGGCCTCCGGCGCTCTCACTGACCAAACGAAACGCAACAATGCAAGCACTGTTACTTCACGTCGGTTTTCTGTAAGAAAGTGGTACCACCCAGGGTGAGCCGAGCAATTCATGCTGAAACCAGTAATAGCGTCAGCGTGGCTCTACCACCTACAAAAAGCCTAGTTAAAGAAAATATAATGTAAAAAAGATATCTCAAACATTAATTTCTTTTCAAATGTATCTGGTTAAATAAACGTGACTACGCCTTAAAATATTACTACAAACAATCCGTCCTAGTAAAGTCAGAAATTTATTCCGTGCAACTTTTATACACACTGCTTGTGTAATTATTACTATTAATAATTTTAACAATAGAATTAAGTGATTTATTTTTTTCGAAATGACTACGCTATTGACCCAGCAAGGTCTTAACAGCTTCACCGGACCACATAATTCAGTGATTAATTAGTCATTTCTTACAACTATGGATTAATGCAAATAACATAAAATTAGTGAACGTATTCAGTGTTTAGATAAATTCGGAGGTAATGTTTTTTTTAAGATTTACTGGACTAGACCATATACAGTTAAAATAACGTAGTATATGTGTTTTGAATTTAATTTCAATTTATTCCTATTTTGGAACTGCTGGCTTTTTACTGTGTTGCAAAGTTGATATTTCGACTATACGGTTTTATTCCAAGAAGGGTTCGAATTCAAACAAATGAATGGCTTATAATTAATTTATCTAATTTACAAGAAAATTTTACACATCTCAAGGTTTTATCTATGGTAGACAGTATTAGTAAGAAACTTACGATGTAGTACACTGCTTCGTGCTTATATCATCAGCTTATTTAGAATACTTTTAGATTTATAAATAACAGTACACTTATAAATAATAGGATTCGTGACGAAATCTAGATGCTTGTATAATGTTAACTGAAAATATAAAAAAAAACTTTCTTGACGTTAGAAACCATTACACATAAACACAGATTGGCTATCAAGTTCACATATCCAATAACGCTGCCATTAATATGCAAATGTATATCTATAACTTTACATTATTTATTTATTTTTTGACGTATACCAATTACTTTTGGGTATTCGACACTAATATACACATTTATATCCATTTCTTTTATTCGGTCTTTTGTAAGCTTTCATATTTATACGTGCATATAAAATATCCATAATTATTATTTAGTAGGTACCACCAGACTATTCTCTTTTTTCATGAATAAGGTTTAATTATTTTTAATCTCGGAAAAACAAGTCATATAAAAATTGATTCCCTTGACTCCTTTAAATATGTGACCACGGAATAGCGTAATAGAAGGATACCTGTTAAGGCTCATATATAATACCTACAGTTATATGATGTATTTTTTATTTGTGGCAATTTTACTGTAAAAGCTTTGTTTCTCATATAAAGTAATCAGTCTGAAGTTGTAAAATTAATACCAATAATATGAACATTGATAATTAAGCATCATATAGTATAGCAAATAAATTAGGAAAATTATTTAAATAATATATATTAGAACTGAAAATATTGTACACCTCTTTGAACATATTGCACACCTGAAAAATGGGAGATTTGGCATAGTTAAAATTCATATGAAGAAAGGGTTTAGAAAGGCAAAATATATATAGTTGTAATATGTGTTACAGTTAATTAAATAAAATAAAACATTCTAATACTTACATGCATACTAAACGTGAAATACAAAAAAACTTAAACTCATTAGTCCGTGGCCAGTTAGTCGCTTCAAGTACAGGCTATCACTAAAAAAGTTATACGTAACATACACTATACTCCCCTGGTGTTGTCTATGAACGCTGTTAATCACTTAACACCATGTGAGCTGTATGTTCATTTGCCTCCTATGATATAGAAAAAAAACATTTAAGTCAATCGAAAATGAATGCATAATGACGTATTTGTGCATGTGACGTAATATAATAAAATTCATATGAACTGTATGAAGCGATTGTAAATCGATTGTACACTGTGTGACAAACGAATCTTACTAACATTCAACTTTCAAACATATTTAATTAATGAATTCCGGTGGAACTGTGACCTCTGTATGGATACCAATAAAAAAGAAACTGCCTAAAATTATGGCATAATAATATAATATCAGTATTTCTAACAATATCCCAAACAAAATAACAACAAATAAGAAAACAGAAAACATCTCAATTCATATTACATAGCTTTTTTTCTCACGGCCTTAGTTTGTGTCGCTTTATTTTAACCCCCTGTTTTCTTTATCCCACCCAGTGTCTCTAGGACCATATCATCCGACCAACATGAATGGGTTATCATCTGACCATCACTATAACACGTATAACACGAAAGATAGCGGACATTACAGCGAAAGAAATGGGATTTCTAAAAGCTTGGCTGACTGTCCGGCAAACATTCATTCGAAATGCACCGGGAATGATATGAAAGGGCTACAGAGTAAAGACGCGAAGTCGAGAAGTGCCTTTGCGGTCGTGAGGCAGAGTCCGCCGCGCGTTACCAATGCTCACCAACAAAATTGGCAACATCTAGCTGTTCAGTGTTAGTAGTGTTTTATTTTATTTATTTATTTATATTCGCTCCCATTATAATTGTTTCGCTGATAATGTTATTTTAATTAATTTTGAACGCAATTTACATACATTATATCAATGAACGCTAACGATATTCAAATAAATTAGAAAATTACACTGTGTTGTAAAATTTTCTTGTATGTTATATTTGAAAAAATACAATAAAATATCAACTACAATTTAGATAGTAAATTATACTTCATAGTAATCTGCTCTGACGCGGTAGATTTTAGGAAAAAATCACGGTTTCAAAGTTTTTACTGAAATATTAATTTTTGATGGTGGCGACAAATTCTCGGTGGATGTCAATTTTTGTCCAATATTTTTTACTTGCCATTAGATGCACTGAAGTACTGAGGCTTATAATATAGCTGCAATAAATAATATGATTTTTGAAGAGAAAATTTCTTTAGGTGCGTTTAGCACATTTTTAGGGTGAACAAAAATCATGGAACTCTTTCGTCATCTTTACCGAAGGCTTTGTACTGTGTATGTACATAGATATACCTTCATGCCTTATTAGTATACATTATTTATAATATTTCAATATACTAATTATGATATTTAAGTAATTCACAGTATAATTATATTAATAATTCAAAAGTGAACATAATTATTCTATTAGTTTCCAATTCTGTCGGAAATTCTTATGGCTGCCTCGTTTTTTTTAAAGTAATCAAAGTGTAAATAAATTATTTTCTTTTGTCTACAGGAATGGGCGGTCTTGTGTCATCTCCGTTCAGCGTGAACCCCTTCTCTTTACCAACTTGCAGTGCCCAGCAGTATGCCCAGACGGTGCCACTGGCGTCTAAGTAGCCAACATTCTACGCGTCATGTTAGACGTGAACGGGTACTTTTTGATGTGAAACATGTATAGGCGGAGGGTAAGCCTGATTGTTGGCGTGGCGACTCAAAACACGAACTTTGCACTATTAACGAAACAGTTTAAAAACATTGGTAACCCTATCTGTATAACGTAAGATTCAAACTATTCTGACGGCCACTCGTTATACTAGTGTTCGCGGCACGCGCCGACGACTTAGCGCCCTTTGATAAATGCCTCCAAACACCGCGCCTGCGTCTCGTTGAATTTATGTATTTAATAAAAATTAATATTTAAATTGTAAAACAAATAAGCATTTATTATTTTTTGGAACAAACTTGTAATGCTTTATCTTTTCATTATGCCATAGCTGATTCCTGTCGTAATATGTTTTTTATGCATATAACTTATACAAAACAATTTCTACGTTTCACGTCTGCCAGGCGTCCCGTGAGTGCTCGATTTTTGATTCTGGATAATCTCAGAGTAACTTTTCATTACATTAAATTTAAGTAAGTTACCAAATACTAATCTTATCGGTAATGAAATAACTTAAAATGTTAAAAAATAATTTTCGTGTAATACTAAATTAATTCAATGACAATCAGTACATTAAGTATCTGTTTACAGGATTCTGTATAGTTTATAAACGAAGGGCTGGTGTGGGGTTAATGTAAATAAATGTAATTAAAATGTAAATAACTATATAAATAATTCAGAATATTTTATAGTTCGATTGCTAGAGTGAAAGTGTAGATTTTATATGATAATCTGCCCAGGACGTGAAATTATGTAAAAAAAATGTTTTTTTTTCTGTATTCGTATGTACGTCAGTTTTGTTCTTGTAAAATCTGTGATATATTTATTGTAAGTAAACATTGTAAATTTTATTATAATCGATTAGATATTGTAAATTTGAACTTTTGAAATTAACTTAGTAATTGTGTTGACACGCTTTGAAAAAAATTACTTCAACGTAAAATAAAATAGACAAGTATTATGAACAGTTTAATTTATATACTGATGTTTTTATTTCTCTTAACATAAATAATATAATATTAAAAACGTCTTTTTCAAAACAAGCTTTTATTCAAAGGCATTAAGGACTTCAGATTATTTTTTCAACGTGTATGTCGGCCATTTTGAAATTCGTTATTTTGTTTTTATTTTATCGTCGTGTATTGTCATCAGGACCGAAATAAAAATGTAAAATTACAGTCTTAAGTCTAAAGGAGCTGGGTCTACTTTAGCTTAAAAAATGTTACCTAATCAAACTAACAACAATTTTAACGTACATAAATCCTAAAGATATACTTTTTATTAAAGTATCATTTGTACATTATTTTATTAAGTCGTGTATATAATATTTCATATAAGAAGTATTATTGTATTTTGTTTATAAGTATTTTCAATGTATTCCAAATATTTAATTCTAATACCTTACAATAGTTATACTGAAATCGCTCATATCATGAAACTAAACATATCGTACAATACGAAATTCTGTAAGAAAACAACAATAATATGTAAAAATGTGAATGTATACGAAAAACTCGGGAACTCAGTTTCTTATTTCGAAATAAATTAGGTTCTTACGTTATCCTACAAAATAATGGAATATATAGTTAAATAATATTATTTGACGCAAACTGTATCAAATAAGAAATGTAAATTGTAATCGTTTATGAAGAAAATATCACGAAATACTGAATTAAATTACTTGAATAATTATAAATCTCTGTTTTTATTTCGGAACCTATTATTTTCAACGTTTATGTACAATCGAAACATACCGACCTTCTTAGTAAGAACAAGGTTCAATAGTGCAATTGTCACTTAGTACAAGATGTAATGTAGTCCGGTGAAGCTGTTAAGGATTAATAGGGAAAAAAAAATGCAAGTTGTAATAGAATGACTAGGTCAATTAAAAAAACCTATATTCTTATACTGTCGTTTAGTCAAAAAATAATCTGTGATAGATTCAGATGTTTATAATTTAAATACTCGTATATTCTAGTTTATTATAGATTCTATTATCTATTATAGATAATAGAATCTATGATAGATTCTAGTTTTTATCAGGACACTAGATGTGCTCGCGGCTTCGCACACGTTTATGGGATAATTTTATTATTTTAGTAGTTTTGATTAATATTTAATGATTTATTCAAGTAATATTAATAATTTCCATTTCTCCTGGTACGTAACATTTCTTTTAAATCGTTTGAGTATTAATAAAATGTTTTTTTTTTATTATTACGGTTACTGAAAGTATTACTAGTGTTGCTAATTTTTAAAACCAGTTTGTTAAAAAACGACATACACTTCGTATTTAATTAAATTAGAATTAGGAGTACATTAAACTGAGTTTTTTAATCATGTTTTTAATGTGTTTAAAAGCATAAGTCACTATTATTATTCTATACTATAACTGTCTATAAGTTGATGAAAAATTATAAAATCGTCTTTGGGTGAAATCCAGACAGACAAACTTATTTGTAAAATCATATTCATAATCAATATTCCATATAACAGATTTCTATCAAAAAATAATTACTTGTGCAGACAGATGCACCTATAGATATAATTTAGACACCTATATATAAAAAAAATCTTTTATAAATGTTTGTTGTTTTCTCTTGCTATTCATAATGCATAAATAAGCAAACAACCCACATCCAAGTATGAATAAATTAATGAATGAATACTTTATTGCACTTTTTTTTTGTACACTGGCGAGCTTAATGCTATAAAGCATTCTCTTCCAGCTAACCAGCGGTATTATCAAGCAAATAGTTTTGTAGGTGCATATGTATAGAGGTCAAATATATATACAAATAAAAATAAATAAATAATAATCTAAATATATCCATATACATACATAAATAAACATACATATTACATACAAATATATAACCATAACAAAGATATAATATATATATATATATATATATATATATATAACAGCAAAAATGGATTATAAATACAAATTGTAAAATCACGAACACTCTGCCGCCTGTTTCTCAAATAAATAGTGGTGTAGTTGGATTTTAAAGTTATTGATAGTTTCAATATCTTGAAGTCGACGCGGTAACGCGTTCCATAATCGTATGGCAGTTACTGTGAAGGAGTTTGAATATAAGTAGTTAGGTAATAATATGAATTTCTTGTTTTTTTTTTATCTCAATTTAGTACACAGGACAGTGCCATCCATCATCCTCATATCACATATGAATCGAACAAAAACACACTTTTAAGCCATTGTAATTTCACACATGGTACCATTTGCACCCCACTTGAAATATTATACTAACAATTTTAGACCTCCTTTATGGGTAATATTTTCCATTGTTAGCTCTGACTAGATAATGCATGGGTTTATCGCTGCTTCTAATTGTACGACCAATGAACGGGGATCGTGTTGCTTTTTGGGATTAGCATAAGAATGGGGTATCGCCCTGTCTTTTGGAGATCTTTTTGTAAACTTAAATTAATTATGATGTATTAATATTAGCCTGTTATTTAATAATGTTTAGCAGTTTGTGTAAATTTTTTATGTTGTTTTTGTATACATTTCAATATTTAATATATTATAAAACAAATAATAAACGTTTAAAAAATGTTTTCTATGCTTCAAGATACTACTTCACTACATTCTCTGAAATAACGTATACTATATAATGATGAGTCCACATAAAATATTTTAATACATTAGTGAATTAAGTAAGTTAAACATATCAACTAAATTGATATTCTATCTTGTATAAAGTTGCTCACACACAAACCACTTTCCCTAAGTTGATTAGACTACAATAATACAAATTGGCGATTAGTCGACTTCGTTTGTCGCCGTGCGCAACACACGTGTGGACCGTCTCTAGCACGCGTCGCCTCGGTCCGACTACCACTCCATACTTGTTTGTTACATATTTGGAGGAAACGTAGTATTACCTTTCATAAATACCTGGTTTAGAAAATGTACTATTTGTCGTCTCAGCTTCTAGACAATCTGTTTCAGTAGCATGGTAAAACTCCGTAGTTCTCATTTACTATGACTTGTTTCAGTAATTCCTAAACCAATTTTAGCTAGACTTTTACTGGCATTTCGAAAACATTTCAAACTATTATTTAGCCTACGTAGCATTATGCTTGTTCATAGTAGCAAATTAATATTAATAAAACTGTAACTTAAGATTAATTTACGAGTTACAATTACAAGTTAATAATAAAAGAAGACACCAGCTAACTTACACTTCCGGCTGGCGGTCGGACTTTCTTATAAAGCGCATCGCAAAGGCCGTTTGCACTCTCGGTGAATGGTTTCGTCGATAGCGCATAGAAGTTAATCCTGATAAGAGTGCCGCGATACTCTTCGATCCCACGAAACGCGCTAATAACTTTCAGCCCATCAGGCTATACGGAACCAAAATCCCTTGGGTCGAAGAGGTCAAATATCTCGGTGTTACATTAGATAAATATTTAAAGTTCAATTCACATATAGACAGAGTGCGAAACAAAGCGGCTATGGTCTTGGGTCGCCTCCATCCGTTGCTTTGTCGTAAGAGTAGATGTCCCTCAGACACAAGCTCACTTTGCATAAGACGTGTATCCGTCCCGTGATGACATATAGCTGCCCCGTTTTTGCGCATATGGCCAAAGATAACTTTCATAAGCTGTAGGTTCTCCAAAATCGTGTTTTACGTAAAGTGACCGGTGCCCCGTGGTACATCCGAAGAGTCGATTTCCATAGAGACCTAGAGATCCCTTCTATCTGGACGTACGTAAAATGACTTACGATTAGTTAATTTGAAAAAGTCACGAATCATCCCTGTCCGTTAGTGGTATCCGCCGCACAATACGAACCCGTACCGAACGCTGCGCATTATTACAGATGTCCGCGACATATTTTAATCGACCCTCGTGATGAAATAATGGCAGTGAACGATCAGTACCAGCCTGTCTCTCCAAAAAGAGCGTGCTCACGCCCACTACCGCGTAACCACAGATCACGCCGCCGTAGTCTAGGGGTAAATTTCGCTCCCGCACACCAGATTAGGCCTCCCACGGCAGCGGCTCAAGCCTGGGTTCGAGCCCTCGGCAGGGAGCCCTTGAGTGCGTTGCTTGCGCGATACAGTGACACAAAAATATGCATCACTGCTACGGCACTACACGATCACCCCCACACACGTGCGCGCCTACACGCTTACACATGAAAGTGGAAGGGTTTACTTATTTCCCTCGTCGAGCTGAGAAGCTCTCAGTTTTCCGATAATAAATATATGGAGGAGTTGCTGAGGCGTGTATGCTTGATACACATATGCGTTTCAACGACTCATACATGTATGAATGGTTGGCTAGGTTAGCTAAGATGGGTCGCGATTTTGCATGGCCGAGGTGTGCCGTGCACCCTTGAGCTGGTTGCCCAAATAAAATCGGCTGAGTGCCTTAAGCTGTTAAGACCTTGCTTGGTCAATAGCGTAGTCAATCCGAAAAAAAAACACCAGCTAATCATGAATTGAAACATAAATAAAGGTGGAAATTATCCGATTATTAAATAAACCTTTTTTAAACAATATCTTGCAATTAGAAAAACATATGGAAATCTTTAAACTTCGATGTATAATATACAAATTATTCACTTTTTTAAACATTCTCCTACAAAACAATATATACCTCTTTCAGTAACTAAAAGTGTAGATGACATTACTACTGACTAGAATTTGTGTGTGTAGAATTTGTATTTAAAATAAATAAGTTAAGTGAACAAATCGCCTGCTCCGTCAATCTGTCGCGTGGCGGTCGCAAGACACGTGCCGTCCGCGTGGCGATGTCGCGCATTACAAAATTAGCGTCCGGTGTGCAACGAACTGAAATCATATTAAGCGGGGGCGGGTCATGTTACCGATAGATGATAATATTATATGGAATATATTTTAAACAGTTTATCTATAAGGCAGCAGATATGATTTAAGACGCGATATAGTTTATATCATAACGTTCCTAAGAAATGAGGTTTAATACGCGGTTTGGAAGCTGAAAGGTTGGAAGTACTACTGAAATCAGTTTATATGTCTTTTTGCTTGCTTTTCTAATTATTGACTTTATTTTTTTATTGAATATTTATTTTTGTAATTTATTAATTGATCTATACAGATTTCGAGTTTGTTATTTGTTTTAGTTATTTCTATTTGCTGGATATGAAAATTTACCCTTAGAAAATCAGTAAGTGATACATACATACATACCATATACTTTAATCAATTGATTAAATATGTGTTAATGCTATAACCATCTGAAAAAATAGGTAAAACGTATAAGAAAATCGAGTGGTGAGCGGGCTGAAAATTGGGATGAGGAGAATAGGGGGTGGTCGACAATAGGTGTACAGATAACTTTCCTTCCATAGTAGAGTCAATACCGACCCAAGGGAGTTTTACCCTCGGGGCTCGGTCGCTTGGGAAAACTAGACCCAACAATATAGAAAGAGAGATCCTTATGCGTATAGAGTGGGTGAAAAGAGTGCATCTCATTGTAGTTATGTATAAATAATATGGAGAGGAAAAATGCCGCGGAGTCACGCGGAGTGATATGTTGCGACTGTTAGCGGGAGAGGGATAGATGACATCAATTTGTCGTGTCGTGATGGGGTTTTATTTTGTTTTCCTCTTACGATTTCTTTTGAATCATTTTTAATGTCAAATTTATAAATCGAATAAAACAATTTTACCGTCATATATTGCCGACGAAGAAATTTAACATTAAGTAGATGTACCTATTTAATTTATGTGTGAATATATAAACATACGTTTATACAAGTTATCTGATTTGTTTTGAAGAAATTCTTTGAAATATAAATACTGTAAAAAAATTTTCATGCGAAATTTTATTTTGAACAAATTTTAATATAATATTTAGCATAACAAGACGGATGTTCAGATTATATATACGATTTATGCTTGAATATTATATAATATAGCGCATGGATTATATCGAATGATTCAAATTAAAAAAAAAAAACACTAACACATACACAAATACTTAATGTCGTTGTGATTAAGAAATTGTTAAGAAGTAGAGTAACAGCTGAGTAGATAAATATGAATGAAGTCAGTAAAAAAGTTAACCGTATTTAATTAGAAAGAACGACATGGTACTTTCATCTAAAATACAAAGGCAAAGAATATAAATAAAAACAAAATAAATGAAGTAGTATGTAATAAGTATATGATTTTAAATTTCTACGTCAAATTATATATCTCGAAAGTCTTGCCTGAAATACATAGCACATTATACAATAGTAAAACAGTTATAAAGCGATGTAGCGCCATCGAACCGCGTAAAAGAGCGGAGGCGTTAAGCGAAATTGAGTGAAAGTCGAGTTAAAGTATTAAAAGTTTTCAGCTTGCGATTTTGAGAGAAAAGCGAAACGACACCGCAAACGTTGAAGTGGTGTGAAACTGAACGATGTATCGTTTATCGATGAATGATTTATATTTTGTATACCTTTATCAAGTTTTCCAACCGGCAAGTTACACATGTTCCAGTTTCTAGCCAATAATTAAGAAACTAAACAACACCATCTTCACTACATATTGTACTCATAATGAATAAATACGAGAATAAAATGAATCAACTTTACTAAAGTAAATTGTATAGTTTTTGTTAAAATTACTATAAGCATTATTTCAAATAACAACTCATTTTATGGATATATCGATGTATCCTGTTTTAAAGAATTTAAAACAATCCTGTTTTAAAGAATTTAAAACAAAGTGTGTTTATACACAGTTCTGCTAGTATCACACTCATAGAATATCATTCTATTCTTCGAAATTCAAACAACTTTCTAGAAAATAATAGTATTCTGGCTTGAACTTTGCAGGGTGTTTTTATAGCAACTCAAAATTCATATTCATTCTTACTATTTTGATTCACTTCACTTGTATGCAGTAATCAAACTAAATTACGCAAAAAAACTCAGGTTACAAAATATAGGGTCAAAAACAGTTATTGGCTACAAGAAATCTTTTCCTCTTCTTAGCTTTTCTTAACTCAAGAAAGACCAGATTAGGCCCTCCGCGGCAACGGATCAAGTCTAGGTCCATTCCCTCGGCGTGGAGCCCTTGAGTACGCTGCTCACGCGATACAGTGACACAAAACCTTACATCATTGCTACAACATCACACACATCACCTATATATACGTGCACGCCTACACGCTTACACGCTGTTCTTCTTTGTCAGAGAAATAAACGACAAAGAGTTCTACCTTTATTTTTCCTTATCCTATCCTATATAATTAAGAGGACACAAAATACATATAGGAATTGTTGAGGCACGCATGCTTGGTACACATGCATGTTTCAATAACTCATATACGTATATCTAGACAGCTTAGCTTAGGTTAGTTCAGATAGGTCGCGATTTTTGCACAAAACAGGCGACAGCCCAAGCCGAGGTGTGCCGTGCACCCTTGAGTTAGTCACCCAAACATCCCAAATCGGCTGAGCGCCTTCAGCGCTCGCCTCAGTAGTTCGGTGAAGCTGTAAAGACCTATCCAGGTCAACAGCGTTTTCATTTCGAAAAAAAAAAGCTCAAGAAAGTATATTTTATACTCAATTTTCACTAATAACAATCCAGATTTCTAAAATTCGAAATAAAGAATATTCATCGAACACTAGTTACTTTAAGAATAAATTTCAAAAAGTAAGCATTATATAAAATATAAGTAAACGATATGTCTATCACATCAAATACATCGAAACAAACAAACGTACAAGGACATCACTACATTCTTGACACGGTGTAAGTTAATAATGTAATAGAATTACGAGGGAAAAACCATTCAACTATACGAGAAACTGGTCGTGGCTTAATTGTAGCACTTTGTTTGTGTGACTGTTT
This sequence comes from Antheraea mylitta, assembly GCA_014332785.1. Classification (NCBI taxonomy): domain Eukaryota; kingdom Metazoa; phylum Arthropoda; class Insecta; order Lepidoptera; family Saturniidae; genus Antheraea; species Antheraea mylitta. The sequence continues at coordinate 610,008 of JACEII010000020.1, forward strand.
GTCTGACGTTTACATACCGACGAATGACCAACTGCGTGCAATCGTTCATATTTGTAAAAGGAAGAATTAACATAAGTATTTATATAGATAGTCTTTATAAAGATAGAATACGCATTATTTTAAAATATTTTTTTAAAGAGACAGTGTGAAAATATTGTATGTATTGAGTATATTACTCAAAAGGACTGTTATAGCAATAAGAATAATTTATATTTAAGCGTTAGCGCACACTGCGGTGCGGCGTGTTAGTTCATTTTTGAAATCTCAAAATAAATGTATCGCAATAACCTGCGGTTGAATTGCCAGCTTTACAATTCGTATGACTACCTTTAAAGAAGAAACACTATGAAATTAAAGTTGACATCGATGTACAGTACCAGTCATTCCAATTCCACAAGTCCATTATACCTATACAAATTCTTTGTGGGATATTTTTTCTTTTTTTCTTGTTAATTATAATTGTTATAACAATTAAAAATTATAAGGTACACCAAACAACTAGTACGCATACAAGTATGTTACATATGTACATGTGTGTATATATTCCTGGAGTTGCATAGACGTTAAAATCTCAAACTGAATTCAGTTCGATCAATTTGGCATCTTTGTATTAGTTGCCATTTCAATTGAGTGCCTTCAGTGTCCCTACTCGCCAAGTCATTAGTAAAAAAAATACTTTTATATTACTAACTACCTTTGACGATATGGTTAATATTTCGGTTTTCTACTTTTCGTTTAAATAACTAAAACTAATAAATAACTTAATCAAGTAGAAGGTTTTTAAATCTCACTTATTAAACAAGAAGCAACTATTACTATACCCATGCTAAAATTGACTTTAAATGTACCTACTGTCATGGAAATTTTCAACTTTCCAGCTCCAGTACGCCGACTAACTGGGAAAAGTTTCAAAAATCAAGCGCAAAATTTTGGTGTAGTTTCAGCTAAAAATTTAGAACTTTGACGTGTATACGTCTAAAATATTTACCAATTGCTAAAAGCGTTTCCGTAAAAAGTCGCATCAGTAGCTAATATTTTTGTACCTGTTAGATATAATGCAAGATTTTATCTAGATTTAAGTAGTCATCTTCAGAGTCCTACCTTATTTCTTACATTTTACAAAAGGCGCCTATCTGTAAGTGTAACTGTGTCTTTAGTAATTTACTTGTTACTAAAGAACTACTTAAAGATCTACATTCTTATTTCAATTTATGGATATTTTATTTTGTTACGTTATTTGATAATACCAGATGACTGGTTAGACAGTAGCAATATTTCTGGAGGACAATCTGCACTCGATTCTCGTTCTAAATCAATTAAAAAAGTAGGTGCTTAATATTTGACATAATCTAGAAAAATACAAAAATATACACAATCCTCTACGCGTCTATATTAAATGACAGTGTCAATGACTGTCGGGTGATTACACTTTCATTTAAAAGAGAACGTGGAAACATCAGGAATAAAACAAAAGGGTTTATTGCCCGTTTTACTATGAAAAGTTATTAAATCCGGGTCGCCCATTGTAGCTTTTGGCATCGGTCATTGCACTTAGGTTTATTATTTTATTTACACGTTTTTAGCTATAATTTAGAAAGTCTTAAAACAAACTTTAACTTTTATTGGTTTTATTTGGTGTTTATTAGTATATGTTTTGATATTATTATTTTTTATGTTAAATGTGACCATGAACTATCACACGATTGAATGTTGTCACTTTTTAAATAGTCATTAAATTAAAAAAAGACAGATTATCATCAGCATATTCTTTTAGGATACTTTTCATAAAGCGTTAATTATTTCAGAAAATAATATAGTAGAATAGAAATTACTAATAAAAAAGATCATTATTAAAGTAATTTAGATGTTTAAAAACAAAAATAATCTCATTTTATGTTACAAAATCGATTCGTTGGACATTGCGAGTATTTTGTTATTGGAAGACGGCGAATAGCCTTTTCTTATAATGAAACTAACAATGTGTTAACAGTTGACTATACGTTGGTATAATATATTACATGTAGATACGCTCTAAGTTTGGTCTCAAAAATATTGCAAGCATGCGGTTTTGTATTCCTATACTTTTTAATATGTTGAAGTTTTTTTTTTTTAACTTTATTTTTGGCAATCAATCTTTCAGATTATTACTGCCATTGTCGAGTAATCAATAATATTACAAGCGTCGTACGATCATTACAATATCAAGCGTCGTATCAATCAATATTCTAACAAGATGGTGGATCTCTTGTTAGAACCCTCCGGGGAGTTTTTGTGGCACCTCAGAATTTCATGCTCCGTGGTATTATTTTCCATTCACTTCACTTATGCACAATAAACTAACCATATTACATAAAACACCACCAACTTTAATGCCTGTAATGGAATGGAATTGCCTGCCCAGTTTTCTATACTCGATATGTTCTATGATAGTTCTATGATATAAGTTGTTTATTTTGTATTAAGCTCATAACTATAATACGTGTAAGCCAGAAAATCATTATCATTACCCTTATCCCACCTAAGTAGGGTCGGCACAACATGTTTTCTTTTTCCACTTTCTCCTATCAAATGTCATCTCAGTATTCACACCTTTTACGCACATATCATTTTTCACACAATCCATCCATACCCTTTTCGGTCTTCCTCTATTTGTATATCCATTCATCATCATACTCAACAATTATAGTTGTATGGTTTTCATCTGTCCTCATGGCATGCCCATACCATGCTAACCGATTACTCCTCAACTTCTGTCACTGGTGCTATTTTCAAACTTCCTCTGATATACTCATTCTTAATTTTATCCTCTAGTCACACCACACATCCACCTTAACATCCGCATCTCTGCCACATGTAATTTTCTCTCATCCGTCTCTTTTGTAGCCCAATACTCGAATGCATACAGCATGACAAGTCTTATCACAGTTTTATAAACTTTCTCCTGAGTTTCAAGCCAGATAGGTTCTGGCACTTGAATTTATTGAATATTAAATATTGTTACAGAAAATCGTAAACAAATGCTTTGTTCATATAATAACCAGTACAAGATGCGTACGATGTCGATTTCCGCGCGTCCCTTATCACGATCTCGCCGAGTTTTATGAGCATAATCGAGTCGACCACAAATAGGACCCAAGCGAGCCATTTTCTAACCTGGCCGATTACCGGATTACACCTAATTAGCAATTACCGATATATTATGTGTTGCATTGCGATTTATACGAGGTAATGTAGGCTTGTACCGTTTTTATAATTTTACGTTGTATCTACATACTCTTAAGGTTATGCGCTTAAATGCTTATCTATAATCTATCTAATGCCTTTAAACGAGCAATTATTGTATATTTTTTATATTGTAAAAAATTCAAGATCTCGGAAACGGCGTCAGCTATTTCCGTAAAACTAAGTACGTAAGTAGTTTCAGGGACAATAAATCGATCTATTTAGAACGTATTCATAAAAAAAAACTTTTTTATCCGAGTTTTCAGGCAATGAAAAAATATAACTAGAATATAAAGGTAAATTTCAACGCCGCTGTCAAAACAAAAATAGCTCAGATGGAAATTTGCTACTACGTCTAAACCCAGTTCGAATCCGAGTGACAGCAAAAGAAATATCTTTTGTTATATATATATATATTGGTTATAAATGCTAATTTTGTGAGACAAACCGAACAGTTTATTTTAATTTAATTTAAAAATTAAGGCACTCAGCCGATTTTATTTTGGCAACCAGCTCAAGGGTGCACGGCACACCTCGGCTTGGCTGTTGCCTGTTGCATGCAAAATCGCGACCTACCTTAGCTAACCTAGCTAACTATTCATATATGTATGAGTTGTTGAACCGTATATGTGTACCAAGCATACACGCCTCAACAACTCCTCCATATATTTATTATCGGAAAATTGAGAGTTTTTCAGTTCGATAAGGAAAAAAAAGTAAACCCTTCCACTTTCATGTGTAAGCGTGTAGGCGTGCACATGTGTGGGAGTGATCGTGTAGTGTTGTAGCGGTGATGTATATTTGTGTGTCACCGTATCGCGCAAGCAACGCACTCAAGGGCTCCCTACCGAAGGATCGAACCTAGGCTTGAGCCACTGCCGTGGGAGGGCTTATCGGGTATCGTTCTAATAATTACTACGTGTATATTTATAGGTACATACAATAAGTTTGTAAATTTAACGAGAAAATTATTGCAGGTGTGTAGTAATAAGTAATAGAATATATTTCAATTATTATTAGAAATGTCTGTCTGTTTGTTTGTATGAACACGCATCACCGCTAAAGTACTGGATTCACAATAAACCCTAAGAAGAAAATCGTAAAGCATATCTTCGGAAGTAATTTAGCTTTTGTTTCATTAAAATCGGTCCACTCTATCAAAAGTTATTGTAGTTTTAGTGACGATGCGAAAAGTAGACAAGTAAATGGACTTAATACATTGACTAATAAATCACTGTTTTATATAAACTTCCACGCAGACGAAGTCGCGGGCACAGCTAGTATAATAATAATAAAAAATATAATCCTTTTATATAATTAATTAAGTATTTCAAGGGTATATATTGTTTTTATTTAAATATAACTATTATTGACTCACATATAAATATTAATAAATCTATTTGAAATATTAATGTGTTCCTATTTATTTATAAGTTTTCACTTCTACCGTGTGGTCATAGGCCCTCCACCCAGAACCCTCTCATTTTTACAGCCTTCTAAATAACACTTTAACACGTGACACGTATGTCAATATTGAATGCACTGTAGGCTAATTTATATTAACTACGTCATACAATGATATATAATATTTCGCCTATCGACATACATAGTAGTAGTATACACACATATGTAGTTACATAGAAATACAAAAACACAATAAATAAACCGGTTTCCTTAAAATAATGTTACCATAATATTTTATAACGAAAGTCTTCCTATAACACAATACATTATTTATTAGTTAGTGTAGTAAAGTACATTAGTTATTGTAGATAACTAATCCGGGGTAGTACCACCCTTATCATAGAAAACCGTCGTAAAGTAACAGTGCTTCCATTGTTGTGTTTCGTTCGGTCAGGGAGAGCGCCGGAGAACCACCTCCTCTCCCCTCGCCCTGCCTCTTTCCCTCGCCTTTCACCTAAACACAGGCTAGCAACGCACTTGCGACTCGTCTGGTGTTGCAAGTGTCTATGAAGGTGACCCATCCGTTCGTTTCCCTCGTATGGCATAAAAAAAAGTAGAATAGAGTAAAAAAATACAAAAGAAAGGACGAAAATTTATCAAGAAGCTTCAACGCGGAAACTGACTATTCACAAATGTACCATTATTAACCTACACCACAGTATAGGTATCATAATTAAATATGTAATAATAAACGTTGCTTTTTATTTTAATTGGAATGATAAGCTACATAGAAGCTATCGAGTTTGCAATCATCTGTCTGAGGTTGTAATAGATGCTTTAGTTTAAGATTGTATGAAAAATCACTCAATTTGATATGTATTCCTTTATTGTTTTTAAACTTAGCTATGATTCACTTTATAGTTTAATCTGTTGACCCATAATGCACGTAGGCAACGCATGCTTTAACATTTGTTTATTCCTGTTAGTTGAAGTAAAAATATATTTTTTTAATCTTATTCAAAAATTTTAATTCAATACACCTGATAGTAACTATTTATATAGTATTTACAATATATTAATTTTGAAATAAAAATATTATATCTTCACATAAATAAAAGTTAGGTTTGTATGGTTACAACAGTAGGCGCCATCTTGTTGTAAAGATTTGTGACGTAGTACTAAAGATTTCCGTACGATGTCGCTGTAAACTCTCTCGGGACTTGGATACGAACCAATTTTCAGCTGGGACCGTCCTGAAACAGAACGGAGCGCCTTGAGAAAGGGAGAGAGAAATTCTCAAGGCTCTGGTGTTTTGGGTCGTCGAGCCGAATACTGCGACAGTCCGTTTTGTTAGACGGGTGGGAGGGAACTGGTTTAACCAATGGGAGGGATCTCTCTTGTACCGACCACTCCTACCCGGTTTCTGATGCCTACTGGGAGTTGACTGGAAAAAAAATGTTGGAAATAGGTAATTTTATATGTCATTTACTCGTGACGTAATTGCAAATTTATGGTACGACGGAATCACCTTGTGAAGGTTGATTGAAAATGAAATTTAAATACTTATGTAATTAGATTTCGTGGAATAAAATTTAATTTAGGTAGACGCCGTGGATATTTTGTTTTTGATGCTTAGTTTATATATTTGACAAGGTTGTATTTTAATTCCGAATATCTACAGAGGACTAATTTATCAAACGTCCTGCATGTTACCTACATATTAAAGTTACTTTAGAGTACTTACTTATGTCCCCATTGATTTATTCATAGGTATTCATGTTTTTATAGCTTTTAGCGTATTCCTGTAATCTTGCCTGATATTAAGTGACGTTTTGGTCTATGTAAACACACTAAATTTAGAGTAACATAACATAACATACCTATAAGGTGCTTGGCGACAAATTTTCAATTTTAGCGCGGTAGCTAGTTAGGTGGGCGTAGATAAAGCCCCACTACTCATACTATGATTGAATTAGAATATCTTCTTTCACCGGAAAATTCGACTCAATGCATGGAATGCAATACAAGAGCAGCTGTTGTTAGTTCACACCAACAGATTATTGATGCTAGATTTTCAACTTGAGGATGGTGTTAGTCAGACGCATTTAGAAAGAACCCTACCCCATGTTATGGTTTTATTACGATATTTCCTCTTACTGAAAGCTCCGAATCAGTCGAAAGGGTTCGGATGTCGACTGAGCCAACACTGTTTAAAACTTAAACTATGACAATAAAGATTGTATGGAATGAAATAGAATAAGTAAAATTTTGTTGTTTGCAGTGTATAATAAATAAGAGACAAAACCCTTTCTATTGCATACGAGTTAATGACTATTTGAACTTATAGTCATTCCATTGGCCTTTTCCTTCGACCAGTTTCCAATATAAACTAAAATACCTATAGTTTTTTTTTTTCAAAAATGGCCTTAATTGCTCCGAGAAAGGATAGTACAGTCATGCCGCTTTTTTGCTCGACATGACGGGGCACTGCAATGCCCTCAGATAAAAATCAATTGCCAAATATAAGCAAACGCACCACTTTAGAGAGCATCTATTTTACTATTTTTTTTGTTATGTGTATTATGTGTATGTATAAAACTGAAAATTTTAAGCGAAAGAATCTCCATGTAAAAATTGCGAATGAATGAGTCAGAAGTCACAAGGTAAATCTTCAAAAATATCGTCAGTATTGATAGACTGACGTTCATACTAACTACTATTTTATTTCCTTACTAGCTGTTACCCGCGGCTCCGCACGCGTTTTTTGAATGTATTAAATAAATTTAAAATTGTTATTACATGTGTAAATAACAATAATACTCTTTCAAAAAATATTTGTAAGTATGACACGCACATCATCTACAGTAACAGGTAACATTTACATTATATATGTGAATACTAATAGTGTATCGAATGGGATGGGATTTATCATAAGCCACATAGCTGGAACTTTAAACTACTATCTATGTATCACCCTTAGTGCTCACTTATACTATATAAGAATGTAATTAAAATATTAAGCTATACATTATCGAACAATATGTGTTCAATCTTTTATTATATAGATGTAATATCGGGTATCGTCTGCTGAACTCGCTAGCTTAAAATAAAACAGCTAATTAAATTAGTTATTTGCCTGTAAAATCCCCGTTCAAATATTACTTGTACTCCCTTGAAGCTGTTAAGACCTTGCTAGGTCAATAGCGTAGTCATTTCTAAGAAAACAAAACTGTTCATATAGGTCCAGCTGTCTCGGAGATTACCCGGAACCAATAAACAAACAGATATATCGACAGAATTAAAAAAAAATGTTGATATTTGTAGCACCGCAGATATATGTATTCATCAAAAAGTATTTATTTGAATATTATATACATTTATCCTTATAATACGTAATATATCACAAACTAAAAATTGGCAACAAAACTAACGTAGAATCAACTTTTTGAGGAGTTTTTGACGGGATTTCAGTCTGTTATGTAGGGATTTTATATTTTATTCATAATTTTGTGTTATTTGACTCTATATTGTGTTAAATTGGCGGCGTTTTATGTAATATGGTTTGTTTATTATGCTAAATGAAATAAATGAAACATAATACCACGGAGCATGTATTCTGGGGTCTTGAAAATTAAGAAGATAAAAATTTACGAAATATTATATAGAAGATTTGGCGCTTATATATAGCGAATACATAAGAACTACCTATATCGACAATTTCAGAATTGGCAGTATGGATTAATTCCTTCGCCTGTATTGTGATGGACGAATATTATTACTACTAACCTTATAGAATAGCAGCACAAAATAGATTTTAAAAATGTTTGTCATAGCAAATTATAAGTAGTACACTTATAATCAAAAATTGGAATTAAAAATAACCTAGAATAAACTTTTGAACAGGAACACAAAATAAACCCTAATAATATTTCCGATACAATGTTATCATGTTACCATGGCAACGCATATAATACTGACACTGACACGCAGCGGATGCTCTAAAAATAGCCCGATTTTGAGACATTCTTCATTAGTGCTCCGCTCGTATTGGTTTTAACGTGATTATATGTAGCCTATGACCATCCTCGATAAATGAGCTATCTAACACTGAAAGAAACTTTCAAACCGGACCGGTAGTTCTTGAGATTAGCGCGTTCAACCAAACAAACAAACAAACTCTTCAGCTTTATAATATTAGTATAGATACGATTTTACTGTAAACGGAATATATTTAGGCTTATTTTCTACGTTAACACCTAGATTTTCGTACAAAGCTGGGGGGAACAGTTTGTTTAAAACAAAGAAAGAAAGTGTGTGAGTGTGCTTATGTGCATGCGTTAGAAGTTAGACTTCCTTGGTTTAACAAGATACAAATCTTTTCAAAACTTTTATCTATCTCCTTATTCTACGTTTATAGAAAAAAAACGACACTAACAATAGAAAAAAGGTGTTTACTATTGAAAATTTGAATACAAACAACAAATACGAAAAAACAAAATGTTGACTATAGCTAACTTTAGGGTGTCGGTTTTTCGTGACGGTGTGCTCGCGCATCTTAAAAATTTACTCTCATCATTTTTCCCTAACGCGCTAAAATAAGTATAACTTCAAAAAACATTTACTAAATATTGAATCTATTGTTATTTTCAGAATAGACCAAAAATTTAAATATAGACTCACATAAATGCATACATTAAACGTACATAAAACTACAAATAGGTAGTTCACCCCATATGCAAAAGATATATTGATGGATAAGCAGCATGTCCCTGGGAATACGGCGGGCTCGACACGGCTTAGCACTTTTAACTGAGACCGAGTTTCGTCGGTTTAAAATAGGTAGACGGGAAAGTGCTTTTCTCTTACAGTTTAGAAACTATAATGTTTTGAATAAAGTTTATGTTACGAGAGCTATATACGAACATCTACTTAAGCACATATTATAAGAGCAAACGTTATAATAACATATTTAACTAAATTAATAATATATTTTCTAAGATTCTTATTTTTTTTAATATTTTTACGTATCAAAAAAGTAAGAAAAACATTTATTTACAACACACATAATATAAAGCACGCCCAAATTAAAAACATATATATAATATAAAAAAATATTGAAATAAAAAAAAATCGTCGAGTTAGTTCTCCAGCGCTGATTTTCATTCGAGACCCAGAATGTTATGTGTGCGCTGATTGATCATATACATATTAGGTGTCTTGTATAGTAATTATATAGAGTCTAATGTAGTGAAGCTATATAACTTTGAATAAAATTAGTAGTAAAAAAGTTGATTTTGAAATATTAGGTAATAAATACATGCATAATAATAATAGGTAACAATATATACATACACATATCCATATACACACATACATAGATACACATTTATATAGAAAAGTAGAAAGTTATAGAACAACAGGCTAAGTTGTTTGCGTAGAAAAAAGAAAGCTTGAAACAGTATTACGCACAGATATGTCATTAATGAAATTTATTATCATTTTATATGCTACGTGTGAATAATATATAATCAAAAGTATTTTCAAGTGTCGATGGGTCAGTGGTAGCGAGCTTAGATATCGCGTCGATGAACGAGTATACGACTCCTAGAAGTTTAAGATTTCTGTGAAGAAACGTGATGAAATCATAGCATGTTCATATACTTCATCGTTAGATGCGTTCAGATAGCTGAACTTAAAAAATAGTTCTCTAGGCTTTGTGTGTTAATGTTTTTGATTCTTCGGTCACAGTGTAACTGATATTAGATTACATTACATTGTGGTCAAATGCTATAAAAATATGGAATATTATTAAACAATAATACTAACACGTATAACTGCAAAGTGCTTAATTTTATAGATATTTTAAAATAATTGGACATAAATAAACTAAAATTCTATAACTAGTAGATCAATGGTTAGTATCGAATTTATTTTAAAGATTTTTTCTATCACAGCACAATGAACATGACTGTGTTAAAAACATTATTCTCAAGTGAACCAAAATTACCAACAAATTTGCAAGCAGCAACTATATAATGTGATGGTAGGGATTTTTCGAAGTCCATCTGACTGGCTACCACCCTCAATTTAAAAATCTGTCACCAAGTACCAGTTGGTGTGTTCCATTAATTACCCTTTAGTACCAATTTCCAGTAGGTTTGACGTGTTTGCCAACTTAGACCACAATTAAGATCAGATGAAATTGTCGTCAAAAGCTAAAACCAATAAACTGTAAAAAAAACATATTGTAAATGTATTCACTAAATACGCCGGTGAATAAATCGGAATATGTATTGCAAATAATCTCAAAAGTGCAAATATTAAATATTATTACTATTTTTTGCAATATAAAACTAACTACAAATAATATCCTCTGAATACGCCTTAACGAGCAACACCAATAATTTTCCTAACACTCATTATGTCTCGGCGCTGTCACCCCTTTCTCCGTCATAATACCATGTGTCGGAGCAATTACCACCGTCGGTACCACTACAATGCCAGACATAACAAGTGCGAAAATTTGACAAGCAATAAATTTAATTTCTATTTCTCCTTTGTGCGCAATCGGTGATGAAATGAACATATTAATAATTCGATGTGCGTCTGCCAAAAGCCAATGTAACTATATATGTTTTTAGAAATAGTACCGGAACGGCCCAGCCTAGCTCAGTTCTTTAAAAAAACATTTTTAAATTAAAATAAACTGTTAGGTTTGCCGAACAAAATAAGCATAAAAAAGAGAAATCTCTGTTTCGAACTGGGGTTAGACGGATTTTCGAAGCAGCCGATTTCCATCTGAGCTATTTATGTTTTGACAGCGGCGACGAAATTTTCCTGTATATTCTAGCTATAGTTTATTCATTGTCTGAAAAACCAGTAAAAAAGTTTTCTACGAATTAAACCTAGCTAGTTTGATTTATCGTCCCCGAAACCACCTACATACTAGGTTTCACGGAAATCGCTGACGCCGTTCCCGAGATCCTGAATATATAACAATATACTCGTATAAGAATTGCTCGTTTAATGGTGTTATATAAATACATATGAGATAGATAGATTTACGATGTAAAACAAACCAAATCGAGTTTCTTGCTGGTTCTTCTCAATGACTGGGTTGTTTTCCAAACCGGTGGTAGTTTGGACGTTCATAAGTCTTCTCAGGGCCTAAATTGAATAAAATATATTTGATTTTGGTGTTTTTTTTTTATACTACCTCGGCAAAACGACAACACACTACCTGATGGAAAGTACGGAAAAGTCCAAAACGAATGGAAGACTGCTGGTAATAAGCTCCATCAACAGTCGTCGTTATTACACCAGCATGCAGAAGTACATCATCACGCTGCATTTATAGAACCCAATACCATAATATGAACGAAGCACGCTGGCTGGGAGGCTCTTCCACATCATCAGTCAACATATTACTGTCGTGTTTCTGTAGAGTTTTTATACACGTATATCGCTTATATACAGATATATTTTCAAAACACTCTATGATATAGATGATAAATCACGTTCTGTGAAGCAAAACTCCCTTTTTATTGCATTTAACGATAACCTTTTCAGTAACTAAACATATAATTATTTGATCAAGTTTGCGTTTTAAAAGTAAGGTTAGAAATAATACATTATAGTTCAGGAGGTGTTATGACTCAGTTCTAAAAGCAAACGACTTATCCAACGACTCAGACTCATAGCTACAAAATTAGTATAGATAAATAGGTTTTGGGGAAACGTTTAAGAACATCTCCATCCTTTGCCTCTCAGACAATTTTCTTTACTCCTTTTTCCGTTTATAGTTATTGACGGACTTTATATCAATAAAAAAATATAGATAAGTTTTCTATTTCTCTATAGTCGAAGTTCGATCACTGGACGACCACTCATTAGAAGAAATGATAAGTTTATTCATTTAGAAGAATTTTAAACAACAATTAACATTTAATATTATATAGCTTTTCAAATACATATCATCCGTAACGTAACGTTACGCAAACAGTGCCATGTTTCCGTTACGATAATTTACCTAATCATGTATAAAGAAGTCTTATTACAAACACAAGTTAACAATATACTATAAAAAATATATATAAAGGACATCAGGTAATCCTAAGCACTTTACAGCATAATTTTATATAAGGTTTAAAAAGATGAGCCTTCAACACGAATTCTCGAAGAAAGCGCGAACGGAATGAACGTGTAGGAAATCCTCGCGGAAATTTCAACAACAATCATTAATATCCCGCGGCGTGTAACGATGTACGACAGGTGAGCGGCTCCGACACGTGCTCAAATTGAAATACTTTCAAATAAACAAACACACTTATCAGATTCTTCTTCCCCTTGGATTATTGTAAAGTCTGTTTGGATTTCAATCTTCTTTCTATTTAATATGTTCTATACGCGAACGTTTCATAATAAACATAAATTTCAAGTATTTCGTTTGGTTTATTTTTCCTGCATTTAAGATATACAATTAAATGATTGGGTTTGAGCTTTAAGGATATCATTTCTATATAGCAGACGGAGGTCACAATTACATATGTGAAATTTATGAAATTAGTGAAATTAGTTACATAGTGAGATTAGGAATCACATTTACTCAAGTAATCAGTACCCGCACACACATATAAAGTCTTTAAACATTATTCACGAATGTTACTCATAGTATTACGAAAATCACAGTAACAATTTATTTGTAGTTTCAAAAATATATAGTTTTAATACCTAAGTAGTTCTATTGGAGAAATATATTGTTTACTAGCTGAGCCCGCGGCTTCGTCCGCGTAGAAGTTTACGTAAAAAACAGTAATCAATAATATCATTTGAATGTATTAAATCCATTTACATATCTACTTTTCTCTCGTACTTAAGTCGCGTCGACATTAAATTTACAATAACTTTGTATAGAATGAACTGATTTTAATGAAACTAAGACTAATTATTACTCAAAGATATGCTTTATGAAAAGGTTTTATCAAAAATACAGTACTTTAACAGTGATTGATGTGTGTTCATATAAAAAACATCTAAAAACCAGACACCTTAGATTTACAGTCTTATTATATGTATAGAAAAATGTCATTATATAATGGATTTAGAATTCTAAAATTCTGATATATATTTTAGATAACAAAACGAGGCGCTGAACGATAGTGACGGTTTCATACAAGGAGATTAATAAATTGATTATTTGCAAATATCGCCGTGAAATACATTTTTTTAAGAAAATGAATTTTTTTAACTGACAAATGTTGCTACAAAAAGTAAGCTCAATTAAGATAATATTAAACTAATATATGTTTTTTTTATATGTATAACTTTAAGTTATGTGCTGTGTAATAATAAATGGTATAAAGGAATTGTCGCTTGTTCAAGAAGCGTTGAATTTATTTCCCATATCCAAGCTCTCTTTGTGGATTTAATTTATTACCTTGGGCGAACGAGATAAAACAAAGCAATCTAATGTGTAGTGAAATGCCTAACATGTTGACGATAAATACACTGACGAGATGTGTATATTTTTCATTTTAGAGTGTAAAGTAAAACATACTGTAATCATTGCTTACATAAGGTTATATTATCTATCTATCTAATCTATCTATCTAACACCTTTAAACGAACAATTCTTGTATATTTATATATTTGTGATATATTCAGGATCTCGGAAACGGCGTCATCTATTTCCGTGGAACTTAGTATGTAGGTAGTTTCGGGGACGATGAATCAATCTAGCTAGATTCTATTCATAGAAAACTTTATTAACTGAGATTTCAGGCAATGAAAGATATAGCTAGAATATAAAGGTAAATTTCGCCACCGCTGTCAAAACAAAATTAGCTCAGGTGAAAATTGGTTGCTTCAGAAATCAGTGTAACCCTAGTTCGAATCCGAGTGTATATAATTTTTTTTTATAAAACGACGGAAAACAACGATTTCGAAACATTCTTCATTGGTGCTCCGCTCCCATTGGTCTTAGCGTGATGATGTATATATAGCCTATAGCCATTATATAAATGAGCTATCTAACACACTTTGCAAATCGGACCTATATTGCTGAGATGATTGCGTTCCATCAAACACTTCAGGTTTATATATTAGTATGGATTAATTTAAAAAGGCATTATTGAATAAATACAAAAATAGAACCATTTCAAATAACATTCGGAGCAATTTGTTGTCGTCAAAGATTATTTTAAACCTCTAAGTTCTATATAATTCGGTTTCTTTCCGCCTCATTTACAACTGATCGTTTCAAACTGCACCGCTATAAACACAATCTTATTATACAATTGTAAATTGTGTTTCTATTGGAGCACAATGTATCACTGTGTCAAACAGCGCATTGTAGCAGATGTATTGCATTACAACTTCATTTTATACGAATCGTAATCGAATAGGGTCTGAAGTAACAACCCTAAAGTGTTTTTAAGCATTATATGGATACGACACGGGTTATAATTAGCTATTTACATTTATATTATTTTTAAAAATATCAAACAGAATTACTACGATTACAGATAATATGCAGTAAGGTTAAAAATTATTACTATAAATATAGTTAAATCTTAATATTACATTATACTTATCCGTAGTATAATAATATAAATACGAATGCGAGTTTGTTTATTTGTTATGCTTTCACGCCTTAACTACGACAGCTATAAAGTGCATGCTATGAGTTTAGAAATGCAAAGTGTCTGGTTAAATATTGGTGAGTTTTACATACCATTAGCTCTGAAGTAGCGTAGTTTGTTATACGAGTGGTTTCCTGCGCTACTAAAATTTTACCTAAATGCCTTCCAAATGACCCTTCCCGACGAAAGCAACCTAGTTAGGTGGGGCAAAGCCTCTGAACAATTTTGCTATTCTTATAGAGAGGCGATAGGTACAGCTAGGCACATACTGGTGGGATGTAGGGTGCTCCTTAACGGGGGTCACTACTCACATCGCCACGATAGAGTCCTTCAAATTATACGTGAAGCCATAAGTATTTCAGTAGGTAGAGCCCAAATAGGATTGACCACAATCAAAACACAAATCAACTTTATAAAGGAAGGCTCATAAATCCTAAGATCAAGCCTTATTCAATCCTTAGTGGAGCGCCCGATTGGACTATTTTAATGGACACGTATGAAAAACACTACGAAATCCCAGAAGATGTGTGCATTTTGCCATCCAGACCGGACATATTTTTCTATTCCAGACATACAAAGCGCGTGGTACTTGTCGAGCTTACCGTTCCGTGGGAAACTAATACTCCTAAAGACCACGAGATGAAGCTGGACAGGTATCACGACTTAGTCAAAGAGTTGACTAAAAACGGCTATAGAGTTAATCTATATGCCGTAGAAGTGGGAGCGAGAAGTATACTAGCAAAATCTCTCTATAGCCTGCTCGGTCTATCGAGAACTGTAGTAAGCTCTATACTAGAACGAGCCTCTAAAGTTGCACTAGCAGGTTCATACCAGATTTGGATAGGCAGGGAGAGAAGCACGAGTAGTTAAGGTGAGTGTTAATGTACATTCCAAAGAGGCCCCCTAAACCTACGCCCGTATCACAAGTCTCGGGAACTACTCGGAGCTTCTCTCGTTGCCACGCGATGGACTCGGCACCCGTACGGTGAATCCATGGTATGCTAAGTAGTATGTCTCTAATCATTATAAAATTTTGAATACATGTTGTCAGGTAAACAAAAGAAGACATTAAATAACTTGTATAATAAACACAACAGATATTAATGAAGAAAATTATAATGAAAACCTATAATAAAGAAAAAAGATGGTGACCCTTACCAAGGTCAAATTTCGATAAATACTTTTCAAAAATCTTTTACGTCTTATAATAACAATGCACTATGGTTAAAATAATTACATTATGAGACTTGTAAATTTACTAGAGCGCAGGATTTAGTTGTTCTATCCATTTGCCTAGGGTTGTAATGTTTGTATGTACGCCTATTTTATTTGGCACGGTTTGTGACATTTTATATATGAGGTTTTAGTTCTCATTGTACGTATGATAAAACTATATAATACTTAATTATCATGCATATGAATCGAAAGCAAGAGAGTTAATAAATATAATAGTCAACTTGTATATTAAAATACCTAAAAAGTTCGGAATTATTGCAGTCTGCATTTTTTTTTATAATTCTACTTGTTCATTCTTAACACTTTACCAACCGATAGGGGTTCCACAGCATACGCATGTCCGAACGGCCACTCAACGGCAGATTCTCCGTGGCGCCGGGTGTTTTTCAGTCTAGACCGGGATATCTTTGTGTCGATAGAATTATCCGCTTACTGTTTTCATACGATATGAATATGACGTAGGAACATGGTAGTTCTATTAAAAGCCGATTAATAAGCTATCTATCAGACGGCGAAGTGTTAAAATTTGAAATATTATTTCAATATTTGTAGATCCTATAATATTATAATTTAAAACATAAAAAAGCATGTAACACTTTTAGTTTTAAAGAGATCGTATGGGTGTGACTATAATATCTATATAATATATATATTGACTTAGATAAACTCTGGTATGTCCTTATTAGTATAACGTCACCCCTCAATCTGTACCGCGTATGCGCACGCACCAAGCCCCGAAATTGTGTAAAGTACGAAATAATTTCACGCATCACGTGTCCCGCTCCCGGATAATGACCCGAGAATCTTCCGGCGATGTCCCGAACCGACCAAAACAAACAAGATGACTCCTAATAAGGGAATGATAAGTTTCCCTTAAGAATCCTTTTTGGAAAGGAATTCGTTTCAGTTGTCGCGTTTGCTAAGGGAAAAGAAAATTACAAAGCTAGGAGCAGTAGCGTAATATCGAATATATGTTGAATTTTTAATGGGACTTTTCGACAACCCTTTTGAGAGTCTAATTACTGGACATAATATATATATGACTAGGACGTAGATCAATCGTAATTGTGGAAAACGTATATTTTTGTTGGATTTGCAGGATACTATTTGATAAACCCATAGAATTAGGAATAAAAGGCCAATACCTGAATTATTTAATTCAAACAATATGGGGGCTGCCTCATATAACTGATATTTAAATCACAGGATACAAACAAAAACTTCGTAAATTCAATGCTAAAAATCTTGAACGGCGAAGATCTATTACTTTTTAGTAGTCGTAGAGCCACGCTGAAGCTATTATTGGTTTCAGCCTGAATGGGTCGGCTCGTCCGGGGTAGCACCACCCTCTCACAGAAAACCGACGTGAAGTAACAATGCTTACATTGTTGCGTTTCGTTCGGTGAGTGAGAGCGCCGGAGACCCATCTTCTCTCCCCTCCCCTCTCCTCTTCCTTCCCCTTCCCTCTCCTCTTCCTTCCTCTCCCCCTTTCTCTCCATACCCCCAAACACAGACTGGCAACGCACTTGCGACTCCTCTGGGGTTTCTAGTGTCTATGGACGGCGGTGATCACTTAACAACAGGTGACCCGCATGTTCGTTTGCCTCGTATATGACATAAAAAAAAAACTTATGTATACTTTACAAAATCTTTAAAGGTACTTTTGCAGTGACTTGTTTGGGCAAATTGATCTTAAAATACTCCTTCTTTCAGTACGAATGCATCAGTTGATTATCAAAAATCAATGTGTTATTTCGGATGTGCTATTATTATAATAATATGATATGTTTCCCTGTGATATAATATGTAAATTTATAATACATATATACATTAATAATTAATCGAAAAACAATATATCTTTAGCACATTTATGGAACCATTGAAAAAAATATTATTCTCTTTGGTTTTATTGGGTGTCAAAATTTTAGGTGACAGGAGTGCTTTTACTTCATGTTGGCTTTACTTGGATTCATGTTGTCATAAAAGTAAAGCAATATTCTCAAAAATTGGCAAAATTGTGTACACACACATACGTTGCCATTATAAAAAAAGAAGAAGAAAAAGTCATAGTCAAGTGTTTATTATTTTTTATGGTAAACTCATTTCAAATGATGATTTAATAAAAAAATGAGCCAAATAATATTTTGTATAATCAAAATAAGGATTTTGTTCATAAAAGTAATCCATGACTTAGACTTTCGCGATTACAATGATGCAGTTAAACCTGATGTAGCAATAAAAATAAATTTATTTTCAAAAGTATTAAAAACATCTTTGTTTTGAATTCATCATTTGATTCTACTGTGTATCTATTACTTTTCCAAAAGATGATACTGGGCATATCATTATTTCTCATAATGAACAGATTACATTTAATTAAATATCACCCAGAAATACCACCCAGTAGTGGTGTCGTGTAAAATTAATTGAAAATTGTGTCATGGGTTACGATAAATTTCTTTATTTTCGTAAAGTTATGTTTATTTAGAATTTGAGAGCTTTACCGTCTGTTTTCTGTTTCAAATTTATAATTAATTTCAATTTTCATTTACACATAATTTTTTTTTATATAATTGAAGATCATGGCAAATAACTGAGTAGCCATGATGAAATACTTTGATTATAGAAGTATAACCCTTTGACAAAAGGACCCTAATAAAGTTCAAACTTTAAAAAATCAATGAACTATGGTCGAATGTCGACCACTGGGCACCCACTAGTAAAAATAAATAAGTAAATGTTATGAGAAATAATATTTTACGTCATTATCTTACATGAATGATATAATCTAAAGCTATATAAAACGAGTGTAAAATCAAAATATAACCGATAAAAATGTTATATACTTTGTCAAATAAGGAAAAATCTGTAATATTAGATTACTTACCCCAGAAAACCCTTCTATTATTTTTTTATAAATGAAAGAGGTAAACATTTACCTAAAAAGCAATAATTGTAAATCCACAACACATATTCGAAAGATCAAACAAACGAGACCCTCAGCAATCACACCACGTTGGCTCCATAGATTGTGTTGACATAACCACTGAACATTCTTAATTATTTGCCCTGTTTTGGTAAACAATGACCCCGCATTCATATCCAGTTTACCTCGACCTACATCCCCTTATTTTTCAACTCAAAATCTTACCAAACCGATAGGTCTTTGTGAATTGGTATTTGAAACTATTGTTTGACAAAATTCGTAGGGTCTGCCTCAATTAAAAATATTGCAAGCAAGACAAACAGTTGTTGCTACGAATTCCGGCTTTTTATTTTACTATTTGGATAGATTTATATCTTTATAGGCTCACAGTATGGTGACATTTTCTAACTGGAATCAATGGTGTATCGTTTGATAGAATTATTACCTGACTACCGATAAAATATTTAAGTGAAATCTATCATTTTGTTTTAAAACTTGTTGTTTTCGCAAAAGAATCATTTGGAATTGGCAAAAGAAACAGAGAGAGAGGTTGATCGCAATTTGGTACGATTCAGTACTCACTCCTTGCATGAGCGTAATTTTAAGTCACCAAGATTTGTTAGTCCTGATATAGCTATATACAAGTCAGAGTAATAGTCGTGGTTATTTCAAAAAGATTTTGATGCAGGTAAGAGAGTTGTTGTAATCAAAGTCCGTTGAATGTCTTGAGACTAGCAATTACATGCTTGACAAAATTATCGAACGATTTGATTGTAGACTTCTTTTGCATCAAGCCCAAAAGATCGAATGGACATGTACGGAGATTATCGCAGGGCATTGTGTGCCCTCGTTCTTCGTGCTAAACCTAGGGCAATCTATAATTGTATAAAATTTACAATATAAATTTATATAATTGTATATAATTTAGAATAGATTGATTGTCTGACTGATCGATTTATTCATGCACAGCTCAAACATAAGAGGTTAGGGCCATAAAAATGTGCTCCTTTTAGGTTTATGTTTAACTAGCCTCTGCCCGTGACTTCAATTGCTTCGAATAGTTACTTTAAGCTAAAGCTAACACACAGATTTTAAACCATTCTTCATTGGTGCTACACTCCGCTGGTCTTAGCGTGATAATATATAGCCTATAACCATCCTCGTTAAATGAGCTAAATAAAAATCAAAGTATTTTTCAAATCGGACCAGTAGTTCCTGAGATTACCCTTACAACGTCACAAACTCACAAACTTTACCTCTATATAATATTAGTATAGATGAGGTATTCTAATCGTGAAAGACTCGAGAAGTAACAAAGTACGAAAGTACAAGTAAAAGTAAAACTTGACACTACTTTTAGAAAATTAATAAAAAAAATGTATATATAATATACAATATAAAATTTATATATAATTTTTCAAACAATAATTTTAAAAAATAGACTTATTAATTTTAATGTTACGGCGAAGTCCAAAAACAATACAGTCTGTATTTCATGGTCAAAATAGGTCCACTTAAAATAGGTATGTGAAAATAATTGTTCGACATAATAAAAATACCGTTAATTATTGCTAACTAAAGCAAAATTTCAAAGGGGTTTGTCACCCGAGTCTCTAGAACATTCGGTTCTCATTTTATCAGTCCAGTCGCAGGACATTTTAGTGTTATCTGCGGTCGACATCTTCGGGGGTCGTAAATTGGTCAGCGCAGTCTTGCGGGTCCTGGTGTCAAGATGAAAAGCTTATTTTGTTATGAAAAGGGTCACGCCTCGTGAGATAATCACTATAGAGTATTAAGGATTTTAGTTAATTTGGTATGTAACTCCCAGTATATGGGAAATAGGATGATATATTAGTATAGCACCGCAGTGTTTTGAACTACACTGTTTTATGTGAGTACCTAATAACTCGCAATGTGATTCTGTTTATTTATTTTTTAAAGTTGATTAGCAATAAAGGTATTGTATATTTAATGAAAATTACCACGATTATGATGACAAAATAAAACAATATGTACTTATAGTTAAGTCGCAATGCTC
Source organism: Antheraea mylitta (assembly GCA_014332785.1). Taxonomy (NCBI): domain Eukaryota; kingdom Metazoa; phylum Arthropoda; class Insecta; order Lepidoptera; family Saturniidae; genus Antheraea; species Antheraea mylitta. The sequence continues at coordinate 631,474 of JACEII010000020.1, forward strand.
GAGTGGATTACGCCAGCGACAAACCGACCTCTGCAGATTCGAGTTTCGACAGATACATACCACGTTTTCTGATTTCGGGCTAATTTATTAATTTGAACTGGTAACACTATCGGTTAACGGTAAAGAAAAAGAGCGTAGGAAGCTATGAACGTTTGAAAAATAATATTATTGAACCACTTTTATATGAGGAAAGTGTAGAAATGTTTTTTTTAAATTTACCAATAGCTGTTACGTTATGGAATTTTGATTTGCATATTTTAGCCCCCTCTTTCCCGCGGAATCGGGTTAATACATTTACCCAGAAGTGACGGATTTCTATTTTTTCATACTCTAAGGCGTTTAAGGTTTGACTACGTGGTCTAAGATGATAAGCATGTAAACCTAGAGAGAGACTGGCACATCCTGAGGATGGTAGATAGCCAGGCGAACAAAGAGAAGTCCTACCACCATGCTATGGTTTCATCGTGATGCTTCCCTTCACCGAAATCTTCAACTCAGCTACTAGCCTTTGAAGCTGTGCCCACCGACATGGTACCTAACACGCTATTAACTACCACATCATCGATTTATGTTCATATTAGTAATATAAATAAAAAGAAAAAATTGAGCCATCACGTGATGCCTGGCAGATGTAAAACATTGAAATTGTTTTGTACAAGTTATATGCATAAAAGAACAGGAATCAGATATGGCATAATGAAAAGATAAAGTTCCATAAAACATGATTGTTTATCAATTTTGTTACAAAAATATTCATTTTTATTAAATACAAAACATAAAAATTCAACTGGGCGTAGGCGCGGTGTTTTGGCGGCAATTATCAAAGTTCGTTAGGTCGTTGGTGCGTGCCGCGTAACACTAGTAGAATGAGTGGCCAACAAAAAAATTTAAAACTTATGTTTATACAGATAGGGTTGCAAATGTTTGTAAGTATTTCGTTAAAAGTGCAAAGTTCGTGTTTTGCTTCGCCACGTCTCGCCAGGCCAACAATAAGGCTTACCCTCGCCTTTAGATATTTTACATCGAAAAATAGAATAAACTTCCAGAATATTAACCGATAAATAAAAAAAACTGTGTACAAAATCAGACTCATAATATCAACGATGAATTTGCTTGAAAAGTTTGAATTTTTCCAAATATATCGAATATTGCAAACATTGTTTCTTACCCCGCGCGTCGACCGTGACGCGAATGTATAATCAATCAGTAATTCACAAGCGTCGCGCTCGCGTCGTTTGTGACGTGCGAATCGCTTGGGATTCGAGAAATTTCGTACAAAGATTGGAATTCTTACTTTTTTTTGATAACATGATGTTGGTATAAGTAAATAATAATACTAACCTGATTTTTGTACAAAACTATTAAGTAAACCCTTTAAGTATGTTACTCCTACATACATCCTACAGGTTCTGTATATGCCATCGCGATATATTATATTAATAGATATTTTTTAGTAGTGGTAGAGCCAAGCTGAAGCTATTATTGTTTTCACGTTGAAGTAACAGTGCTTGCATTGTTGCGTTTCGTTCGGTCAGTGAGAGAGCCGGAGACCCACCTACCCTCCTCTTCCCCTTCCTCCTTCCCTTCCTGCCCCTGACCCCCCCCCCCACCAGCCCGCCAGCCTCCTAAACACAGGCTGGCAACGCACTTGTGACTCCCCTGGTGTTGCAAGTGTCTATAGACGGTGGTGATCACCTAACATCAGGTGACCCATCTGTTCGTTTGCCTCCTATAATATAAAAAAAAATTAATTAAGTACCAATTGTAGAAGAATTAAAACAAAAAATGTCTGAACTGAAAACTCAAAACAATGGATTATCTGTGTTCTCTGTTGAATTAATAATAGTGTGAATTATTTAAATTTCATAATTTGTGTATAGAAAATATTACCATTAGTTTCATTTTTACATCTCTTCGTAATTGGAACAATAATTCTATATTTTTTTATGAAGTTTATTAATCAATCAAACCGTATGATGGGCTGCACAATCCCAATACAAAATATTTGTCATACACGCTTACTAGCATGTTACTGACGCGAAACCATAAGTCTTTCTCATGTCAAAGAAATACCGCTAAACGAGCCTAAAGGAGTTTGCACTTCAAAAGAATTAATCAAAATGTAATCCAGTAGTTTTAATGTGATGTTCGCACAGCAATAGACCTCTATAATTTTATTTAATTATATATAGCATTTATATTATAGAGCTTTACTGATAAACCAAATAATTTATTTGAAGTTATTTAAAAAAATAACCAATTATTTATGGCATCCCTTATTTAGTAGGTAAGTATACGTTATTTGTTTGTTACCGCACCTTAATTCATCTTTCGGTATCAAAGTGTTTGTGATCGCAGTTAAAGGGAAATGACAAAGAAATGGATTGAATAGGCTGTAATTTTAAAAGCTTTCAGTTTTTCTTTTTCTAAATTTCGCTCCAACCCTCGGAGACGCACTTCGTTATTATTGATGTTTTGACGTCTTCTGTTTGCGCATGTAATTGTGGTAATGGCGTTTGAGTATTGAAAGTGTATTGTATAAGTAATTCATATATTAAAATAATTATTTATGTACATGTAGGAGTCTAGACTGATTCGGGGAGCGTGATGAAAATTCGAAGTGCGTAAAATTGGCTGTATCATATTTGACTCCATACTTGGTATAGTCACAAGACATCTTTCAATTGTATGAATAATATATTCGATTTATAATAAATTTAAACATTTCGGCCAGTCTGGGTAAAGATGACATTCTAGAGTCATAGAGTTTACATGTATAAAATTCTCCAAATCTATACACATAAATAAAAATACAATGTCTATTCGTTTTTTTTTTATAATAACAGCTATTTATTAAATGGATATTAAGTATATGCAATACTTATGACAAAAACTAGAATAGAATGACAACCCACTCTACAAGAGCCGTCAAGAAGCGCGATTTATTTCGATTGTTACAAGTCTTTGTAATGCAATTATTTTTAATCGATGAATAGTAAGTAGTACAATTCTGAGGTATCATTATTGCTACTTTTGTAGCGGTATAAGGTGATACTAGATTACTTAGAACCTTTCTCAATTAATAGGGCCAAGAATACAAAAAAATCAACTTTGAGTGTAGTTCCAGAACTTAACGTGTTTGAAAAACTAAACGAAAAAGTAAATATTCCCTTGAACCCATATTATAATCTTTATGTAAAAAATTCCGCACGTATGCCACTGAACTCCTCCCAAACGGTTGGACCGATTTTGTGAAATTTTGTATACGTGTTTCAGTGGGTCCGAGAATGGTTTACATTTACAATTGGACCTGATAGGTGGTGCTGCGGTTGGATTTTAGATTATTTTTTTTATTATCAAGGCAGGACAGTGTCCGCCGGTCCCGCTAGTATTAATATAAATAAACGCAACTACTATAGTGTCTACTCATATAACATAGATATATTGATTACAATTTAAAACAATTCTTTTCACTAATTTCACAGTTAATAATTTTGTAAGGATAAATTTAATACAATATTTTCAGACAATTAAAATCAAAACATTCTTCATGTTGTTTTGATGTAAAAATGTATAGATAATTAGAATTGTTCTGTCGTTTGTAACACATCATAAACTCCGAGAGTTATTTGGGGAAAACGTATGAGATAAATCGTATTACAGATGTCAGGGTTTACATAAGGATACTTACTAATATGAAAATTATTTAAAGCACTAGCTAGTAAACACATATTGGTCAAAATTAACACCACTTATAAAGAAAATGTAAGGAAATGTAGTAAATATTACACTCTAGAGTTCTAAACAAAATATAGTTAATTGAAACAGTATTCTTTTGCCATTGCTTTGTCAATAGCCACTAAGTGATAAAGAATTCTGAATGCATCAAAATAATTGATAAAAAATAAAACAGTCGTCGGCAATTTAGTATAAGAGCGCCAATGTTGTATTTAATTTTGTGTACGAAATACGCAGATTTGATCACACTATAGTCTACTGATAGTTTTAATTATAAATTGCAAAATGAAATCAAGTTTTTTTATATCAAAAGCGTAAAATATAACAGTATCGTACTATGATCATAAACTGAGCGATGAGCAATTTTGTTCTTCGCGATTGGTTGAATTTCCCACGAGGATAGTGATGAAAGACAACTCTTAATTTCTTGCTTCGTGTATCCTTTATCGCTTCGTGACTGCCCGTATCAAAGGGTTATATAGTTATAGTTTCATTAACAGGAGAAATAATATAATAATATAGTTTTCTTACATTATTCAGCCATCTTTATGTGATTTAGCTGTATATTATATATTTTTCTTCAACGTTAATTCATTTAAAGAATTCATTATTAACAAAAATATATCGTTATGAATGGACGTGTATAATGAGTACCTAGGATGTTTTTTTTTAATAGCAATAGCGTATAATTGAAATATATGCTTATTTGTTGGCAATTAAATATATATTTAATCTATACATATATATTTATACTCTTTAGTACTAGTTTTTGTTCGGTAAATGTCAATTCAATAGCGTAATCAGTTCGAAAAAAAAATGCTTACTATTGCTAATTTCTGCTCGCAGCTTCGCTTGAGTTCAGCAGCTTTGGTTTAGTAGCTAAGCGTGAAAGAGTAAAGAATAAACTGATGTTCGTATTTATTACATTATAATTAGGATAATGTACATTATTGTATATTTTATACCTTTGATAAATTCCTCTATTATAATGAAGTCAAGATTTGTACAAGGGTTATTATAATTCTCTTTTTTTTTCGAACTGATTACGCCATTGACCTAGCAAGGTCTTAACAGCTTCACCGGACTAATAAGGCGAGTCTATAAGGAACTCAGCCAATTTTATTTGACAACTAAAACTTACTTTTGCACGGCACACCTCGGCTTGCGCTGTTGCCTGACTCATGTAATTCGCGACCTCATATTCATACTTATATGAGTTATTGAAACATATATATGTACCACGCATACATACCTCAATAACTCTTATGTGTATTTTGTGTCGGACATTTTGTTCTAAATTATTTCACTTCAATAAGGGGAAAACAAAAATAAAACCCTTCCACTTTCATGTGGGCATGTGTGCGCGCACATGTGTGGGGATAATATGTGCAATGTTGTGTAAGATTTTGTGTCACTGTAACGCGTGAGCAGCGCACTCAAGGGCTCCACGCTGAGGGAAAGGACCTAGGCTTGAGTCACTGCCGAAGGGGGCTTAGATTATAATTCGCATAATAGAAATAATTCAACGAATGCCCATCAATAATGCATGAAAATGTCTAGTTACATATTGAAGAAGGTTTATATATTTTTACCAAGTTCTAGCTTTTCCAATCACTTATTTTTAACACACTCGGCTTCACATTACCACAGATTTTCCATGTCACGTATATAAAACAATGGTGCGTAGGAATCGAGCCCTCCGGTGCAGTCGAACCGGAAGAACGAGCCCGTGTCGTTATAAGCACGCAGAATTAATGAATATTAAGCGCACACATTTCCAACGTGTTCATAGCGCCATCTCGTCGAAAGATTGAGACTTAATTTCCTTAAATCCTATGGGAGTTGATTTAAAATTAAAGGTAGCATGGATTTAATGAAATAATATTCAACATTTTCTGTTCTATATCTTGAATCTTTTATTGAGATAACAGCTGGTTATTTAAATTAACTGTATGCTTTCCTTTAGTCTTTTTATTCTAAATTTAATATTACTATTTAATCCTTACAACTCTGATACCGATTTTATGTCACATAAATGGTAAGTTTTAGCATAAGGCTGCCGGTAAGAAAAAGCATGTCGTTTTGTTTCGTTTTAGACTGAGATGTCCTTCAAATATTTTTAGCTCTTTCAGAGAGCTATGTGAACTTGGCACTCCACTTTTAAAAAAATATGATGATACCATTCGATAGTGCTTCGTTTGTACCCGTTTGTACCGCTTTTATTTCCGTTTGTACCTCAAAGTGAAAAAAGTTATAGCGTTTTCAAAATTTGATCCGGACCCGACTAGCCTGGACAAACAACAGAAATATATATATATACGTTCTGTAAAAGTATTTTACTTTTAATATACATATGGTTAATTAAACAAAATCGAAACTAAAGAATATTCGGACAAATCACATAGGAATTACGATGAATTACTTCTTTAAGTCTAGAAACATCTATTTCTTTTACATTAATTTACATAACTCACAATGAAGTCATTTAAAGATCCATGTAAAGAAAATTTAGCAACCTTAACAAACCATATAGAATTTACGCGGTACAGAATTTTGTCTTGTTTCTTAGATATTCTTCTCAAAGATATTCTTTTATCGTTTTTATTCGCTGAGACTGTATTATTATGGACGTCGTGGACGATGATGGATTGTAAGCATTCAAATCACATGAGATTTGGTCTTGCCCTTATAACTCGGTACACGAATAAAGTAATATATTTATGAATTCATGATTTGATTGTATTGGAAGATATAAATTACGTATACAATAAAATTATTATATCACTTTAAATTAATAACTATAATTAAGATTTATATTAATACCATCTTTATTCACGGTTTCACTACTGTAAATATAGATCGGACCTATCGCTTGGAAGCAGTACATTTTTTTTTAAATAAATGTTAACCTAAATTCTTTTCTATATGCCTGACTACATGTAAGCAAAATTTCATGGTGATCGCTTGAGTAATTAACACGTGAAAGCGTAATAATCAATTAAGCAAAGTAACGCACAGTCGTGTTTATAATATTAGCAAAAGCTGTTATCATGCTAACCTGTAAGCCTGTAGCAGCTGGCGATGTACAGACTGATCACAAAATGTGACAAACTAAAACATAATCACTATTATAGATTTATTGCCAGATGTGTGGTGGTCGCTACTGCCCACTATTCCGCTACTTACTAAATATAAACGAATTGATGTTGGAAAGCTACATGCCTAAGTGTGCCACTATTACGAATGTTACAACTAATGTATGGTTCTAGCGAACTGTATAGATTTCATTTAAGTTTGCAAGTTAAAGGTTAGAAATAACATATTCTCTTTCATTATGTCATGAAGTAGCAATTGCTTTACTGTCCACCGTATATTTTAAATGATCATTACAGCTTAAAATACCTCAAAAGAACAGCAATCCTGGAGTCAAGCATTTTACTCCAAATGAGTAGGTTGTACCCACTTGTTTACTAATACGTGTTCACAATTCAAAATCCATCCAAATCAAAACCGGGACACAGCGTTTTGAGCATTACTGCTTTACTGCGGAAATAGGTATGGCGATGTTATTCCTATATTCGAACCTTTCATAACCTTTCAAGTTATTTTCAAAATACGTTTGAAATACTCCTAATTATTTAAATTATATTAGTCTAACAAATTATTAAATATATACCTTATTCAAAGCAATAACAGCTACTGGTTAGCGTGTTCGTGTTGATCGATATATGTTTTTTACAAAATAAGTCAGAACTTTCGCTGAAAGAAAACATTGTGATAAAACTACATCATGGGGATAGGCTTCTTCTTTCTATCGCCTTCACTGTCCCCTAGCACTTATAGTTTTGTTCCGATAGCTGCATTTGAGAGCAAGTTGTTCTCTAGTTATATTTTGTTTACCATCTTAATTTTACATTTTTTTTTATTTATTTAACATCAGATAAGATTAAGTTCAAGCGCTAAAATCTATAAAGCATCATCATCATCATCATTACCCTTATCCCACCTAAGTTGGTTCGGCACAGCATGTTTTCTTTTTCCTCTCTCTCCTATCAAATGTCATCTCAGTATTCACACCTTTTACGCACATATCATTTTTCACACAATCCATCCACACCTTTTTTGGTCTACTCGTATATCCATCCACCATCATACTCAACACTTTTCTACTTATATGGTTTTCATCTCTCCTCATGACATGCCCGTACCATGCTAACCTATTACTCCTCAGCTTCTCTGTCACTGATGCTACTTTCAAACTTCCTCTGATATACTCATTCTTAATCTTATCCATTCTAGTCACACCACACATCCACCTTAACATTCGCATCTCTGCCACATGTAATTTTCTCTCATCCGTCTCTATAAAGCATCATATAAACGTAAAAAAATAAAACTTTCAGATAACGTCGATTTTTGTAACCCAGAGCAGAAGGTTGCGTACATTAACATCAGTTACATTCCGGTCTCTCCGTGTAACCCCGGTGTAAATATTTGAGAACGTTGTGACGACTCGCCACAGACTGTCTTATGCTTAATTTATTTTGACAAATCATCTTTTCTTTCGCTCCCGTTTATCGGAGGTGTGTTTGCCGAGGGTACAACAAGGTGAGCACAAATGATGTTTTGTGTATACTTTGGAAAAAAATTGTATAGCGGAGGGTTTACTTAAATAATGTATGTTATATTGTGATGATATAGCTTAATGTTTTCTCTTGTACATATATTATAACTGTCTTGTTAAAAAATATAAAAGTACTGAGAACTAGTTAAATGCATATGTGTTATTACTGGTTTTTTTTTCGAACTGACTACGCTGTTGACCTAGCAAGGTCTTAACAGCTTCGCCTAACTGCTAAGGCGAGCGCTTAGGGCACTCAACCGTTTTTATTTGACAACTAGCTCAAGGGTGCATGGCACATCTCAGCTTGGGTTATAGCCTGATACGTGCAATTCGCGACCTATCTGATTTATTACTGGTACAAAAATGCATATTGGTATATGTAAGATCTGAAACCGACCATAATTAGCGTGTTTTATGGAGAGATAGAATGCATAGATCACGAATAAGTTGTATTCAATATTCATTTTACTATATTTAAACTATTTATTACATTTTTTTTATATATCATAGGAGGCAAACGAACAGATGGGTCACCTGATGTTATGAGATCACCACCGTCCATAGACACTTGCAACACCAGGGGAGTCACAAGTGCGTTGCCAGCCTGTGTTTGGGAGGCGGGCGGGGGGACAGGAAGGGAAGGAGGAAGGGGAAGGGGAGGGTAGGTGGGTCTCCGGCTCTCTCACTGACCGAACGAAACGCAACAGTGCAAGCACTGTTACTTCACGTCGGTTTTCTGTGAGAGGGTGGTGCTAGCTTGCATGCTAAAAACAATAATAGCTTCAGCTTGGCTCTACCACTACTATTATTTCATAGGAGGCAGATGAACAGACGGGTCACCTGATGTTAAGTGATCACGTCCATAGACATTTGCAACACCAGGGGAGTCGCAAATGCGTTGTCAGCCTGTGTTGGGGAAGGGAATGAGGAGCGGTGAGCCTCCGGCGCTCTCATTGACCGAACGAAACGCAACAATGCAAGCACTGTTATTTCCGGTCGGTATTTCTGTGGGTCGGGTGGTACCTCAGACGAACCAACCCATTCATGCTGAAACGAGTTATAGCTTCAGCATAGCTCTACCACCTACCAATATATTATAACAAGAAACATACGCAAAACCGCGAGCACATATATGTAAAACGCCAAAATGATATTTTTATTAACATACTGACTAACAGAAATTATTATGTACATTTTAATATTATTTATTCTATAAAGGACAACTTGTGTCATTTCGATTAGTTAAAATGATGTCTGATCATTCATACCGAAGTAACATTTTTTTCCGCAAACCGTTGGCAATTATAGTTACTTGAAAATATATATATTGATACTGTAATCATGTCCGATAGAATTTTCACCACATCTAGTGTATCAATATGGTAAACTTAAGCGTGCGTCGTTCTTGGAGCAGGTGAGGTATATTCATTATATATTCATCTGCAAATAAGCTCGAAGTCAGGAATGGCAGCGGCAACTGACGAAGGACAGCAGAACTCTCCGTGGATATAGTGGCAGAGTTGTAATATTAGAATGTAATTAAAAAAAAAAACCAAATAATTAAATTAAATAAAAATATTATATAACCCAGAATGTTTATAAACTATTTTAGTTACATGTTATCATATTGATTTGTACCTTGTAATTTTATGGTTATACACTGTTCATAAATTATGTACTCTTAAGGTTGATAACCGTGTATTCAAATATTTGCTTTTTAGATAGTTCAGCTTAAAGTTAAATAAGTAAACCGCAACCAAATCCCAAAAGGTCGCGACATTCGACATTCGGCGAGCCTTTATTTTACCTTGTGTTTCACCCCTAATATATCTACAGCATGATTATAAACTGTATTAGTGAGTTTTTGCATATCCATCTGACAAAAATATCTGGGAGAGATATTGCAAGGGTGTAAGTATATGTAACCACCACTAATAAGATTATAAGATCCTAGAAGTTCCAGACCGGATTAATTTCTTAATATGTTTTAGGGACTACTAGTAGCTTCTAGAAATAAAATCAAGAGTTATATAGCTTCATAACATCAATGCAAAAGAAAAAAAAACTTGTTTTTAAATTGTATTTTTGAGTATTATGCAATCTTGGTTAAATTATGAAACTATTTTTTTGTAAACCTTATGTTACCTATATCACAATTAGTATTTAAATTGATAAATTGTTTTAAAATGTCTTTTTATGGCATACCTATTTTAGAGTAATAAAAAAGGTAAACGAAGTCACGGATATAAGCTATAACAAAATAAGGATGAGAAAAAAATAGTATATTAAAAATGAGATTTCAATTAGAAAATGAAAAAGCAACCTACTGTATACAAAAAGCAGATACATTTGACACAGCTTCATAATATATGAGATGAGTTAACAAGCATGTAGTTACTGGCTATCTCAGATGACGGTAGTACCCTAGAGACGGTCCACAAATATGGAAATAACTTTATATTCATTTGATTCTTGGAGTAAATATATAAATATTTTCATTCTATTAAAAGTTAAAATGAAAAGAAGAAATAGTATATTCGTTTGAACGTACAAATGACCTATTCTTTAGAGTACACACATATTTCTTTAATGTTATTTGAAAGACTGTATAATTATATATACTACATATTATGTATGGAAATAACGATTTAGCGACAATGATATTATAGGTAGGAAGAGATGTGGACAAATTATTTCTTAATGGCTCAAAAAGTGAAATAATAAACTACCACATCTCCTAAATTCATCACATATCAGAAAAAGATCCACTGCAGTCCCATTGGGCTGTTTCCAAAGGAAACTATTGATCTGTATATTGCTACACTAACCCACGAGGTATTAACAATCACAAACTGCAATAAATCCAGGCATTTATATTTGTCCACAAACAGCGGTAATATAAGAATGTTTCTTAGAATGAGGTTATCTTACGATTTTTTTTTATTGAAGCACGACAAAGTCACTGCACTATGCCTGATGGTAAGCATAGTATAATCCAAAAACAGTGGCGACCACCGAGAGACAGATTATCCATCGCTAGCGGTATCATGCCGGCCGTAATGACGAAAGTCATCCGGTACTGGATACGCACAGGCTGATCTCGAAACGCGACGCGCAGAAGCGAGTCACTATGACGGGCTTTTTCGCCATGTACATGGTGGTTGCGACCCAGTCGAGCTGTAAAACTCTACCACCCCGCTATCACCATTGCCTCGTTCGTTGATCAGCAGGGTGCACCACGTGCAGGTGATGTTGGCTTGGGTATCTCAAGTTTTAAGATGTTACTCGACACCCCTTACACCCAAAACGATATTCTTCTTCAGTCTCATTAATATTACCAATTTTTAATTAGTAACTATACGTTCGTCGATATATACCGAGGGCCGAATCTACACATATCTAACTAGCATTCCATTGCTAAGATATCTTTTTTAAAGCGCCGTGTCTGTTGTTAGGCTACCTATGTGAAGAAGCACTGACAAAACCGTCAAACAGCCTTGTATTAAAGTTATAATAAATTGTACATTTTATATGTAAAATATAAATGAATAATATTAACAAAAATTAACAATACCATTTAATGAAGTGTTTATTAATTATAATTTAACTATCACTATTTGTATATAAAATATTTACTAATTCTGAAACATATACCATTTTTGGTGGGAATAAAAAAAATAAAATAAGGAGTCAACACGTGTTTAAGCTGCATTACGATTTAATAATTGTGAAAGTAATGCCTTATGAGCAATTTGAGGTGCAAAAAATACTATAATGCATTTTGTGATTTAAAGCACGTGAAAATGTGTAAGCTAATAAATTTCACAGATAAAACAATGAACTACCGTAGATTATAATCTTAAATCATATAATAAAATTATAGTCCTGTTTAAATTATTATTCGAATTTAACATTTAAATTTAACTTCAAAACCAACGCAACTAGTTTACCTAAAATATTAATAGCATCTATAAGGTGGTCAGGTAGGCAGACAAATTTTGACCGAAACTAATCTGTCTCTCTAATTGTGTTACCGACAACTTTGATCCTTATATCCGACTGCGTTTCCCCTAGGATATGATCCGACAAGAAATTATATTAGTTATAGTTGGCTTCGCTAATAAGGGGCAGAAAGTTTTTGGGTGGACGGGATTCCATTCATTGCATGAACTATATATATATCTGTACATTACATCTAAGATACACAGTATTTAATAAAACACAAGGGTAGTAGTTAGTGCCTTATAAACTGGTGCACATAATATAATACAATTTAACAATATTTTGTCATTTTTTTTTTTTCGAAATGACTACGCTAATGACCCAGCAAGGTCTTCAGCTTCACCGGACTACTGTTTTTGTCAATGTTGTGAAGGATATCTATTGTTACCACACAAAAATACATTATTTGGGTATAAGTTTACTACGCGTAATCGATGGAGCTTTTGAATATAAATGAATAAATTCGAAATGGTTGTTGTTTGTCCTGACTAACCTTAGGAATATCTAAACAGATTTTGATGGGAATTCAACTGGCGGATAGAGGTCATTTCAGACTATTATCTGTGAATACAACTTACAATATAGTCTACGTGGTGATAATACAATTTAACAAAGGTTACTTAAATACGTTAAAATGGTTACATCGGTTAAGCAGCATTAAATGTGATAGTCACAAAAAAAGTCAATGCATTCAAAACGAATATCGATCGAAGTAAAAAAACAATAGAATAAATGTGTTATTTTTAAAATTCTTGCATAAATTACATTCTAAATTATTTCATAATTTCTATATTGTAATTAATAATATTAATCTGTTTTCACTTCGAGCAATAATTACATATAGGTACATTTTTATACAATGAAATAATTAATGAAACATACGATGAGCTGCACAATTTCAATACAACATATCAATATAACATATACACAGGCCGCTATGTTACGTGTTGCTAGTTTGGTACAATACGTCACAAGCATGTCGAGGTCATCGGTGACACGAACCCAAATTTTTTTCCCAACGAGAATCGTTCAACGCGGCTACCGAAGTATAGATAATTTAATAACAGACCATTATTAATTAAACTATCAAGTTGATAACTAATTAATGATGTTAGTAATTATTTTTATTCACTTTATTTTTGGCAATCAATCTTTCAGATTATTACTGCCATTGTCGAGTAGTCAATAATATTACAAGCGCCGTGTGATCATTTCAATATTAAGCATCGTGTGAGTCAATATTCTAACAAGATGGTGGATCCCTTGTTAGAACCCTCCTGTGAATTTTGTGGCATCTCAGAATTTCATGCTTCGTGGTATTCTTTTTCATTCATTTTACTTATGCACAATAAACTAACTATATTACGTAAAACACCACTAAAGTTACAAAATATAGAGTCCAATAACACAAGATTATGAATAAAATATAAAATCCACTACATGACAGACTAAATTCCCGTCAAAAACTCGTTAGTAATTTAAGTGGTTGATGATCATGAGTGTTTTTTTAATACATATAAGAGTTTTATAACAATTACAGACTGCTTAATGTCTAAAACACTTTTATTTCTCTTTTAATTTTTTTATTGCCCATGTGATTTAGAATTATAGCCATAATGTATTTAAATTATTTGCTTTCGTCCGAGATTTAGTATGCGTCAGTTACAACATAAAAGTTAATATCAAATAATTATAGTTTATACTTGAAGACAGTGCCTTTCTTTCAATGATACAAGTTTAGGAACCGGATCAATGGTTCTAGAGATTATCTCGTACTTTACAAATTTTTTGTAACAAGATACCGTAAAATGGATAGAAATTACATGAAATTGGTTAAATAAATTTAAGTATGCTAACTATATCAATATCAAATTTTATGTACCTAAGTATATTCTGATAATATTTTTCTTCAAACTCGTTGTGAAATTAGCGGATCCGTCAGACGTTATCTTGCTCTTATAATAATAAAAACTTTGACAAATTACATACCTAAACTTTCCTGATGAATCATTCTATCTACTGATAAAAACCGCATGAAAACCCGTTTCATAGTTTTTAAGTTTATCGCGTACAAACAGACAAACATTTGTGTATTTTACGATATTTTTTAAACAACACACAAGTGTGACGGAACATTTTCAAAACCGAAAAATTATGCATGAGGCAATGTTATTCAATGAGGTGTACAGAATTCCCGCACACCCTACTACATCTTGTTGAATTTTTAAACCATCCGATGTCTAGCCGTCGTGAAATTCATTACAACGCCGCGTAAAAACATCCCCGCTTTGTTTAAACGCAAAATCACAATAAACTCTCTCTTGTAACAGGCTATGCATTTTGAGGAGGCAAGCCTAGCGGAACGGTTTGGTTATTTTTTTAATCGAGTTCTATTACATTTTCGTTGTTTTTTTTTAACATTTCATTCGTCATTCTGCTACTAAAAGCGTTTATGAATATTTTATATATTTATGTTACGAATACTTTTCAAAGACAATATAAACAAAATTTAAGACTTATTAGATTTGTAATTGATCAGTAGAGTATTAATCAATAATCGCAAATATATAAGAACAAACTTTATAAATAGAGAAAGCAGAAACCCAATTATATTAGAATACCGTTATTTTCTTATTTAAAGACATTATACTTTAAATACTATATACCATATCACTTATACATATATGACGAATAATTTAACCACACCAATTATGTGTTTATTTAACTACTAATCGATTATGAAATACTTATTTATTTTATTAAACAATTAATTGTGTAACTATTTCACTCACTAATCAATCAATTAACCATTTAAATATTGCAGCAATTAATTACATAATTAATTAAGAAATTGATTAGTAGTACCACCCTGTCACAAAAACATCGACGTGAAGTAATAGTGCTTGCATTGTTACGTTTCTTTCGGTCAGTTACAACGCTGGAAGACCACATCTCCTCCCCTCGCCCCCTTCTCCCTTACCCCTTCTCCTTGCCCCTACCCTCCAAACAGGCTGGCAACGCACTTGCGAAGTTGTCCTAGTGTTGCTAGTGTCTGTGGACGGCGGTGATCACTTAACATAAGGTGAGCTGCCTATTCGTTTACCTCGTATGGTATAAAAATGAATAAAATAGATGTTACAAAATATATATTTTTCTATCACGTAAATTTTCTCAAAATAGATATCACTTGTTCCCAAAATTACTTTATTGTTCTTCTTCGAGATTATTCCACCAAACCTTGTCTCTTTATGCAGTTCAGTTAAACATTTTAATACAGAAATACAGAAGCATGCAAAACGGCATAAACTAATATCAACGGAACGTAACGTCAAAGCTGAAACCTCAGGCGGACTGTCTGTCTGGACAGTCCCTAAAGGCATCGCCAGTCAAATATTAGAATGTCCCCTTCTGTCTGTTTCAATTCTTGATATAATATACGTACGTAAGATGTGCGTATCAACATGTGTATTCTAAGCCGTAGAAAATATAAAGTTGACATATTTCTTGAAAGGTGATCTAATGTTAATAACTACATGGCGTTATAGTACACAGAATTAAAAGAATATATAAAAATTAAGAAAATATTCTGTAGGTAGGAATATAAATATAATAAATGTATATAGAAGCTACCGAAAGCTACCGAAATCATAACTAATATTATAAATGCAAATTTGAGTTTGTTTGTCACTTCGTAACTGCACAACTGATCGTCATAAAATTTCGCAATTTTGCGAGTGAATCCGCGTGCAAATGCTATTAGTAATAAATGAATTCCATGATAAAACGATATTAATAATAAAGAATAAAAAAAGTCGATTCTAAAAACAATAAATTATGATTATAGTCATGTTACTAAACTTTTAACTGACATCATACTTAATCGTTATATGATATTAGGGGTCTCGGCAGACGTTGCCCAGCCTTGATAATAAAAAAATTATAAAAGTCAACGGCAGCACCACCTACCGGGTCCAATTGAATCTAAACCATTCTCGGATCCACTGGAGCATGCACACAAATTTTCATCAAAATCGGTCCAAACGTTTAGAAGTTCAGCGACATGCACATGTACAGAAGAAATTTATATATAAAGAATATGACAATCCCACAATTAACATAAAACTAAGGACATCTGATATATCGAAATCTATAGAGGCTACCTTGCGTGTCGAAGAAAGATATATGGCCAGCAGAATTCTTTTCAGCCTTTCTGTTTATTTCAAAATGCCTGCGTAAAACCAAATGCACGACCAGCTGACTCACGTGGAATTAGCGAAATCTGTCAATGCCATAAATTAAGTAATGTGATTTGGATCCAATACGAGCCGAGTTTTGTACTTTTGTGGGTTTAACCCATTAATATTATACACTATAGATACGTCATAAGCGCTTCGACAGTGCCTTGTTAAAATTACTTACGCCCGGTTTCTGAGATACTCGGTTAAACTACTTATTTACTTATTTATTGTATGATTGTGTGTTCAGAAGCACAATTTAACAAGTTATCTATCCGATAACGCTATTGAACAAATAAACTACAATTAAAGTACTTCAGAAACCGGGCATTAGTTAACTAACTTATTTCTGACGACTGCCCCGTCAATCCACCCGTATCTAAGCAACATATAACTTTTTTTTTTTCAACACCGATATTCAGAATATGCCATTTTACTTACACATTTTATTTAAAATAGCGTGGAGTTACAATATTACTTTACGTATGTGTGTGTTGTGTCATTTGTTTTGTCAAAATATCATGTAGGCAATGCTCCTACATTGTCCTACATAGTCACCAACACAAAACCGAATGTGCTGGGCCCATATTTTAATATTTTCTTCGGGGTGATGACCACTCCTGAGTAAAACCGTTATTTAAACAGCAACTCTGTAATAATAAGAGGCAATTATCGTTAATCCACTTACCTTACAGGCTCGGCGTTCCTGTCACGCTTCCACTGTGCTAGGTATGTGTATAATAGTGTGTGTGTGGTGTTTGTATGTATTCCTGTAAAATGTGTAGGAAGCACAAACTCTGATAAACACAATAATGACGATAGTCTTTTCAATAGTTCAAAATGTTCAATATAAAATTAATGTATTACACAAAATATATAATAAATATTAATACTTGTGGGGCGTACGCTTCAAAAACCCACGAGAATGTCTATATCAAATTAATAGAACAAAACAAATATTACAAATACGTGGGACGTCAGCACATTGCAAGTTACTCAAGGAATGTTTCGCATCTGAAACGAAGTAATACAACTATGAGTTACAAAAAAAAGAAACCTTTGGCCTGAGTTTTTTTTGTAACTCAGTTTTTTGCGATCACGGCCGACATTCCTTAACAGGCAACGTATCTACAACTTTTCAATTATAATATCAATAGCCTCTGCCCGCGATATCGTTCGCGTGGAATAGTTACTTTGGGCTAACTCTGATGCGCAGTGGAAACTTTCAAGAGGAAAAAACCCCGATTTTTAAACATTCTTCATCCGTGCTCCGCTCCTATTTGTCTTAGCCTGATGATATATAGCCCATAATCATCCTCGATAAATGAGCTGTATAACATTGAAATAATTTTTCAAATCGGACCAGTAGTTCCTGAGATTACCCCAAAGAGGTGCACCGTATGCGCTCCCCGCGCACTAGAATGCCCTACGATATGGTGTTGGTCATTCTCGACCGCACCGTGGAGGGTAAGAAAATATTAAATCTCTCGACCCTCTGCGTCCTCTCCGGCGTCACCGTAGAGATGCCGCGCAAAATGTCCGTACCCTCGCAGTGTCACAACTGCCAGGTGTACGGACACTCCGCACTTAATTGTTACCTGAAACCCTGAAACGTTAAGTGTCTCGGCGGCCACTCCACTAAGGAGTGTCCTCGCACGAAAGACTCGCCCGATCCTCCGAGTTGTGTCTTATGCCGCGACGTGGGCCATACCGCGAATTATCACAGGTGTCCCCGCGCCACTCGTACAAAACAGCCCCGCTACAGTAGGCAGGTCTCGCCGTCTAAGGCGCCTGCGGCGTCAACCCATCCCCGACCTCCGCCTCTCAACTCTAGAGAGGCCTTTCCTAACTTGCCGAGCACATCTCGTGCACCGGTAGCACCCGCACCCACGCCTAGCGCACCCCTCTACCCCGCACGGGCCTCTCAGGCCCCGTGGGCCCCTAAGATCGCGCCCCAGCTTGCTCCTCGTCCTCAGGCGGCTAAGCCTTCACAGGCTGACCCCGCCCTCTCCATCAAATTATCTGGTATAGACTGGTCAGCCCAGCTCTTAGTCTTCCACGAGATCTCGGAGATCTCCGCGTACGATGAAGTAGCAAACGATCCAAAACAGGGCCCTATTCGTGCGATCGCGAAGTTTCCCGCCATCGCGGCTACCATTTAAAGGCTCGCGTGCGCCACCGTCTCGAAATAATAATAATTTTTCTCAATATAAGATAGAGTAAACTCGCGTGTTTATATCTATCTTCCCCTAAAATCGATAAACAATGTCGTTATTTCTATTTTTAGATACCGGCGCCGGCGCCGTTCGTTTAATCTGTAAATTCGATCTTTTCAATTCACGTGGCCGGCCACGTCGCGGACCCCTCCCTCGTGCGTCACGAGGCAGGGCCCTCACGTTTTACTCCCGCACATACGTCGCGTCATCTCGGAAGCACCTTTGCTCGAGATTATCCGGGTGATCAAAAAGATGTTGCTATCGCGATACAGTACACACCACACCAATTATACACACACACAGATATTCAGACATGCACCTTTACACAAACTGGTGAAAGGGTTCACTTTTTTTCCCTTATTCGAACTGAATCGAGTAGTTTAGTTTGTTTCTTTCCAATTTACATGTTGTGTTTTAGAATCATGCAATTTTAATTGTATGATTCAAAAATGAATACATGTATAGCTTAGCATAGTTTAGCTAGGTCAGATCGGGTTATTTCCGGTAACAGCCCAAGCCGAGGTGTGCCGTGCACCCTTGACCATGTTACTTAAATAAAATTGGCTGAGTGCCTTAAGCGCTCGCCTTAGTAGTCCGGTGAAGCTGTGAAGGCCTAGTAAGGCCAATAGCGTAGACAATTCGAGAAAAAAAAATTACCCCCTACAACGTCACAAACTCACAAATCTTAGCTCTTTATATTATTAGTATAGATTGGGTTTAACGAAAATCTCAACTGATTTTAAATGACAATGTAGTGTAAGATAGACGCTAAATGTAGATGAGGGCTGACTCTCAAGTGTATTTTCTGAAGCACACTGATAGTTGTATGGCGGCAAATTGTCGGCTCTATTTAGACAGAATAGCTTTAAAGACAGACTTTCTACTACGCTATAGTTTTATTACAATGCTTGTTAATAAGTTTTAGCTAATCGCAGGATAAGAATCTACGTCTATAGATACTGTTACATGTTGATATGTTGGATATGCTACCACTGAGCGATTACTGAATGACCTACCTCGGACTCGGGGGGTCGAGGTAGGTTGTTACGCTGACGATACCGTTATTTACACTTCCGGCTGGCGGTCGGACTTTCTTAGGAAGCGCATCGAAAAAGCCGTTTATACTTTCGGTGAATGGTTTCATCGATGGCGCATAGAAGTTAATCCCGATAAGAGTGCCGCAATACTCTTCGATCCCACGAAACGCGCTAATAAATTTGAGCCCATCAGGCTATACGGAATCGATATCCCTTAGGTCGAAGAGGTCAAATATCTCGGTGTCACATTAGATAGACATTTAAAGTTCAATTCACATATAGATAGAGTGCGAAACAAGGCCGCTATGGTCTTGGGTCGCCTCCATCCGTTGCTTTGTCATAAGAGTAAGATGTCCTTCAGACACAAGCTCACTTTGTATAAGACATGTATCCGTCCCGTGATGACATATAGCTGCCCTGTTTTTGCGCATATGTCCAAAGATAACTTCCATAAGCTGCAGGTTTTCCAAAATCGTGTTTTACGTAAAGTGACCGGTGCCCCGTGGTACATCCGGAGAGTCGATCTCCATAGAGACCTAGAGATCCCTTCTATCTGGGCGTACGTAAAATCACTTACGATTAGTTATTTTGAAAAAGCTGTGAATCATCCCAGTCCGTTAGTGGTATTCGCCGCACAATACGAACCTGTACTAAACGCTACGCGTCATAGAAGACGGCCGCGACATATTTTTATCGACCCTCCTGATGAAATAACGGCAGTAAACGATCAGTACCAGCCTGTCTCTCCAAACAGAGCGTGCTCACGCCCACGCCCGCGTAACCACAGATCACGCCGCCGTGGTCTGGGGGTAGATTTCGCTCCCGCACACCAGATTAGGCCTCCCTCGGTAGCGGTTCAAGTCTAGGTTCGATCCCTCGGCAGGGAGCCCTTGAGTGCGTTGCTTGCGCGATACAGTGACACAAAAAATTTACATCACTGCTACAACACTACACGATCACCCCCACACACGTGCACGCCTATACGCTTACACATGGAAGTGGAAGGGTTTTATTTTTTCCCCTTATCGTACTGAAAAAACTCTAATTTTCCGATAATAAATATATGGAGGGGTTGTTCAGGCGTGTGTGCTTGGTACACATATACGTTTCAACAACTCATACATATATGAATAGTTAGCTAGGTTAGCTAAGATAGGTTGCGAGTTTGCATGTAACAGGCAACAGCCAAGCCGAGGTGTGCCGTGCACCCTTGAGCTAGTTGTCCAAATAAAATCGGCTGAGTGCCTTAAGCGCTCGCCTTAGTAGTTCGGTGAAGCTGTTAAGACCTTGCGAGGTCAATAGCGTAGTCAGTTCGAAAAAAAAAAAAAAAAATTACCATAAAATATTGTGTACAATATATAAAATAAATGAAAAGTATCTTTGTATGAAAATTATCAGTGGAAAATAGTCCCGAGTGTATTCGATAACTATACAAAGGTACGCTAAATGCGAGTGAAATTCAACCGTTAATACTACAAAATTGGCGAGTTTCGCTTGATTTGCCCATAAATGCGGTAAATTGAAATGTTTTACGCTTCGTTAAAAAGGTCGCTTAACTATGTGATAGCTGGTACGCGTAACACTATTATACAGCATGAAGTATTATTAATTTGAATTGTTTTGTAAAAGAGTCATCTATTACACAATAAATATTACTAAATATTGATTTCAGTGTCTTTTATGGACAGATTACTCACTAGTTTAAATTTGAAAATATAATATGTCAAAAAGAATAAATTTGTAAAGAATTTTATGTGTAATACAAACTACTAAAACAATATTACTCTAAGTATATAGAGGGACAGTCCTTGTCAATCTTTTTGACCGCTCTGAATATTATAAGTTCGGACTTACGCATAATATTATCAAAAGTGTAGTTTGGTGATGCTGTAAAAGACTTGCAAGGCCAATAACGTAGTCAGTTCGAAAAAACAATTGTCAAAAGTTTAATTTTTATCATAGTAGGGAAACGAACAGGCGGGTCACCTGATGGTAAGTGATCACCGCCGTCCATAGATACTAGCAACACTAGGAAAGTTGCAAGTGCCTTGCCAGCCTGTGTTTAGGTGGTATGGGTAGAAGGAAGGGGAGAAGAAGGGAAGTGGACCTCCGGCGCTCTCACTGACCGAACGAAACGCAACAATGCCAGCACTGTTACTTCTCGTCGGTGTTTCTGTGGGTCGGGTGGTACTACCCCGGGCGAGCCGACTTCATGCTGAAACCAGCAACAGTTTCAACGCGGCTCTATCACGTAGAAAATAGAAAATCAAGATAACATTTTATTATAGGAATTTAAAATTAGCATTTATTTGTCCTTAAGTTAACTCGATGTAAATATAATACATATTTATATCTAAATTCATAGCGGTCAAAAAGTTTGGCGTGTACTCTACGAAGCTCAATAATTATAGCATAAAACCACATTACTGGTTGTGAAATACACTATTTTTCATTGATAATGAGTCAATAAATAATCCGTGATAAAGTTGTGTTTATTTCACGTTATTATTTATTACGCAAATTCGCGACATGCGGAACGAATATTGTCGCGATTGGCGGGAATTTGCCGCCAATATTTATGACCGTTATGGCCTTTCATCTACGAAAAAGAATGGTCCGCTTCTGATACACGAAACATTATAGAATAATAATGATTATACTATTGAACTTATTATTCTTGTTTATAGATTTTGTTACGTTATAATAAAAACAATTATTTTCATACCATGAAACTATAGAAACGAATATTTTATTATTTACTTACTAGTTAAGATAATGTAAATTTCAATGAATCTAATACCTTTAAACGAGCAATTCTTGTATATTTTTATATTGTTATATATTCAGGACCTCGGCAATGGCGTCAGCGATTTTCGTGAAACTTAGTATGTAGTTGTTTTCAAGGAGGATAAATCGATCTAGCTTTCATTCATAGATAACTTTTTTATTTGAGTTTTCAGGCAATGAAAAAATATAAAGGTAAATTTCGTCGCCGCTGTCACAATAAAAACAGCTCAGATGAAAGTCGTTGACGTTCGAGTGACAGCAAAAGAGATGTCTTTTATAATTTTTTTTTTTTTTGTGAAAAAATACTAATTTTGTGAGACAAACCTAACAGTTATTTTAGTTTAAAAATGTTTTTTAAAGAACCGAGCTAGGCTCGGTCGTTCAAATACTTCTAATAATAGACGTTATACGTGTATATGTTTTAACTTTAAGTAACATCTCACCTGATCTTAAACGACGAAGAGTTATGAAGAGATAGCATGTTAAACGTTGAAGAACTACCTGTCATTTGTACCTTCTAGAACACAGATGACAGTTTGTTATCTGTATGGTGGTCATATTTAGTAACACGATCTTTCTAGAATTGGAATGTCATTTTTTCATTTTTATACTAGTTTTCTTACTTTGTAAATATTTTCAAGATCACGTCTTCTGTTGTATTCTAATAAATGTGTATTTTATTTTAAACATGGTTTGATCTGATATTCCTTAGATCTCTTTTATACTATAAAAAGTCTCAGTCAATATTTCTATCATTGCCATATTCATTTTTTCGTAATTCACAACAACATTGTTATAAACAGACAACTCTGTACACAATTTATACGTGGGTAATTAAACGTATCATGTTAATTGCAACCCTATGATATACCGGTATGCATATTTTGTAGTACAGTTTGTATTTTATTATGGACTGAACTCACTTCATTATAAGAAATTAAAGTCCAAGAACATCAATCATCATTTACATGTTAGGTTACATCTGGAATCGTGTAGGCATTACGTGTGTGAGAATCGCAATCTTATACTTTAAATCTCCTAATTCAAAAGAAAACCCAGATGGTGTTCATTTCATAAGAAATAAATACAAAATTATTCCGTCGTGTAATGTTTGTTAAATGTGAACTGTCAAAATTGATTATAAATGATACGAACTTATGCTAGTAAAATAACATAATGATATATTTGCGTTTTAATAATACATAGACAAACATAGTAATCGTTGCTTGCTTTCAAAAAAAGTGAATGATATGGTTCTATCATCAGACGAGATGGAAACAGAATTAGCAATGAGTATTTTCATATATTAAAATCTATATGGTGTTAAAATTAAATTCAATGTAACAGTAAAATATTAGAAGTATATGGTTAAAAAAATGTACGGATGAGTCGACAGATAACGTTAAAATAAAATTTAATATTACAGTACAGTACAATACGATTAATATACGATGACACTACGTTCACATTTTTTTTTTATTCCAATAAACGGATAATTTTTTTTAAACTTTGTTTTTGGCAATCAATCTTTCAGATTATTACTGCCATTGTCGCGTAGTGCATAATATTAAAAGCTTCGTGCGGTCACTTCAATATTAAGCGTCGTATGAGTCAATATTCTAACAAGATGATGGATCCCTTTGAGTGGAACCTTCCTGAGAGTGTTTTTGGCATCTGTGGTATTATTTTCCATTTACTTTACGTATGTACAACAAACTAACTATATTACATAAACACCACCAAATTTACAAAATATAAAGTCAAATAACATAAGATTATGATTAAAATATAAAACACACTACATGACAGACTGAAATCCCTCCAAAAACTCCAAAACTGAGAATGTTAAATTGCTAAAAATATTCCAAATTCGAATAGAGCATGTCTGTTAATCTTCTGACACTTTATTACGCCATTTTGGTATATTGCACTCCTACGTAGTGGGGCTGAGTCACTAGTTCATCTTCTTTTTTTTAAAAATCGGTCCACTCTATTATCTAAAGTTATTGTACTTTTTTTAATGACGTCGTGGCGTCAGTACGAAAAAAGTAGACAAGTAAATGGACTTAATACAGTCAGACGATTTTATTAATCACTGCTTTTACATAAGGTTCTATACGGATGAAGTCGCGGGCACACCTAGTATATGTATATATATTTAAAGCTACTACTCGAGGTGTGAGATAATTTCAATCTATATTAATTGTAATTTATAATGATAATAGAATGTTAAAAGTGTATCTTTTACATCTCTCGAAGGCGCGCCACACAATGCATATGTATATAATAAAGTTTTTTTTTATCTAAAAACTTCGGATCGTCCCTAAAATGTAACAAGAAGGGTAATATGTCTGAAAAAGTTGAAACAGGACCCGTAAATCGGTGAATCCAACGTTTTTCGGTTAAACAAATGCAGGCATAAATTAACAGGAGAGTGACGAGGGTTCTCGTGACACGTGGATGCGGTATTAAAGTTCTAAACACGCGATACGAAGAATACAGGTGTGGTTAAGATATCCAAATTCTTTATACCAACAGGTTTGTCTTGTCATTTCAGCTTTGCGACGAATTTTGCTACCATTTGGAATTATTCAATGAAAAAAGTTTTCTCTTGAGTAATTAAAAATCTTCTGTGGTTTTTATTATAAAGTAGCTGTCCACAACGGCTTTAAAATTTACTAACGGAGAAAATGATGCGAAGTCTTCTCTTTACATTACGATTATTTCATCAGATAAAATCGCAACTGTCTGAACATCAATTTGTTGATTCCGACAATATTTTTGAGAATCTTCAATTTTTGAAACATTTTCTTTAATACAAACCTTGTCGTGGTAATCACAACAAAAAGAATATTTAGTTAAATGGATGCAACCGATCTTGTGTGTATCAGGAGTGTTATTAAACAAACGTATGCAATAGTAATTTCCGTATAATATACAGATACGGTGCGTATTCGTGCGTGATTGTCTCTCCTATGTCGATTGTCCAACAACGACCTAATCTAATTATTACGAACATGCGTCTCGTTCGATTGCATGAAAGTCCACGGGGTATTCTAGATACGGACACTGGCTGGAACAAGAAAGATTACAGCGAATTTTATTTATCATGTTTGCATTACATATCCGTTATGTAAATTATTAGAAAACATACTTCAAAAGTACCATTGATTTATAAGATCATATTTAAATTACTATCCAATAAGTAATTAGTAGCTTTTCGGTCATTTATTCAAAAATTGTATTTTTAGTTAAGTGAAGTGTACTCATTATTACATATTTCTTTTTGATTATTTTTCCTAAAGTAGTCCGGTGAAGCTGTTAAGACCTTGCTGGGTCAATAGAGTAGACATTTCGAAAAAAAAAAAATTTTCCTAAATGTGAAAATTGGTATTGTCTGTGAACAAATATTGCAGATTATAGATGTAAGAGGCGTGAATTATGATGATTACAGACTTACAAATTCAAATTTCTTACTAACAATAAAGTTTAAATAAAAAAAAGAAAATCATTTGCTCAACAGAGGAGAAAAGATACTGATTAAGATACAGATTATAGTAGTATCTTCAGCTAAATTTAGATGGAATTGAATTATAAACAAAGGATATATATGTATAGTTATTATAACAATTGATCTAAATTCAATATACTTGTCCTATGCACTATTCAGTACATGTCAAGTACATAACTAGACTAGTACAGACGACATTGACGCTTCCCGGACAACCGAACAAACGTTTCCCTAAACATTTATCAACGAATAAGAAAATATGTAGAATGGACTTTGTATAAATTGTAAATTTATTCTTTCGTTTTTTTTTTTTTATTTTAGGAGGCAAGCAAACAGGCGGGCCCGTAAACACTAGTAACACTAGGGGAGTCGCAAGTATGTTGCCAGCCTGTGTTCGGGGAAAAGGGGGAGAGGAAGAGGAAAGGAGAGATGTGCCTCCGGCGCTTTCACTGACCGAACGAAACGCAACAATGCAAGCACTGTAACTTCACCTTGATTTTCTGTGGGTCGGATGGTGCTACCCCGGGCGAGTCGATCCATTAATGTCGAAACCAATAATAGCTTCAGCGTGGCTCTACCACCTATATATTATCTAAAACATTTAAAAACGCGGCTACGAGTACCATCGATAAAAAATACGTTATTTTAAACGCCATCTATCTACTCGCTGGTACTATATTGTTACCCATAATTTTTACTGTAACATTAACTTTGATTTCAACGCCATCTACATTATCATACTCTTTGTTCGAAAATATAACATTTATTTTCGTTAAATCTAACAATGTTTTCAACTAATCTGCTTCTAAAATTATTTACTCTGTAAGCACAAAATTAAGAATTACGTAGCGCTTTTAATAAAATACAAATATATGTTTATCTTTGTTATAATAAATAAATAAATAATATTTTATTAGCGTAAGTGGATATACCTTTCTTACAAAATTTCTTTGTAAACGATATTATCCATCTACTTCCCTTACATGCCCCTACTTACATACGCATCACACCGCTTACCCCACCTCACACAGCGATTAGTGCTTAGTGCTTATAAAAATTAAAACTTTAATAAATTTGCTATGGATGAAAGTGTTATATCTTTTTATAGAGCCAACCAAATAAAACTAAAACAACTTGACCAAAATCTATTGAGTAGTTTTTTCGTGATGCGCTCACAACAACAAACCTCTACCTATAAGTTTTTTTTATATAATATTTATTAATACAATCGGATACAGATTAAAAAAATCTGCAAAATTTTAATTTTAATTGCATTGTCTAAATGTGCTATTTCTTATTAATTTTACAAAAAATCAGCTCCATATATGCTTTGTGCACTGCACGTCGTGCATACATCACGGCGCGCGGACCATTATTCTAATTGGTCACAAATTATGCTTGATCGGGTTAGCATTTAAGCTGTGGGGTGGAAACGCACTACGTAACTCAGTTTATCTGTGGTTGATTACGCTTCAATATTGATTATTGCATTGTTATGATTGAGTTTAAAATATCATTTTTAAATTAGAATATTATATGTATTTTGTAGGTGGTAGAGCCACGCTGAAGCTATTACTGGTATCAGTATGAATGGGTCGTTACCACCCGACACACAGAAAACCGACGTGAAGTAACAGTGCTTTTATTGTTGCGTTTCGTTCAGTCAGTGAGAGCGCCGGAGGCCCACCTCTCCTCTCCTTCCCCTATCCTTTTCCCCTCCTCCCCTCTCCATCCCCCAACACAGGCTGTCACCGCACTTGCGACTCCCCTAATGTCGCATGAGTCTATGGATGTTGGTGATCACTTAACTTCAGGTGACCCACCTGTTCGTTAGCCTCCTATGATAAAAAAAAAATTGAAATCGCCAATACGTCGTGGGCTGGCATGGTGATCATGTCCTTACCTTCCTTCGGGAAGAGGCTAATGGCTCTGCAGTGGGTCTCTTACATGCCTACAATGACGATAAAATAACTTGTAATTTATGTATTTATTTATGGACTGTTAGTTACTAATACACAATAAATTAACTATATGTACATATAATACGATATTAATTTCTTCAGTTTGTTTTATAAATACAAATTTAAATCAATTTATATTTTATAACATTAAGGTGGAACTACGGAAACTTTACAAAACATAAAAATGTTGTGTATTTTAAAATTAAATTAAGGGTATATTATCTCATTCATATTTTTCAATCACCTATTTGAATAAGAAACCAGGATTAAATATAAGAATGTAATAATAACATGTTTAACCGTAATTTTGCATGCGAAGTATTGTGAATTCGCTGTCAATATTATAAATTCGCATTTAGTATTGTAAATTGACTGTCAGTGTTTTTTTATTTTATTTTTGACAACCAATCTTCTAATACATTATTACTACCATTATCATAGTAGTAGTAGGTGGTGATATTACAAGTTTCTTGTACTTATTTTCAATAAATTAACAAGATGGTGGCCGTCTCGTTAGAAATTTCCAGGGAGTTTTTATGGCAAGTCAAAATCCATGCTCTGTGGTATTGTTTCTGATTCACTTGTACACAATAATCAAACTATATTAAGTAAAACACCATCAATATTACATAATATAAAGCCAAATATCACAAGATTGTGAATAACATATAAAGTCTACTACATGACATTCCCTGCCAAAAATTCCGTGTCAGCGTTGTGAATTCGTTGTCAATATTGTGCACCCGATTCCCACAGACTATATTGTTTGTGTAATTCAAAAATTATTGTTCTGAATAATAGTGTATTTTGTGATCGGTGTATGTCTTTAAAGTCCCCTCACGTGGCTTAAAAAATGCATTAAAATATTAATTACTGATATATTTTCACAACAAACATTAATTATAATGTAATGAAATAAAAAGTAAAATAAATTTAAAATTCCTAAAAACGTTATCGTTGTTTTTATTAAGACAGTAATCGCAATAACGTCCTATAAAAGACGAAGGTTCGTACGAATTAGCATAACACGAAAATCCCATAAACATATGACATTCGTTTTAAACACCCTTTTGTGTTACAACGGTATGTCAAATTTCCCCTTTGAAATTATAATTCGTTGTATAATAAATACTTACACAAAATTATACATTCTTCGTTTACTCTATTATAGTGTAAACAAGTACTTAAGTATTGTTTTCTTGATTTAAAAGTAATAAATATGAATGAAATGTATTATTACAAACAGGAAAAGTTTGTTTCTTCGTATGACATCTTTGAAATTACTACTTATTTAATTTAAAAAATATTTGACACATACAAGCCACATTCTTTTTAAAGATATTTCCTAGTTTCTTTTTCATTCTTGTCATTTTTTTTTTTGTTATAATTAATTTAAAGCCACGGACGGACGCTTTTTTATATCATAGGAGACAAACGAACAGGTGGGTCACCTGATGTTAAGTGATCGCCACCGTCCATAAACGCTTACAACACCAGGGGAGTCGCAAGTGCGTCGCCAGCCTGTGTTGGGGAGGGGGGAAGAGGAAAGGAAGAGGAGAGGGGAAAGGTGAGGAGAGGTGGGCCTACGGCGCTCTCACTGACCGAACGAAACGAACGGTAATTTATTCCAAAAAACAATAAAACTAATAATAAGTTGTACACGTTATACGTAATTACTTCTAAAAAGTATAAAAAAGCTTATATAGAGTATTTGTTAACTCGCGGCTTATACATTCTTTTAATTATTGTTAGTGAGACGATACTATTTGACCATAATCTTACCAAATGGTAAATAACTCTGTAACACTAAACCAAGATGAGACCAGGCTCTTAAATACAACTGCAAGAATACTCCTATAAATATGTCTTAAATAACACTTATTTATATATTTTAAACTTGAGGATGGCAACTAGCCAGATGAGCTTAGAAAAGATTCTATCATCACGCTATGTTTTCCTTCACCACAAATTCCAGCTCATTGCGAAGTAGTACTTACGTAAACGTCACCGCTAAAATATGTGTATTTTAATCGTAATGAATGTTTTTAACGGCAACAC
Organism: Antheraea mylitta; assembly: GCA_014332785.1. NCBI lineage: Eukaryota > Metazoa > Arthropoda > Insecta > Lepidoptera > Saturniidae > Antheraea > Antheraea mylitta. Next base: position 661,643 of record JACEII010000020.1, read on the forward strand.
ATCTAATACATGGTAATGTAATTAGGTAACAAGCGAAATAAATGGTTGCCATTAATTAAAATAAAGTTGAGTGGATTGTTGTCTTGCGGCGGATTACACCCATATATACTTAACCCTTCCCTGTTGTTAATATCTGTCAACTTAATTTATCCTTTTTAGAATCATGACATGTGTGGACTAACAGCTAAATACTATGTAATTATATTATGCCAGCTTTTGCCGCGGCTTCACCCATGTTAATGTAGGCTTGGCTTATTCATTTGGAGAAGAACTTTTTTCCGGATGAAGGGTAAGCTTACCAGACTCTATGTACTTTTGTGTACCTCTCTTAACCTGTATGCGAAATTTCATAATGTTCCATTGAGCAGTTAAACCTTGAAAGCGTAAGAAATAAATAAACTCATATTAGCATATATACTATGAACTTCAATTTTAATCTCAATAATCTGCGAACTAAGGTTATTTTTTTATTAGTAATTTTGTCCTTTCTACCTACTTAACGATCTTACCAAATTGAAGTTGTCTCTGTTACATTTTACAATTACTGCCTAATTAATCCCTACGGAAAAGCGTAACAATATGTAATCTAGATATATATTTCAAAAGCCTTTATTAATGAATTACATGTATTTTATTAGTACATTATGTATCATAATTATTAAGTATTGCCTAAAATGTATTTTGCCTATGAAACTTAGATGTATCAATTCTGATCGTGATCGCTCCCTTCTGACTCCAAACCGAGCATGCTCGCGCCCAAGCCTGTGTGTCCAACAACAGATTACGCCGTCGGGGTCTTGCAGTCAATGTCGCTCCTTCACACTCATCGCGGCCTCCTTCGGCAGCGTCTCAAGCTTAGATATTAAATTCCTGGTAATGGAGCCGTCGAGCACGATATTAGCGTGACAGTGACACTGCTTTCACAAGCTCATCACATACGCCAGAGATCACACCATAGTGGCACACATAGTGTAGGAGGGTTTTTACTTTTCCTTTTTTTTTTGTTGCTTTTGTGGTTAGTTATTGGTATGTACAAGTGAGGTACATATGAAAGTACGCATAATTCTCACCAACGCATATGCGTATATTTAAATTAGTTTGCATGAGTCCTTTAAACGCACGTCCAAACTGCTTGGTGGCCAAAAAGCTGTAAAAGGCCATTAGACTATCAACGGATAGTCAGATAAAAAAAATCGTGAACAGTCAAACGATTCCAGAATTTATCGATCTCAGATATATACACACACATATATGAACTTTTATATAGAGATATTTTTTAAACGCATAAATAAAATCATCTATCTCTCACATTATAATAAACTGTTTCATACTACTAATGCTGTTGTAGATAGAGTTGTTTAACAAAAAACCACACCCGCGACCCCGTACGAGATGGGGCTATGTTTTATTCAAATTTACTTACATTTATACTAACGGGAACGACCTTTGCTATCCAGTATTGTATTCCCTCGCTACGCCATATATCTTCTTCACGGCACGTCCCGCGTTGTATTTATTTTTGGAGTTCAGTTGATACAGAATACGCTTTATACTTTAGATATAAGCATCTAGTTATAATATTTAAGCCACAATTTAAGCTACAACTCTCGATATAAAATTTAATTTATAATTCTAAAATTCAGTGTGTCATGCACATCTAATTTAACCAGAGCAATATTCGTTGTGAATACGCACAACGACCAAGTTCCTTAAGCAAATATTTCAATAACCGAATTTTCCCACCTGCAAACTAATACAGTTTGCTTACACGGCGTTGATAATAAATAATACAGGATGTCTTATAAATTATTATCGTGTTAGCTCACTGCTCATTTGCTGACGAAGTTTTGTCCCCTCGGGAATTGAACCAATCACGGCGCCGGAGCGAGATATGAACTTATTATGGGAAAAGTATAGACGTTGCCGCACTGGACTGCTGGGAAAATAGAAAAAATATTACCAATGTTTGAATTGCTTCCGAGTAATTATAAAATATTTATTTAAAAAAGTCATTATTAACATGAATCATCATATATCGTGAATGAAGTGAATATATTATCATTTAGGTGATTTCCATTTACACCGAGTTTATTTTTCAGTACAGAGTTGTAGATCTATCTTCATATATAATTAAAGCGTTTATATGGTTCATTGTTATTCTGATAATGAAAATTAAAAGAAGTTATGTGAATAATTCTCATTTTTTGATAAACTTTATTTATTCTTATATAAAACCAATAAACAATTTTGTAATATTGTTCAAGAATTTTTGGTCATTTCAGATTACTTCTTGTAACATTAAAATTTTGTAATCTTTATAAAAATATCATAGAGTTTTTTTCAAGTAAATAACACAATAGACTCAATACATCATCGCTTTATTATGAAGGAGACGCCGACGTAGGTGATGGTGACAATTTTTCAACGCGAAGTGGGAACAGAACAATCCCTGATTAATCCACCGGTGAGATCGTCTATTGAAGCGCGAGTGGCAATTGTACGACTCAGGTGTTTTGATACTTAAACAATATTTGAATTTATTTTTTTGGCATCTTGATTCGATCCATATATACTCGTAGTATTTGTTTGTAAATAGATATTAAATCGATCATGAATATTTATACCGCTAATAAATATTATTATCACATATGTTCAGTTAGTGACATGAACGAGTGCGAAGTTACCGAAGACGATGTCAAGGACACAGCGAAGTGGAGAAGTAGATTACGGAAGTCTGACCCCACCACCATGTGAGGCAAATAGTCAGGAAGAGAGAGAGTTCAGTTAGTGAAATTATTCATTTACTAATATTAAACTATAGCACTTATGCGTTTATTAGTAGTTTAGTAGTTTCTGTAGGTGGCTCATTCGAATTGAGTAATTTACGTGATGTAAAATTATTGTAGAAAAAAGTCACTAAGTTTCCTAAAATAAATTAATGAATAAACATTAATTGTGTTAAAATAACCAGACTTGTGATTCTAAGCATATTTTTAGGTGACTCAATAACAACCGTGATTTAGGATTAGTTATAATATTTCTGTTTTCATATTTGATATTAATATTTTATAAAAAAAAAACATTATTAAAATAAATTCTTGTATCATTTAGGAATATTTTATATAAACAATACAAAACATTTCGATTATAGAAAAGTTTCAGTTGTACATTTTTGCTAAAGTGATTGAAACGTATATTATACATAGCTTTTTTATATATAAAATTAGATAAAGTACCAAGATCTCGAACTCGCTCTAATTATTCGCGCCAATACTTGCCGCAGAACCAGAGTATTAATATTTTGGTTGAGTTTTTCGCCGCCGTCAATTCCCGAGAGCTAGTCCCAGTCTAAGTGGGGGAAGCTGGGAAATTATGAAAGGGAGTATGATACTCCGTCTCAATAAATTATCGAAGATGAGTAGGTACATTAACTAATTAGAGACACCGATACCAGAATTATTCTAACATAGCAAACTCAAAACAGGTAATTTTAATAAGCAGATTGAGTTTTAGGCATAATTTATCATGATGTTGTAGTAGATACTTTATACTGAACAAGTATAATCAGTACACATACTCGTACTTATACTATTTAGACAATAAAACTATAAATAGGTAGGTAGGTAGGTGTAGGTGGTAGAGCCATACTGAAGCTGTTACTGGTTTCAGCATGAATGGGTCATCTCACACGGGGTAGTACCATCCTCTCGCAAAAAACCGACTTGAAGTAACAGTGCTTGCATTGTTGCGTTTCGTTCGGTTAGTGAAAGCGCCAGAGGCGCACCTCCACTCGCCCCTCCCTACTCCTTCCCACCTTACCCTTTCCCTCAAACAAAGGCTGGTAGCGCACTTGCGACCCCACTAGTGTTGCAAGTGTCTATGGGCGACGGTGATCACTTAACATCAGGTGACCCGTCTGTTCGTTTGCCTTTTATGACATAAAAAAAACTAAAACCAACGCAAAGCATATAACGGTGGCTCTATAAGTATGACATTTGGCATATCAGTTCCTTATTTACGAATAAGTGTTATGAAAGAATTTTTGGTAATTCAACCCCAAAATGGGTTAAAATATAATAATTCTTAAGATACTGGCATTGGGAAATGACATTAAGCCGTATGCCGAGTCAGTATTATAACATTATGAGTAGGAATCAAAATGTTATGAAATAGAGTTATAGAAATTTTGAACTACAAAATTAAAAATTCGTCGACTAAATTCCGTTCCGTAACAAAATCTCGTTACATTCAAACAAGCAATTTTATTTCGTTGCAACTTAAACATGAACTCCAATCCTGTAGCAAACGAAATGCAAATCTAGACATTTTACCCTTTACTTGGTTATATTTAATTCAGCAGCACGGAGTGCAGGTAACAATCGCGCGAAACAACAGTTACTGTTGTAAGTGTAAACGGAAAGGAAAAATTTTACCTAACACACACGAAAAAAAAAACAACAAAGTGAAACCCAGCCTTCCTTATTTCCCCTGGCGATGGCCCGCCGACGTTCCCGGCTTTCCCCGGAAATGGGAAATATTGCGATAAGGCGCATTATAGATTAAACACGTCTCGTTGCTTTAATGCATTTTACGGTGATCAAGTATCCCCGATAGGTGTGTGGGCCCTTTTAAAAAGTTCTAATGCTTTTTTCTAAGTTAATGTCTGATAAGGCTGTTTATGCAAACGGCTTCTGATTTTGTCGCTCTAACATATGGTAATGAATGAAATGGAATATATGTTAACACTGTGAATATTTTTACCCTATACTTTTTTTATACTAGCTTTTGTCCGTGGTTTCTCTCTGGTTTATTTCTCGACGAAAAGTACCATATTTCTGTACCCTTGATAATGTGAATGAAAAGTTTTACTATAATCAGATAAACGGTATAGCAGTGCATCGAAAATGAACAAACATTAATTTTATAGACTATTAGTATTATTATTCTTATTTTTTTCGTAATGAAAATGCTGTTGACCTGGAAAGGTCTTTACGGCTTCACCGAATTACTGAAGCGAGCTCTGAAGGCACTTAGCCGATTTGGGATGTTTGGGCAACTAACTCAAGGGTGCACAGCACACCTCGGCTTGGGCTGTGGCCTGTTTTGTGCAAAAATCGCGACCTATCTGAGCTAACCTAAGCTAAGCCATCTAGATATACGTATATGAGTTATTGAAGCATATATATATGTGTACCAAACATGCGTGACTCAACAACTCCTATATGTATTTTGTGTCGGAAAAATTCCTCTAAACTATATAGGATAGGGAAAAATTAAGGTAGAACTCTTCAGAGTATTATTGTTTAGAGTATTGTTAACGCTAACTGTAGACTTAAAGTCAACGAAAACTTTAGTACACATAAGAGATTATATCGCTATTTTTATATAAATCTACTTGAAATATAATATTTATCTATATATTCATCTCTTTTATTCGTTTATCTTATCTTCTCTTGTTAATTGTTCTTATAAAAATGGATATTGAGATATCTGAGATTTAAAAAAATATTTTTATAGGTTTGACTGCAATGTCGACCAAACGTCACAATGTTTAGATTATAACTAGTGGGCGCCTAGTGGTCGACATACGACCATAGTTATTTGATATTTTAAGGTTTGAACTTTATTAGGTTCTTTTGTCAAAGGGTACTTCTATAATCAAAGGTTTTCATCATGGCTATTCAGTTACTTGCCATGATCTTTAATTATATAAACATTAAAAAAACTATGTGTAAATAAAAATTTAAATTAATTATAAATTTGAAACAAAAATCACGTGGTAAAGCCCTCAAATTTTAAGCAAACATAACTTTAAGGAAATAAAGAAATTTATCGCAACCCATGACACAATTTTCAATTAATTTTACACGACATCATGGGTGGGTATTTCTGGGTGATATTGAATTAAATGTAGTCTGTTCATTATGAGAAATAGTGATATGCCCAGTATCATCGTTTGGAAAAGTAATGGATCCACAATACAATCAAATGGTGAATCCAAGACAAAGATGTATTTAATACTACCATTAGCTTTTGAAAATAAATTCTTTTTTGTTGCTACATGAGGTTGAATTGCAACATTGTAGCCAAGGAGGTCTAAGTCATGGATTACTTTTATGAACAAAATTCTTTTTTGATTATACAAAGTATAATTTGGCTCATTTTTTTATTAAATCATCATTTGAAGTGAGTTTACCATAAAAAATAATAAACGTTACAATAATAGTTATATTTTACAATATCATTCTTGAATGTAGGATGAAAAATGGTAATTGGAACGTAAGAGTTAAAAAATACATACAGTCGAGCATAGCAACCTTCTTCCTCCTACCTTTTTTGAAGTTCGTAATTATTGACGGCTGTCAGAATGTCTTTTTATTTACATGTGGCTATATGTTGTGTAAAAATCGAGTAGTAGTGTGAGTAATGCATATATTAATTAATTGAATGTACTTCTAATGTATTTTATATATAAAAAAGAATGTGGTGTCGTGGGACACCAGGCAGGAACGAAGTTCCTTCGGCTAATGTAGAATCGACACAATTTGCAAAAAAAAATCGTGCTCAATTTTATGTAATCGTAATTCAAATTATCAATTAAAATAACAAAATATGTCTCTTTATTTTTGTTTGACAACATAAAATTACATAGAAATAGAAATAATTACAAAAAAGGAGAAAGAGAAAGGTATTATACACTACTCGCTTGTGTATACGACGGTCGCGCCTGCGCACGTCTCATTTAAAGGTTTTATTTCACGCACTTTTCATTACGGTTTTACTACCACATTTTTTTCAGTTCGGTCGTGCAGCAAAATCCCTTTCTCCTCCAAGCCTGCCGTAAGGAATTTCGTTCCAATAAACAGCTTTCTGCACTTCTCCACCATATAAACTTTACTTATGCCAAATTTCAAGTTCAACCGTTGACGGGAAATAGGTTAAAAAGGGGTACAATTTTTTTGCGTCACGTATTAATATATAGATATTAAACACGCGTATACTACACTGGTTCTCAAGTGCAATTACCGGATCATACCTATATGTGCTTGACACAGTCTTTCTACAATTAAGTGTGATATTAGGCGAGGCAAGCTTAGAAAATTGCCTATCCTCATGCCATGGTTTCATCAAGATGTTACCTTCATCGAAAACTCTGACTTATCCGCAGGAATTCTACCTGTATTGACTGATGCGGTGTATAAACAACCTAAGCACTGAACCATCATCGTTTCATAAATTCCAATATCGTCTAACGAATCACCGTGAAACAGGATGTAGTTAATTTGTTTTGTAAGGTATTTATATTACTATTTTACTATAACTTGCCAATAAATTGAACTGAATACGGCAACTACTTGTATTTATTTGTATTGTTTAACCAATCATCATACAAATTGATTTGGTATGTTTAGATACATATCAGAACATAGAATACTCTTGTACCATCCACTTTCATATAAGTCACGTGGTACATATAACAACTGTGAATCTCAAAAGTGTGAAACAAACAGTGTTATATTCAAAAAGACTGAGCAGTTTCCAAAAAAAAAAAACGAAATAAGATAGTATTATAAAGATTATTCGATGCCTAATCTTAACCACAACTGTGGACGACCTCGTAAAGCGTTATGAAAATTGGGCATTACTAGTGATGCGTGCTTGTAATCGGTATTACATCAGAATTTAAAGCCACGCACACATGTTCTGCGCTCGGATTACGCTTGGTAGAAGAGGAAAAATACAATGTGTGCGTTGTACTGGTAAAAGGTACACAATATTTTTTACACTTAGTAGCTCTTTCTGCTAACATATTTCATTGCAAATAAAAAATCATACTACTCTTTAATAGTAACTAAAATAGTTTATAATTTCATGTGTTATATATATACGCAACGTATTATTTTTATATTTAAGCATCTGCGGTACATGTAACCTTATTACATTTATATTGCTCATTCTGTAACATTTTGTGGCAATTATAAACATTTTGTGGATTTATGCTACATAAAATGTTAACTTTGTGTGTTTTATCCATATGTGCTTAAGTAAAAATTAACATTTATCAGTTGCATATGCGTGCCTATATCATCACGTGATTGCAATGAAATTTTAAAACATATAGTGCATGAGTTATTTCTATAAATGTGTGCCCTTCATATATTTCATTTTCCTCGTGACTAGTTGTATGAATCAAATTAATGACAGTATAACATTTTTGCTGGCTTAACGCACACAACAGAAATGAACAGTCGAGGCCCAAGTGTAACACAAGTAGGAGCGCATATGGTAAGACTAATTCCACACACTGCCCTCATATTGGGGTTGAAATAAAATAAAAACCAAATTAGGGGAAGATACGTAACGACACACCCCTTCGATTTTTGATAAATTCCATTATAGACTCGCATCACAGCACATTATCTACTTAGTCTTGTTGATGTATGCATCTTATTAATAATTCACTCCGTGATATTATGAAAAATAAGTCAAAAAATAATAATAACACTGTATATAGCTGAATACATATAATAATACGTGCCTATAATAGTAAGAACATTGTCGACCGAGCCTAGCTCGGTTCTTTAAAAATCATTTTTTTTAATTAAAATAGACTGTTAGGCTTGCTTCGGAAAATTAGCATTTTTTTAAGAAATAAAAAAATGTTAAAAAAATCTTTTTCTGTCACTCGAATTTGAACTGGGGTTACACGGATTTTCGAAGCAGTCGATTTCCATCTAAGGTATTTTTATTTTGACTGCGGCGGTGAAATTTACATTCATATTCTAGCTATAATTTTTCATTGCCTGAAAACTCAGTCAAAAAAGTTTTCTATGAATAAAATCTAGCTAGATCGATTTATCATTAACTACCTACATACTAAGTTTCACGGAAATAGATGACGCCGTTTCCGAGATCCTGAATGTATATAAATATAAAAATATACTAGAATTGTTCATTTAAAGGTATTAATTAGATTTATAGATAAATGATGATCACTATAAAAAGAGTATCTTTGAATGGGTAGTTATAATTGTACAATAGTGTCCGAAATCTATACAATTGATATCATTAGATGCTAATCCCGTGACAGAGATAAGTGTCATAAATTAATAGTAGAAGCCCTAATTTTCTAGTAAATGTCCAAAGACAGGAAGACAATGAAGCATACGAAGGATATCTTAAAATTTATGCTGGCTGCATAGTTTAGTAACGTGCTTACATTATTCTCCAACAGAACCATTCAACAAATTCTTTTTTTTTCGAACTGAATACGCTATTGACCCAGCAAGGCCATAACAGCTTCACCGGACGACTACTAAACAAATTCGTTGTATCAATTTAAAGGATGATAATCTTTATCAATATTGTCGGAATTGTCGCGATATATGGATAAAGGAAGGTAACTTAAATAAGTACCAAGGTAGGTCGCTCGTATATGAAGAGTCAACATCGAACTGATGATGCTCCGTGAAGGAACAAAACACGTGTAATCACAATCGACATAATTAATCAATTAACATAATTAAGCTGCGAAGTAGTTAGTCTAATTACTTCTAACTTTTAAATTTTACAGTGAGATGCTACAGCCACCAACAATATCAACCGACGACAGGTAGGCGGTAGAGCCAAGTTGAAGCTATTACTGTTTCCACCGTGATGGGTCAACTCGCCCGGGGTAGTACCATCCTCTCACAGAAACACCGACGTAAAGTAATAGTGCTTGCATTGCTGCGTTTTGTACGGTGAGTGAAAGCACCGGAAACCTACCTCCCAATCTATCTTTCCTTCATCCTCATTCCCTCCCCCTCCCCCTGCCCACCATATACAGGCTGACAAAACACTTGTGACTCCCACGGTGTTGCTAGTGTCTATGGACGGCGGTGATCACTTAATCTACCTGAGCATCAGGTGGTCTACATATTCATTTGTCTCCTATGATATATAAAAAAAAAGTCGGTACAACCACCCACCAATATCGGATGCGATCATCAACTAATGACGCGTTTGGTTTATGTTGTCCCAATTACTAATATTTCCATATTTCTATTACTAGTTTTAAAATTAACTTTTTAAGTATACGTCATACAAATAAACCCGGACGTTTGTTGTTGCAGAAGCACGTGTCTGGGTTCAGTCAATTGTGTGTGGAAAGTACAAAATAGCGTCCAGTTAAGTATGTAATGAAAGATTTCCACATAGTAACTTTTTTTTTTCGAAATGACTACGCTACTGACC
>JACEII010000020.1:671888-697933 GCA_014332785.1 Antheraea mylitta
GTTTTAACAATTGATATAATATTAGACGGAGCAAATTATTTGTAAGAATTCTTAGAGAGCTATTAGACAATAAATACTGCAAATTAAACCTTCGCCAGCGATCGAAATAGTAATATACAAAAAAGGGTCTTACTTCATACCATACTCTGAGCGTTAACATTGCAATAATCTCAACAGAATAATGAAAACACTGGTAGATAGTATAGTCTTTCTCTGAAGCACTAGATATTGGTGGTTGTGTAATGCTGCAATGTTGCATTTCATCTTTGTTACAACCTCTATTAAGTTATACTTCAATTACATTTCTTTTCTTAGTTAGTATTTTTTAAATAATTTGTTTATTGGAAATTTGTTTATGGAATTTGTAATGGACCCTCCATTGTCCTTATTTTATGAATAAATGAATTTGTAAAAAAAATGTATTAGCTTTATTAGAATATGCCATAAAGTAGACAAGAGACGAAGAAATAGTTGTAACTTTTAGTAGCTGAGAAGCATTACCAAAGATAGAAGAAGTAATTTTCCTTCTAATTTTCTTTCGATTTTGAAGCATTCAGTTCGAATTATCATTTAATTCATTAACAAAAACTAACATTCAATTTAAAATTCTTAGCCGTATTGATATTAGCTTTTCACAAAACACACAAACGTATCGATTGCAGAAACGCCAAGCCACATGTTAGCCAATTTGCGCAAAGCAAGAATCACCCGCTGAGCTGTATAAATTATTCCTTGCGAACACATCACGCCCCTTCGCTATCCGGAATCATTATTTGTTATAACAAAAGACTTGATTATCAAAGTTATGTGCAAATTTTATTATACTGAATCATTATTTTTATTTATTACTATTTTCATATTTTATTATGATTGAATTAACATCCGTCATTTATAAAAGAATCTTTTAAGAGAAATGAATAATTTCTTCGTTCGAAATAAGACTCATTATTGTTATTCTTGATAAGAAAAACAAACACTGTATGGTCTTATGAAACCACGATGCAAGTGTAACTTTTTTCGGATCGTAGGCATATAACACAAAATGTTCGAAAAAATCGATTTAGGGTATTCTAATCGCATTTTTAATCTTAATGTAATCGTTAGAAAATGGGAATACTAATAGGAAGACAAGATATTCAACTATAAATTTTATTTGCGTATGACTGAATTAAAATGCATTATTTAAAAAAGAAGTATAATTATAATAAAAAGAGAAATAAGATATATCTTCGTTCGCATTCAGACCCATTTTTATTCTTGCAAAAAATATTTTTTTAAATATTTTAATATTAAATAATACTAGAATGAAGAAAAAAAAACACTATACAATCTTATGAAACCACGATGCAAGTGCGATTTTTTTTTCGGATCGTAGGAACGTAACGGATTTTTTTGGAAAATCGATCTAAGATATTATAATCTCACTTTTAATCTTAATTTAATAATTGGAAAATGGGAATACTAATGGGAAGACAAGATATCCAAATTTCAATTTCAATTAGCGTATTGGAGTAATGATAAATAGACGCATGTTAGAAACTGAACACAGTATTTATTTAAATTATTGAATCACTTTTAACCGAGCCATGGGTGCCACTATTTTGACCTTAGCTGCCAAACGCCCTTCACTATTCCATGGCCTGGGACGTTAGATGGATGAACAAATTTGAGCCGATGGAAAGAAAATTTCAAAAAAAAAAGGAGAAAATAGAAGTAATAAGGAACAACAAGTTTGTTGGTTAGTTTTTAATTTATATTTAGTTATAGTTTTTAATTTCATAAACCTTGTACAGTGTTAGAAATATCATTGTAGTTTCATGATTAAAAATTAAATCAATAATCCGTGCATTTTTGTAAGTAAAATGGAATTATATGAATTTAAATTCGGAGTCAAAACTTTTTCTCAGACGTATGCGTTTTATTTATTTATTTGTCCAAGCTAATGATATTTGAAAAGCCTCAACTTATAAGGAAAATATTTATGGGTAGATAGATTAGTAGCCGTGGCACCGTTTAAAGTATACGATATCAGATGTAACATTACTGAAGCTTTAATCAAAATATTTAATAGAGGCAAATAACTTAAAATCAGTTAACGAAGGCGTACCTCTAATTCAAATAAAACCGTATGTGTCCACTATTTAACAATATACTGAATATTATCCAATTTGTAAAATCTTAGTTTATTAAAATATGTCGAGTTCAAAATAAAATGAAATGATTTTTGTTTTAATTTACAGAGACGCAGAAGTAATCGAAAACGTTACAAAAGCACAATTTAGTATCCATGCGAACAGATCGTATAAAACAGTATATGCACAAATTAATGTACCTACGATAATGCTCGCTAAAATTAATTAAATCTATATGTTTCATTCCACATTCTCACTAAAGATAGCGGAACTTTTGAAGCATCGCTTGTTGTAGATACCCGATTAGGCCTCCCACGGCAACGGCTCAAGCCTAGGTTCGATCCCTCGGTAGGGAGCCCTTGAGTGCGTTGCTTGCGCGATACGGTGACACACAAATATACATCAACGCTACAACACTACATAATCACCCCCACACACGTGCGCGCCCACACGCTTACACATGAAAGTGGAAGGGTTTACTTTTTTTCCCTTATCGAACTGAAAAACTCTCAATTTTCCGATAATAAATATATGGAGGAGTTGTTGAGGCGTGTATGCTTGGTACACATATACATTTCAACAACTCATACATATATGAATAGTTAGCTAGGTTAGCTAAGATAGGTCGCGATTTTGCATGCAACAGACAACAGCCAAGCCGAGGTGTGCCGTGCACCCTTGAGATGGGTGCCAAAATAAAATCGGCTGAGTGCCTTAAGCGCTCGCCTTAGTAGTCCAGTGAAGCTGTTAAGACCTTGCTGGGTCAATAGCGTAGTCATTTCGAAAAAGCTAACGTTGTTGTAGATTTTACTACCTTCATGAATTCCTCTGTTTCGAGTGCCAAAACTATAATTTTCCAGTATAATTATAAATCATTAATAGCTGTGAAGAATAGAGGCATAACATACAAAACCGCCACGGTCCATACCGCAACAGTGGCGGCAATCAGTCCTACCGTACCGGGATAATGAATCCCGGAGGATTGTTGCCGGACGTTGCAACAATCGTGACTTAACTCTTGATCAATTCCCAATACGTTCCGCGCTGGTCGAACTGTACTGGGTGATTTATCGCATTGCCCGTAGACGTTTGTAAGGATATGTAATTTGGCGTGAAAAGGATTGTGAGAGATTCTATACATTCACACTATTTTTATTCTGCGAACTTTTAATAGTCGACAAATTGGCATAAACACTTTCTCGTATATAAAGCGTACTAGAGGCATAGATACTCATTAGTTATTTGGTTTTAGTAACATATGATCCAATTTGCACATGGTATACATTGCTGTTAAAGTAGGTCGCTGTTAAAATGTTAAAATAGGATGAATGAACACATTCAAATCCTTACGAGCTACAAACCAATACAAACCTTCAAGAAACGAGCTTACTCTTCTTTAAAAGGCCGGCGACGCACTTGCGATTTACCTGGTGTTGCAAATGTCTATGGACGGCGGTGATCACTTACTATCAGGAGAGCCGCCTGTTCGTTGGCCCCATATAATCGCCCCTCGACGTGGAAGGGTTTTTATTTTTTCCCTTATTGAACTAAAATGTTTAGAAATTTTTTCCAACACAAAATACATATCTACAGTTGTTGAGGTATGTATGCTTGATACACATATATGTTTCAACAATTCATATATGTATAAATAGTTAGCTTAGCTTAGTTTAGCTCAGATAGGTCGTAGTGCGCAGCGCACGGTGGCACTGAGTGCAATCCGGACGTACCGGACGGTGTCCTCGGCGGCGGCCATTGCGCTCGCCGGCTCCCTGCCCTGGGAACTGGACGGAGGAGTTCTCGCCGCCGTAAATTCATACAAGAAGTGCAGTGGGGAGCCTGCGGCTCCCAAGGAGATAGAGGTTAGGAGGTTTGAGTTCAGGGAGGAGGCGGTAGGAAGGTGGATGCAGGGCATGGGGGACGCGCGCTTCGGGACGTACACCATTGATGCCGTTTTAGTCCGTGCGAGTCGGGCATAACCCATCCTCTCCCCCGTGTGGGTGGGTATACATAAGGGATTTCCCCACGTTAATAAAAAAAAAGATAGGTCGCGAATCGCATGTATTAGGCAATAGCCCAGGCCGAAGTGTGCCGTGCACCCTTGGTTGTCAAATAAAATCAGCTGAATGCCTTAAGCGCTCGCCTTAGTACTCCGGTGAAGCTGTTAAGTCCTTGCTGGGTCAATAGCGTAGTCAGTTCGAAGAAAAAAAAAGATAATTAATCATTTTTCACATGATTTTTCACAATTTAAACCTTTAACTCGGAATTTTCCCGTAATTAATAAAGATAGCGGTCCATTAACGTCGGTATTGATCTACTTCTTGCTGTAACAAGTTGATCCAAACAACTCTCTCGTGTATTAAGCCAATAACGTAAAAAAGAGGGGCAGAGAGTCCTAAATGAGGCGTCTCTTGTTACTTGTGAATATTTATGAGGGGTTATCTTATAAAAGATGGTAGTATTTTTAATTTATTCCGATGGAAAACTAAAAAATAGCTAAATTCCCTGTATAAATCCAAGATAAAATAGAAATATTTTAACAGTAATGAACTAAAAGAAGTTATGCATAGTTTGTTTAAGGACATTTTTTATAAAAAATAAAAAAAAATTCCTCTAATTGGCGATAAATTGTATTTCTGAAGGTGCCTTTGTCGAGGATTTAAAGAAATACCGGTAGTTTTTGATGTGAAACATTTATAGGCCTCCGTCCTATTATTACGTACAGTTGTCCGGTCTTTGCACATGCGCAAAATCGTATTCATAAGATGCAGGTTCTCCAGAACCGAGCCCTACATAAAATCACCGGTGCCCCATGGTACGTCCGGAATAAGGATCTCCACAGTGACCTGGAGATGCCTACTGTCTGGGCGTATATAAAATCACTCACAAGTAGTTATTTTGAAAAAGCCGCGAATCATCCCAGCTCGTTAGTGGTATCCGCCGCGAACTATGAACCCGTACCCAACGCTGCGTAGTATAGAAGACGACCGCGACATATTTTTACCTACCCTCCTTAATCAATCACGTCAGCGAACGATCAGAACCAGCCTGTCTCTTCAAACAGAGCGTGGTCACGCCCACGCCCGCGTAACCATAGATCACACCGCCGTGGTCTGGGGGTAAATTTCGCTCCCGCACACCAGATTACGCCCTCCTCGGCAGCAGCACAAGCCTAGGTCCGTTCCCTTGGCGTGGAGCCCTTGAGTACGCTGCTCACTCGATACAGTGACACAAAACGTTATATCACTGCTACAACATCATACACATCACCTATATACACGTGCACGCCTACACGCTTACACGCTGTTTTTCTTTTTCAGAGAAATAAACGACATAGAGTTCTAGCTTTATTGTTCCCTGTCCTATCCTATCCTATGTAGTTTCGAGGAATTTTTCCGACACAAAATACATGTAGGAGTTGTTGAAACACGCATGCTTGGTACACATGCATGTTTCAATAACTCATATACGTATATCTAGATGGCTTAGCTTAAGTAAGCGCAGATAGGTTGCGATTTTTGTACAAATCAGGCAACAGCCCATGCCGAGGTGTGCCGTGCACCCTTGAGTTAGTCGCCCAAACATCCCAAATCGGCTGAGTGCCTTCAACGCTCGCCTCAGTATTTTGTTGAAGTTGTAAAGACCTTTTCAGGCCAATAGCGCTTTCATTTCGGAAAAAAAAAATTATAGACGTGGGTAAACCTCATTGTTGGTTTAGCTTAGCGCGACGTGGCGACGCAAAACACGAATTTTGCACTATTAACGAAATACTCAAGAACATTTGCAACCCTATCTGTATGAATATAAGATTCAAATTGTTTTGTCGGTCATTCGTTACACTAGTGTTACGCCGCACGCACCTACAACCTAGCGTCCTTTGATAAATGCCGCTAAAACAACGCGTCTGCGCCTAGTCGAATTTTTGTATTTTGTTTTTAATAAAAATAGCATTTATGTAAATATAAATAAACAGTTATTATTTTATGGAACATAATAAAATAATTTATAATGCTTTATCGTTTCATAATGCCATAGCTGACTCCTGTCGTAATATGTTCTTGTAGGTATATAACCTATACAAAACAATTCCGATATTTCACATCTATCAGGCGTCCAGTAACGGCTCATTTTTTTTGTTTCTACTCAGTGTTCAGTGACAAAAATTCTTTGTAATCACAAAGATCAACTACATCCGTAATAATTTTTTGCCTTACAAAGAAATTAAACAACTTGTGTAAAAAATAAAATTATTTGTTTGCAAAATTTCTTTGACAATATACCAGATGACACATAGGTTGGATACCGTACATTTTCGACAAAATTTGTATTAAGTCAATTACTTATTCCAATATCGATATAATTATAAAATACTTTATTCAATTCAGACCCTGAGATGGCGCTTATGAACGTCATAAACTACCACCGGTTCAGAAAACAACCCAGTCATCGAGAAGAACCGGCAAGCATCTCGATCTGGTTTATCTCTTCATGACATATGTTTTTAGTGGCTGCACAAAGAGAAGCATCATTTCCATACGTCGCCATTGTTGTCACATATACAAGCGATAGACGTAATTAAAATAAAATAAATTGGATAAATCAATAAAGTAATAAATAGCATTACAAACTTAAAAGATAAAATACTAAAATAAAATATAATTACATTTATTTTAATTAGATACATAGGTATACAAGGTTAAAATGAATTATAAGTAATTCGCAACCATATAAATTGCATGATTTTCACGCGTTAATGACAAAATAATGGGTACACCATTACACTTACATTGAATTACCAATACAATAAAGCAATTACAACAGTCATATTTCAATGCTGTTTGTATTTACATTTATATTGAAAGAGTGGGCTCTGCTATATTTGTCGAATACTGACTGCCACTGTATTTATAACTTTAGTCAACCTATGCTGATTTTTTTTCTACGATAATTTATATAGCCTAACAACAATTTCGTATTTGCTATATTAATTAATTGTATACATTTTATATATGAATATGTATCCTATTCTAAATATATGTATCTATCAACGGATGTCGTCCGGTTCTCTGTACATTAAATTATTAATTTAATGAAAATTGTAAAGTAACAATGGAGTCCAAAAATAAGTGGTTTAGAACCATCTACCAAAAAATCGTATTACTACATACTATTTAAGTTGGTATATATATACAACACCGCTTAATCAGTCAGCGTGAAAGAGAAAACTATATGTATTTTAATGGAGAAGAACTATGATATACACTCCACTATATACCGCCGCTAGGTGACGCTGTAAGAGATCGCTTTCAAAATTGATATACGTAGATATTTGAATACAGAGATTTTTATTTTTTCGAAATGACTACGCTATTGACCCAGCAAGGTCTTAACAGTTTCACCGGACTATCAATACAGAGAACATTTTCGTATTTTTCATATTAGAGCAGCCGAAATATCTCTGTTGGAAGAGCGTTAGACTGAAGATCTAAAGGTCCCCGGTTCAACCTCGGGTTTCGGCAAATGTCTTTTTAAGTAGTCCGGTGAAAAAAAAAAACATATTAATATAACTCATATATTACAGCAAATTAAATGTTAGTGACGTGTGAAATAATTAAGGCGTCAAGGGACGCCTGACAGATGTAAAACATCGAATTTATTCGAATCCAACGAGTTTCAAATTCTCGAATTCTCAAATTACATTATAGGTATGCAAGCAGAGTACGGCAAGAGAGGTTATGCACATGCTATCCTCACGTCGTCACCACGTCAACAATCAGGTTAACCCTCGCCAATATATATTTCACATAATTAATTCGAAAGTAGGAAAACTAGGTATCTATCCGACACATGGCATATACGCCACAAAATACTTTGCCCAACAAATATTTAAGAAATTTTTTGTCCTTTCGGGTTTAAAAAACATTTTTTAAACATATTATTCATTTAAACTTCACTATTTTATTATTTATAAAGATTACTTAAAAATGTAAATCGATTCTATACTTCGATTCTTCGTGGTTAGGTTTCTTCATGAATTATTATTAAAGTGTCATACATATATTCTATAATACATTTATCGTATAACAATTTACAGGATAGGATAAAATAAAGTTGGCGACAAACGCGTATTTGCAATTCGGTCCACGGTCGAGTCTGCACTCTTCCTGATTCCATTTGGGAATTACTTCGTCGCCACAAACTCACAAATCAGACTTTCATTAGAACCTCGCAGGTTTACGCATCTCTATCTAGTATTATGCTATGATTACTTACCTACAAAGTATGTAGAATAAAACTAATTTAACTGTCATATAACATTACTATTACGTAAAGCAGATATTGTTATACTGATCTATTTGCAACGAATAGCTAGATTAACTACTAGTTTTTAAAGTTATACTTCTTTTGGCGTGTTAGGGAAAAATAATGAAATAATTTTTTACGATGCGTGCGCACACCGTCATGAAAAACCGACACCCTGAAGTTATTAGGATGCGCGCGAACACTGTCGCCAAAAACCGACACTCTGAAGTTAGCTACAGTCAACATTTTGCTTCTTTGTATTTGTTTTTTGTATCTCTTTGTATTAAAACTTTCAATGTATTAAATACCTTTTTCTAGTTTCTTTGTTAGTGTCGTTTTTTCTACAAACGTAGAATAAGGAGAAAGATAAAATTTTTGAAAATATTTTTCAATGAATATAACTTCTAACGCATGCACATAAGTATACACACACTTTTTTTAAGCGAAGTTCGTTAACGCTGTGGCGGTATGATTAATGGGTTTACAGGCAAACAATTAAATGATCTATGAATCAAAATTACTGATTCCATGATTCAAAATAATTGATAACGCAGCACTCTTATAAACTTGCTACCAAAACTAATAAAACTCAGATACCCTCAAACTTCGAATTCTAATGTCCAATAAAAGTTGAAATCCCATGATAGAATAAAAATTCTCAACATGCCGTTCCCGAATAAATAACATTGACAGTACCCATAATAGCTTTTGCACCGGTCAAACGTATGGGGCACGTTTTTTATCCCATTATTGTTTCTGAGAAATTGTTACAGTTTTGACGAGTGACCTGGCCGTTTTTCTTGCTGGTCGACCGGAATGAAAAATTTTCAAGTTGGTCCCCCACCGGTCCCCAGGGTGCCGTAAAATTCCGTCGGTCGCTGGATAGTCGGTAGCCTGACCGCCGCCGGACAATTTGTCATATTCATATGTTAACGTGTCCGTCTTTTCTTGCAAAAAGTGGATAACTTAATTCAGGAACGCGGTCGGATTATTCGATTTGTGGGCATTCAAATTTTACGTCTTGTTATGGTAATGCAGGTGTTGTTTTGCCTGCGGCGGATTTCTGTTTGTTTTCGGTTTCAAATGTTGCAATACTTTATTATTTGTAACAAAAGAAAGACATATCAGTTTATAATACGTATTTTAGCATTTACAGTACTAATTCGAGGTACTTATAAAATTATGTTGTACAATTTTGATGATTTTTTGTGTTTATGGGTCACCTGTATAGTTTATAGCCTTCTGTGGTTACAGTGTATATGGTACTATAGTCGAGATGTAAGTTAGATTAAGTTATTTTAAATTATAAAACAAATCTATGAAGTCCAACAGACTTTAATCGACCACCATGAAAGTTAGTACGCTTGCACATTTTTTCAATGAAAAGGTTTTTGTACTATTTATTTTACTCTAATGCTTTACCAGTTGGCATGTGTCTATGGGTCACCAATATAGTTTATAGCTTTCTGTAGTTAACCGCGTACATGGTACTATTGTCGAGATGTAAGTTACATTAGGTTATTTTAAATTTTAAAACAAAATTTGTGAACTCTGACAGTCTGATCGATCACCATGAAAGTTAATGCACTTGAGCATTTATTTCTTCAATTTCTGTACTTTTTTTAAAGGGTTTACTAGATGCCACTCTAGCACATCGACTTTTGTACTACTCAACATGCACGGGTGTACTAATAAAGAAAATGAAATTAATTCTTCTCTTTACACTACAACTATGTAATAATAAACAATAGCAATTGTAGTACAACTGAATGAAAATTCTATAAAGATATTTAAAGGTCCCCCTACTGTCTTTTGTCTCATTCATTTGAATACTCTTTATATGGAGATTTTTTTTCACGTATATTTTTTATTTTTCCGTCTAATTGTCTTCAAACATTTTTTTTCATACCAACCTTAAAGGCATAACCGTTCTGAACAGAAGCGTGTATAAACAATCGGCCTTTGATGTTTATTTATATAGATTTATTGGTTACAATTTTAGGGCCCACTTTGTTCACCTAAATGTACATTTGACCTATGCTTTGGGAGCAGTATTTTTTTTCTCAATTAAATGTACCCTATATCCTTTACTGTACTCCTGATAACACTGTAAAAGCGTACAAACTCACAATCGACTTTATATAGAAAAGAGACTATATTTTTTGAATAACCCTAGGAAAGTGTACGCACAGAGTGACCGTATGTAACCGTCCGCCAATATCAATAACGTATCGCAATTGATGACTTGTCCGATTTGTTTCGACCACTCGTTCCTCACTCGTTTTACGACAAACGCACCCCCTTAAACATCGCTGTCTGTTCTTACTATTAGGGAATTCAATATGATGATTCGTAAAAATTTAATATATTTGAATCAAACAAAGTGTCACTTATTAACATTAGCTGCCAATTCTTTTAATGTACAGCTTAACTGAACAATTAAATATTTTATAGTTTGTTTTTAACAACTTTTATAAACAAATACAGTCTGTCAATCACACCAAATATTTCCATATTATCTCGTCATATAAATCGCACCTTTGATAAAAAAATTAGTAACTCAAAAAACTCAATTTAGGGTGAAAATGCGTTGAGTAACTACTAAAAAAATAATACTACTTCATTTAATTGAATGTAGTTAGTTGCAATAAGTTATAGATTGCATACATTTCATTTTTCCGTACTACTTCTGCGTATGAACCGTAACTATGTTAAAATTTTACGTACCTCCATCCCTTCGTGCCATGTATTTTAAAAGAGGTACAAAATTATTTTCCTGCGTATTAATGTGCAATATGCGTAACATTTCTTTTACGTAGAGGACTAGAAGCCTTATAGTTTAATGGTTATAGATCATCCTACTGAGCTCAAAAGATGAGAGTTTGTTTCCCGCACGCGACTTACATTTTTGTGTGATTTCTTTGTTGATTTCTTTCTTTTATCTCTAACAAATTATATGCAAAATTTTATGATAAACGTGCCGGGATTATATAAAACGGGCCCTAACTACCTCACACGTTTATACATGAAAAAGTAAAAAAAATCTCACATTCGTATTCATGATATCATTAAGGATTTACACTTCAAAATACTATAATAAAAGATTATTATCCTCCAATGTATAAGAATAACTCATTAATAAATAAATTTGCAAAGACATTATATCTATGTCTAAATAGCATTGATATTATACAAAAAAATAGGAAAAAAAGTATATAACTCATCTAGATTTTAGATACATCAACGCATAAATAAAAGACCAGCGGGAACCACTTCAAAAGTAACAGAATAAATATTACTTAATTAAATCTACTTCATTAAGTTGCTTATCATTACCTCCGCTTATTACTTAAAGCGGAGATCCCGCGGAGTCATTTTAACTTTCGAGGGTAAAGTAAACAGAATTTTTGTCACCATGTCCAATGAAATTAACATTGGTGGCTTTTACTTATGATGGGAGGACACGCGATCGAGTCACGGTAATGACAGAATAATAAATTATGTTGTAATAACTTATTATAATGTATTTCAAGGTATATCATAGCCCCGTGCGCCCACTAATGGATGTGGGGCAAGTGAGTTTAATTAGCGAATTTAGTAAATTAAAACTGTCGTGTCCGTTAGGTAATGAAGGGTTGTAATTACGTAACGGCAATTAAGTGTGACTAAAGTACGGACCGCAGCGTATATTCATTACCGAATTACCGCACCTTTTTCGCGTTCATACAAGATAAGAATTCATATAAAATTATTCAAATGATAATTTTAATAATACAATGTTCTATTACAGTTATGAACTCAACAGCCTGTTGTAATGATGTACGTTAGAGGTGGACTTCGTTCGAATAGAGGGGAGAGGTTATTCAAATTTCCAATGTGAAAACAGCACTGCTAGATTTATTTTGGCCGCGAAGGAGCAGTGTTTTTTCTATTGTATTCCCGTCCAAAACCTACCAACATATAAGGAATTCCAACTCTGTTCTTAGTGTAAGTAAAACTTGGATTTTGGAAATAAAAACACAGATTTAGGATTTACAGTTCAAACGACAAGAGATGGAACTAAAGGCAAGAGGACGTTATATATGATACCTTTTACGTTTGCGTTTGGTTACATATTTAACACTTAGAAGTAGTAACTATAATGGTAAATCTCAGTACTGTTGTATTTTTGAGGTCGGTTTTACATACCTATATGCTGCAATCACCACTTAACTTCAGGTTAGCAACCTGCCTAAATACTATTTTAAAGCATAAAATAGTGCAGGTATAGTCTCAACGAAATACTTAATATTATGCTAATTTCATTTCTGTTTGACTGGATCGCGATTACGTCATAAAATCTACCAATTATTTTAATTTTGATATAGGGTTTTTACAGATTCACCGCCTTTTTTAAAATTTAAACGTCTCGGACTCCGCCAGTTTATATGCAATTATGCATAAATCTTTGCGTTTTACCATAATCTCAATAATACCAATAAATGACGAGGAAGTCTAAGATGATGAACAGGCTAAAATTAGAGGACGACTTGCTTTTAACAACAGCTCTCGAAACATACCTATAGATGATTAGCGACAAATGTCAACTTCATCGTAGTCCCTAACCAGATAGGCATAATAAAAGCCGTACAATAATGCCATGGTTTCATTACAAAATTTCCTTTCATCAAAAACACTTACTCGTCGTAGGATTTGAAACTATTGATGATGTGCCTGAAAACTGTGCTACTCCAATATCGTCTTCTAACTGTTTTAGCGAACGAGTGAATTTATTTTATATCATCGCTTCCCTAAAATGTTGTTGCACAAACTGACAAAGATGTCTATTGGCAATTTGATAATATTCGATCTTTCGCTAAATTCCAACGCTAGCGAACGTATCAATGAAAAATATAGTAGAAAGGAAATACAATGTTTTGGTGCAAAAGTAGTACCTTCGACAAAATTTTATTTTTTATATTTAAACTCTTGTTTTCATCCAGTTATCCAAGGCGATCTGCTACACAAGTTCCATATATAAGATAATAAAATTATATAGTTTTTGTACCCAATTACACAATTTTTATCTATCGTAAAAAAGTCTTTTCAAATACGATAATGAAAATTTAGGTGAAGAATTGTAGAACATGAGAACATCTTCGCATTTTACTTTAATGTTGATTATACCTTAAAAACCATTAACTGCAGTCAAACCGAACTCTATGTCACTAATATGCTTAAACTCTTATATCAGAAAATTCGTTAGAGGAATGCCACAACAAGCAATTACGTGTAAACACTCAGAATTTTTTAAATATTCAATTAAAAGTGTCACAATTTTTTAATTCCATTACCTTAACCCAATAAAAGCAGGGAGAACGTTATAAATTCAAATAGTTTATTATAGTTACAAAACAAATGCTCATCGTATCTACCTGTTTAGTATGCACCCTCTGAGTGAACCGACTCGTATAAAATTGTTAATTTTTAATTACAATTTTATTACGTGCATCCCATCCAATTACCAAAAGATATATTAGAAGCCGTCTTAATCCACAGTGTTCGAATAGTCCTCTAGAGGTTAAGTGTATTGTCTCCATCCGTGTATTATAGAACGAATCATTTTTGTGTGTTCAAACAAGTGACTTATTAGTATTAGTATAGAAATAACACCGTGTTCTTAATAACACAAATAAAATGCAGTTATAGATATCGATATGTGAACGTAAAAATTTGCACTCGTTTTTAAGCAAGTTGCGCAAACGGCTGAACGTGAAATTTAACATAATTAAAGTTTATATGGAGGAGAAGTGCATAAAGCTATTTTTTATATAAAATGCATTACGAACATATTGAATTAATTAAAATATATATTACTAACACTACTGCTTGAATTTTACACAACATATGTGTCCATGTAAATGAAAAAGACGTTTCGCCATCTTTCATTTTACTCTTGCGTTTCAATTACAAATTATATATATAAAAGCAAAATTTGTTTTCTCGGCATGAAACCACAACCATTGGACGCGGAATTAATCGTAGATGGTTATAGGCTATATATTTTTCAAATTCTATGAGCCCTTTGCCATATTTTCTCAATTTGTTTGTTTATTAATTTATTTGCTCCCATAAAACAAAACACAGGCATTTATGATTTATCCTTGGTTCAGTTAATGTCAGTATTATATGCGTTGCCATGGTAACGCGATAACTTCTATTGCAAATATTTTCATGGTTTATTTTGTGTTCCTACTCAAAAAGTTTATTTTACGTTAGTTTTGTCTACAATTTTTAATTATTTTTAATTATTACGTGTTACGTTTATATCGCAAACATTTCTAAAGTATATTTTGTGTTGCTATTCAAAAACTTTAGTAGTAATAATATTCGTCCAATAAGACAGTCGAAGGAATTAACCCATACTGCCAATTCCGAAGTTGTCAATATAGGTAGTTTTCTTCTATATCCAAGTTAATGTAAATGTGTAAGCGCCAAATCCTCTATATATTCTACTAATACTTCATAAATTTTGTCTTCTTAATTTTCAAGACCGCAGAATTCATGTTCCGTGGTATTATTTTTCATTAATATCACTTATGCACAATAAATTAACCATATTACATAAAAGGTCACCAATTTAACACAATATAGAGACAAATAACACAAGATTATGAATAAAATATAAAATCCACTACATGATAGACTGAAATCCCGCCAAAAACTGCTCAAAAAGTTTATTTTACGTTAGTTTTGTTCCTAATTTTTGATTTATGATATATTACGTATTATAAAAATAAAGTGTGTTATGTAATATTAAAATAAATACTTTTTGGTGAATAACAAAAATAAAAACAATATATCTGTGATGCTACAAATATCAACATTTTTTTTAATTCTGTCGAATGTCTGTTTTTTTATTTGTTTTGGGTAATCTCCGAAACGGCTGGACCTATTAAAACAGTTTTTTTTTTCTTAGAAATGACTACGCTATTGATCTACCAAGGTCTTAACAGCTTCACTGAACTACAAGTAATATATGAACGACAATTTTACGGGCAAATAAGTAACTAATTAGTTGTTTTATTTTAAGGTAGCGGGTTCAGCAAACGTTGCTCGCCCTGATAATAAGACAAACTATACCTAAACCTTGCCCAACAATAATTTTATATATTAGTGAAAACGATATGAAGAGGCGTTCTGTAGTTTTTGATCTTATCGCGATCAGACATATAGACAGACGTGGAACAGGACTTTGTTTTACACTATGTAGTGATGAACTGTTATTAGGGATGTGAGATTAATGGAAAAAAATCGATTAATTTGAAATCGATTTTTCTTTTTTCAATAATAATCGATTTATCAAAAATCGATTTTTTTGAAAATAATTAATCGATTTCTGGAAAAAACCGATTTTTATAATATTTAAAAATAGACACGTTTTCCATATTCTTATAATAAACCTAAAGATTCAAAATAACAATTTATCAGATTAAGAATCAAATAAAATGATACGTATCAATAATAACCAGTTCAAAACAAAATAAAAGTGAATTTTCCTTTAAACTTTGAAGGTAAAAAACATAGAAACCAAATACCATAGAAATTTTCAGTACTATTAAACATTATATCGTAATAAAAATGAAATGATAAACATCCTAACAAAATGACAACATTATTAATTCTAACTTTAAAATTCAAAACAATGAAGTTCTCTTTTAAATTTTCATATTAATTATAGTGTGATTGGCAAAATTAAAATTGAAAAATTTGTTTATTGAATAATTTCAATAATAATTTATAGTTTTGTAAACTTATCGATGTCGAGTTTACCATAAGACATTTTTAGTGAACATGTTGAAGTACATTGTATTCGCATTACAGACCTTTTTAGTTTTATTGAAATTTTTAATTTTACAGAGAGCGGTATTTGGTTGTCATAAGAACCACAACAATCATTGTAAGATATAGGAACTCATGTTATTTGTAAGGCAGTGGGATGTTTTCATTCTATGTTCTTTTTAAATTTGTAGTTTTACTACAAAATTTTTCATTCTATCGAACAGGACATGCATATTTCTGTGGTATTATTCTTTTTCGTTATAAAATACTTTCGCCAGCCGCTTTTGAGTGTTTTGCGGCTAGAAAACATTTTAAATTTTTACAACTATATTATCTCACTATGCTCACTCTTCAATTGTTAATAATAATGAACTTATTTTGAGTTTTTTTTTCATCTGTCGCATAGATGTTTATGAAAATCAATTTTAATGCGTAATTTGTATAATCGATTTTCAAAAAATCGATTAATATTAATATAAACATCGATAATAAAAAACCGATTATAATAAAATAATAATCGATTTAAAGAAAAACCGATTATTTTTTAACATCCGTAACTGTTATCCGTGCATTCGTCCGTGTGAAATTAATCAAATATATGTTGTTCACTGTAAACATGCGCGTGTAACGTGCGATGTACTGGACTCCAAGAATAAATATAATTGAAAGTCGTATGTTTATATGCGATTTAAATTATAGCAAGATATAATAATAACTTAATTATATCGACACTATGGACATATTATATCTATATAATAAAAGATTTAACACATATTGTTTGATAATGTTTAGCTTAATGTTTTCATTACTTTCTTATATAGTGTAAGTGAGCACTGAGTGTGGTATATAGTAGTTTAAAGTTCCAGTTATGTGGCTGATGATAAATCTCATCCCATTCGATACACTATTAGTATTCACATATATAATGTACACGTTACCTGTTACAGTAGATGATGTGCGTGTGATACTTACAAATATTTTTGAAAGAGTATTATTGTAATTTACACTAGATGTCTGATCACAATTTTAAATTTATTTAATATATAAAAAAAACGCGTGCGAGGCCGCGGGTAACAGCTAGTTTTATAATATGCAAATTCATAGTATACATTAATAATTAATTGATAGATAATTTATCTTTAGCAAATTTATGAAACTACTGAAATAATTATTGTTCTTTGGTCTTATTGAATACAAAAATGAGTTATAGTCAAATTTTGATCAAAAGGCGATCACTATTAGGTTTGAATGATCTATAGAGGTTAAAAAACTCCCGCATCTTACCTATTCATGATTCCATAGTTAAGTCAGTAGGCATAGCGCATACATTTTATTCAACTCAACTGCGGCCACCACACAACAAGCCTAAATACCAACTTCTACCAGTATTGAATTCGTTTCTGTAATTGAAAATATAGAACTTGATAATAAATTTGTTATAGTTTGAGTTGTCCCGTTTTATAGATCGGTGTGATAAAGACGACTGTCGTGGCTCACAGACTTTTTGATGGTCTTCATTGTTGCTAAATTGCACTGTTCTTACCATTAGGTATAGGTACTTTGTCCAACTAAAAAAAACTATTCTTATCAAAAAAAATCGTAGAAACTTGTTGAATTTTTTTAATGCATTATAGTCTCCTGATGTCAATTAAAAAATAATTTGAAGCTGACTTGAAGCGACAATGGCTCAACCGATAAAGTATTCGGGCTCGATGCCGATCATTGTAGATTCGAATCTTTGCTACTAAACCAGAGCCTTCGGTGAAAGAAAACATTGCGAATTTTCCTAAGTCCATATGGCCTAGCTATCATACCCTCACTTTAAAAACGTGTTCCGACAATTGTAATTAAGTGTCATTCCTTCTAGGTTCAACGTATTTACCATCTCATTACCTTAGGTACTTTATCGTTATTTAACATGAAGTAATGTGATCGAACGTTAAAACTTATAAAATATAAAAAAAGAAAATCAGAGAAAATAAACACTTTCTGTCTTAATATTAAGGCATATTTTGATCTTAAGACAATTGTGAACGTCTATAAAATATAGTAGCATTCATCCCTTATTTACCTCCTCGTCACATACGAACGTCATATAGAAAATAGGTCGTGTGCAAAGAAAAACCCTTTGATATTCGAGTAGCGAACTACCACGATGTAAATCTGAATCCCCATGCTTTTACCCGATACGAATGCGATATGTGTTATCTGCTAATGCCACTGGGGATGTTCAAGAGTAGTGCTTCGCGCTCAAAGGCACCTGTTTTTGTATACACAGAATTTGATTCCTTTGGTTATATTGATAAGTGTACAAGATACGTCTATTTTATAAAGATTTTGTTCAAAATCGTAACTGTTTTGATTTTTTTCTGCAAATTAATATATATTTTGTAAATTGTTACGGAATTGATGAAATATAAATAGCAAAGTAAAAATCTTGAAGGACATATGATAAGATCTATTGTAATTAAACTTTGTTTAATTGTTTTTCTTAGAATTTTTACATTAATTAATATATGTGGATGCAGAGTAAAACTAAAAAATGATAGATTATGGTAAAAACAGAGAAATAAAAAAATTTAACGGTTAGATTATTTTTTTCCAATGACTTCTACTTCACATTTGATATATGGAAACACGTTATATTTAAGGGAAAAGGAATTACTAAGAATAAAATATCCTAAGGAAATATTACATAATGAAATATTTACCACAGAAAACAAGGAAAGCAAAAACAAAGCACAAATATGATAAAGTTATAAAACTTATGTCGCTAATCAACCGTTCCTTGATAGTGCCCAACGAGTAACCAAAGTATCAGTGCCTATTTTTAACCGACTTCAAAAAAAGGAGGAGGTTATCAATTCGACTGCATGTTTCTTTTTTTTTTATGTTTGTTACCTCATAACTTTGGACTGGCTGAACCGATTTTGAAGATTCTTTTTTTATTTGAAAGCTAGTGCTTCCCGTGTGGTCCCATTTTTTTTTTGGTCCAGTTCTGTCATCGGCATCCAGTGCAAAACCGTATAAGTGTTAAATTTGCATTTGGTGTGTATACGACAAATAGACGAATAATTCAATATCATGCCAACCAATTTCGATGATTCCTTTTTTATTGTAAAGGGTATTCTTCAAGGGTAGTTTGATGAGAGTTTGGTTAGGTTCTGATTATGGGATCCCTGACAAAGTAACACAACTTTCAAGAAACAAGTCTACTCCTTTCTTAAGGGCCGGCAACACATCTGTGATTCCTCTCGTGTTGCAGGTATCCATGGGCGACGGTGATCACTTACCATCAGGTGACCCACATATTATAGAAAAAAAAAATTATGTACACTAAAAATGGAAAAATAAAGTAAATTTAAAAAAAAAGAATTAACCGACTTCAATATTAATCAGAGGCATAAAAATAAGGCACTGAAATCGGTGCCAACCGAAAATCATATCATCTACATCTAGGTACAAAGGAACCGACTTCCAATGCATCTCTTGGTAGCACACATATTCATATGTTTCATTAAATTTGGTTAATTTGATAAACTATTTATTTTCCGGTTTTCAGTGCCTTATTTTTATGCCTCTGATTAATATTGAAGTCGGTTAATTCTTTTTTTTGAAAATTTACTTTATATTACATAGAGTACTCAGCCCAAATACAAATTCATTTACCATGATATTAGTTCTTAAGGATGGCGTTATGAGTCAATTAATGGAGTATCTTGGATATGTATGTGGTGTATTAAAATAAAATTATATTGTCCATTAATTTATACTATTACCAAAAATCCTAGTGAATTTCATTTTTGGATCGGTTCTAACTGAATTATCTTACTTTTAATATTTTCTAGTCAAATCTAAAATAAACATTTTTTTTGTTTGTCATATGAAACCTGGATAAGTGGAAATATTGCTAAATAACATTCTAAATAACATCATTGTTACATTAATTTAAAAAAAAGTGTGTGTGTGTGTACTTATGTACACTCGTTAGAAGTTATACTTCTTTGGCTTAACAAGCTACAAATCATTTCAAAAATTTTATCATTCGCCTTATTCTACGTTTGTAGAAAAACGACACTAACAATATAAAAAAAGTATTTTATACATTGAAAGTTTTAATACGAAGGAATACAAACAACAAATATAAAGAAACAAAATGTTGATTATAGCTAACTTCAGGGTGTCGGTTTTTCGTGACGGTGTATGCGCGCATCGTAAAAATCTACTCATCATTTTTCCCTAAGGCGCCAAAAGAAGTATAACTTCAAATTACATACGTATCGAACATTTACAAGCGTAATCGCCTTAGTTCGTAAATACTTATTTCAAACCACGTTCAAATGAATTATCCTCTTGAACCATTTTTAATCCACTGAAAAACAACGAAGTTAGAAACAACATAAAAATGCACTTGAATATCCGTTACCATTTATCAGTAAATAAATATGATAAAAAGTATTATTGGGGCGAAAATGTTCCCGTCGGGACGTGACGGGTCCACGATATTGTTTTTATTTTCACTGTTTATGCGAATGTAACTGAACGAATGTGTTTTATTGAAATGATGTTTGATATAAAGATTTATTGACGACATTTGAGTACGATGAGTTGTTTAAACTTCTCAATACATATTTTTTTATTCTAAATACTCTCGGCGTTATTACTAAAAGGTTTTCAAGTTTTAACTCGAAAAATTAAAAAGTTTGTTTGTGGTAATGGGATTTGCAAAGTTAATCGGAGAAAAAACGGCCGAATGAAAGCGTTTCTTACGAACGCTGCCTTAGTGATTCGATTATATGATACATTTCTAGAGAAAAGCTTGATAATGCCTACAAAAAAGACAGTGTCAGCCCAACGAAGTCAACGCTGGTCAGCTAGTTTAAAAAATAATATAAGATTTTTTTCGAACTGATTACGCTATTGACTTAGTAAGGTCTTAACGGTTTTATCGGTCTAGATATTAAATAATATACGAACTATAAGGTTATTTTGTGCATAATGACTACCACGTTTAAAAATCTTTATTTATTCATGAACAGCATTATAAGATCAACAAGACTCACGACACGGGTGTTCTAAGCCCAGCTTGAGAAAAAAGACTGAATGTGTTCCCGTACAGAATTGTTTAGTAGTGGTAGAGCCAAGCTGAAGCTATTATTGTTTTCAGCACGAATGGGTCGGCTCGTCCAGGGAAGCACGACCCTCTCACAGAAAATCGACGTGAAGTAACAGTGCTTGCATTGTTGCGTTTCATTCAGTCAGTGAGAAAGCCGGAGACCCACGTACCCTCCCCTTCCCCTTCCTCCTTCCCTTCCTGTCCCCCCCGCCCTCCTCCCAAACACAGGCTGGCAACGCACTTGTGACTCCCTTGGTTATTGCAAGTGTCCATGTACGATGGTGATCACCTAAAATCAGGTGACCCATCTGTTCGTTTGCCTCCGATGATATAAAAAAAAAAATTGAATTTGTAGATGAACAAAATATTACAGGTGTCTGAATGTTTAAATCCAATAAAGGTGATGGTAAATAAAATAACCCTAGTGATAGAGCCACGCTGAAGCTATTACTGTTTTCAGCATGAATGGGTGTACTCGTTTGGGGTAGTATCACTATCTCACCGAAAACCGACGTGAAGTAACAGCGCTTACATTGTTGCGCTTCGTTCAGTCAGTGACAGCGCCGGAGGCCCACGTCGCCCCTCTCTCCCCATCGCTCCCTTATCTTCAATCCCTTCCTCCTCCCCCCAAACACAAGCTGGCAACGCACTTGCGAGTCCCTTGCTGTTGCTATTGTCTATGAACGGTGGTTTTACGTGGGGAAATCCGTTATGGATACCCACCCTGCCGGGGGAGAGGGTGGGTTATGTCCGACTCGCACGGACTAAAACCCCATGGTGTACGTCTTCCGCTATGGTTGGGGCGACACGAGATCTGTATAGACTTCATCGTGCCGCCCCAGCGGTAGGCCCAGCAACAAAAGCGCCGCCACTGAGCCTCGTCTTGTAAGGAGACAGCCGGGTACACACCGGCCGTCTCCCTCGTCCGCCAGACCTGTGCAATGGGAAGATGGCCACCTGACCCATTTTCCCTGGTCCAGAATTCGCAAACTATCTGAGCTGACCTAAGCTAACTATTCATACATATATGAGTTGTTGGAACATATATGTGTACCAAGCATACATACCTCAACAACTCCTGTATATATTTCGTATCAGATAATTTTCTAAACTATTTCAGTTCGGTAAGGGAAAGAAACAAAACCCTTCCACTTTCATGTGTAAGCGTGTATGCGTGCACGTGTGTGGGGGTGATATGTGTAATGTTGTTGCAGTGGTGTAAGATTTTGTGTGTCACGTTTAACTGAACCGTAACTCAAGTAGTAGAAAACATATAACAAATTAATTAATTACTTAACTCAGATTTAAAAACTGAATATGTCATAGTCTATAATATCACTTATTAAAAATATTAGGATAATAGAAACATTTTTTTAAATACCCAAAATGCATATACTGGGTTTTGAGTTAATTACACTCAAACACCTTTCACAAGCACTTTTTAAATTCAATGTACGTAATATGTGTTTTTAGTATATTTTATGAACAATATGGCTTATATTTTAATATTCTTATTAAACGTTTTCTCTGTATTCTTTATATTTTTTTGTCTTTTTTATATTGCCATTGCGTATTTTGAAAATTAAGTGTCTCCTAAGATTTACTTGTAAGAAATCGCTCTGAGCGACAAGGCCGTTAACTGTACTCATATATTGTAAATTACTTATTTAATTTTGTTTATTACTATTGATATAACCAACATCCAAAAATTAGAAAATAGATCATCTGAAACTTCACAAGCCGTTTAAGAGTAAAGATCTATTTATTAAGCATTAATAATATTATTAGTAGTATCTACATAATAAGACTCTATAATGGTAAAAGTAAACAAATAACTAATAAATTGTCTATGTAACAACAATAAAATCCCTTTAATTTTTCGTTCAAACAAAACAAGCCAATATTGTCACCAATAGTGAGGCAATAACGAGGTAAACGTCCCCATCGGTGGCACGTCCTTATTTACTTATTGCAAACTCACATGACAGGTGCCTTAATGGGTGAAATAATGTGGCGTGTGTGGTATAGACAGAAGGTTCAAAGATTAAATAACGGAACGTTTTATTTTAAGAACAACTCTTCAGTCTTTCAATTTTACCATCCACTTATTTAAAGGAACATACGAAAAGTACAAATAGATATAATTTATTTACATGTCAATTTATATGAGTTACCATCATACTCCAACAATTATTTTAATTTTATGTGCATTTAATTAAATAAAAAAAGTGTGTGTGTACTTATGTACACGCCTTAAATGTTATACTTCTTTGCCGTAACAAGATAAAAATCCGATTCAACGATTTCTACGTTATCACGTCAAAAATGAAACGACCATTCTATTCTTTTTTCTTTAATCTATGAGTATACTGAACGTGGATCTCATGGGAAATTGAATGTTACTCGCTAGTCACGGGTAGGTGCCGCGACGTAACCCGGGCGCGGCGGCACCTACGACCATAATTAATTAATTATCGATTTTACCTAACTTTGCAACAAATACACACCTGCATAATTACTGTTCATATATTAACGGTACAAAATATAATTTGATATTTCACAGGCCATCGCTAATATACACATAAAATGATGATGCCATAAGACCTAACACTATATAACCACAAAGAAATTTCAACTTCTTACAAAAATCAAAATTTGAAGCTTATGTTTGTAAAAAATGTTTTTGTAAAAAAACAATTTCGTTAATCACTAAATACAATAATGATGTGTATGAGTGTAAGTGTTTGTACTATTTTATATTGTAATGTCACATGTTTAAGAGATGATGTAATCCAGGATGTTGACACGTTAACACTGGACAAGACCAGTCCTGAAGTGCAACTGCCGAAATAGATTTACGGAGTGAAGTGACATATTTTCTACTTGAGAGTGGTAGTACTAACGAGGGATTTTTTCACGGAAAGAGCAGACTCATTATAGGAATTAGAACCCTTGCCATCCCTGTGTCTGAACATACTATAGACTGTAGAGCTATAATTGCTGTAAAAGTATACTACCTTTATATTTCCATAAATATTTTAAACAATAAACGAATGATAGAATTAAAAATATCATACTAGAAAAAAGGCGACACAATTTTTTTAATACATTAACAATGGACTATTTTTTGGTAATTATCGACATGTTTTTTTTTTTTTTCTCGAACTGACTAAACTATTGACCTAGCAAGGTCTTAACAGCTTCACCGGACTACTAAGGCGAGAGCTTAAGGCACTCAGCCGATTTTACATTGGCAGCCAGCTCAAGGGTGCACGGCACACCTCGGCTTGGCTGTTGCCCGTTGCATACAAAATCGCGACCTATCTTAGCTAACTATTCATATATGTTTGAGTTGTCGAGACGCATATGAGTACCAGCATATCCGCCCCGACAACCCCTCCATATATTTTTATCGGAAAAATTTGGACAGTTTTTCAGTTCGATAAGGGAAAAAAATCTTTCACAAAAATAATCCTTCCACAAAGATGTGTAGCGTGTAGGCGTGCACGTGTGTAGAGGTGATCGTGTAGTGTTGTAGCAGTGATGTATGGGTGTGTCACCGTATCGCGCAAGCAACGCACTCAAGGGCTTCCTACCGAGGGATCGAACCTAGGCTTGAGCCGCTGCCGTGGGAGGCCTAATCGGGTGTGCGGGAGCGAAGTTAACCCCCAAACCGCGGCGGCGCGATCTGTGGTTACGCGGGCGTGGGCGTGAGCACGCTCTGTTACGAAGGACAGGCTGTTACTGATCGTTCGCTGACGTAATATCGTCGGGAGGGTCGGTAAAAATGTGTCGCGGACGTCTTTTATAACGCCCAGCGTTGGGCAACGGGTTCGTAATTCGCGGCGGATACCACTAACGGACTGGGATGAATCGCGGCTCGCTCGAAATAGCTGGTAGTGAGTGATTTAATATACGCCCAGATGGACGGCATCTCCAGGTCCCTATGGAGATCCGCCCTCCGGACGAACCAAGGAGCACCGGTGATTTTACGCAGAGCCCGGGTCTGCAAAACCTGAAGCGTATCTAGATTCCTCGCGTGGGCGAAAACCGGACAACTATACGTCATTACCGGACGAATACAGACTTTATATAATGTGAGCTTATGTCTGAGGGACAGTTTGCTCTTCTGACAGAGTAAGTAATGGAGGCGACCCAAGACCATAGCGGCTTTGTCTCGCACTCTCTTGATGTGAGAATCAAACGTTAAATGTCGATCTAAAGTGACGCCGAGAT
Organism: Antheraea mylitta; assembly: GCA_014332785.1. NCBI lineage: Eukaryota > Metazoa > Arthropoda > Insecta > Lepidoptera > Saturniidae > Antheraea > Antheraea mylitta. Next base: position 697,497 of record JACEII010000020.1, read on the forward strand.
ACTTGACCTCGGTGGTCCAAGGTATCTCGGAATCGTATAGCCTTATGGGCTTTAGCTTGTTCGCGCGATATCTGGGATCGAAGAGTATCGCGGCACTCTTATCGGGGTTAATACCTATACGCCATCGAAGAAACCAGTCACCGAGTGTGCTAACGGCTTCTTCGATGCGATCTCTAAGAGTACTCGGCCGCCAGCCAGAGGCGTAGATGACTGTATCATCAGCATAACAACCTACCTCGACTCCCGGGAGCTTAGGTAGGTCGCTGATGAACAGGTTGAAGAGGGTGGGCGCGAGAATTGAGCCTTATGGCACACCTGAGCGTATCGGACGGGGCGATGAGAGTTCGCCGTCTACTCTAAAACGGAAGGTTCTATCGGCTAGATAATCGCGGAGGATGTGAACTAACCTATCGGGTATGCCGGCTTGATTTAACTTG
>JACEII010000020.1:698033-741357 GCA_014332785.1 Antheraea mylitta
GGAGGATGTGAACTAACCTATCGGGTATGCCGGCTTGATTTAACTTGAATATAAGCCCTTCGTGCCAGACCTTATCGAAGGCCTTGGCGACGTCGAAAAATACCGCTATTGTACGTTTCGGATTAATTTTTTTTCACGGGCGGATCCGGCTCCGGATGCGGATCTTTATTGAAATTAGAAAGGATGTACTCCGTGAGGCGGAGTACTTGATCCGGACAAGAGTGTTTGGCGCGAAATCCAAACTGCTCGGGTGGAATTAAACTTTGCTCGTTAATCGTGACCTGGAGACGGTTCAGAAGGAGCCGCTCGTAAAGTTTACCTAAGGTATCTAATTAACTAATCGGACGATAGCTATCGGGAAGCGTAGCTTTCTTGCCGGGCTTGTGAATCCCTATCACTACGGCCCCCTTCCAGATGGCTGGAAAATGACCCTGGGACATGGCCGCATTGAAAATGCAGACCAATAGAGCTATGATGCGGTCAGGAAGGAGCTTCAGAACCTCGTTCCTGATCCCATCGGGACCTGGGGACTTCCTAGGTTTGAGACGCTTGATGGCGGCCGAGACTTCGTCGAACGTTATCGGGGTTAGGGTATCCGCCGGAGGAGACGCGAGTGCATGCTCTACGGCTGTAACGATAGACTCTATGATGGAAGGGTCAGTATTGTCAGTGTTTGGCGAACACTGTTTCTCTAAACTCGCGGCGAGACATTCAGCTTTATCAGTGTTATCGAACGCGGGAGGCAACCCGGGGCCTTTGTCGAGAGGGGGCATTGGAATGACCGTATCTGACTTAAACTTTCGCGTGAGGTTCCAGAATGCCAAGTGCGACGGCTGGAGATCCTCCAGAAACCTGCCCCACCTGTCACCCCGGATCTCAGAAATACGAGACTTGACTGCTTTCCGTAAGACACGTAAGCGTTCGCGGTTCTCTGCGGTCGGGTAAGCGTCGTGAGCACGAGTCGCGGCGTTCTTTTCCGTGATCAATGCTCTCACGTCATCAGGGAGTATAAAACGGCGTTCGTTCGCTGCTTGTACCTCTTTCGAGGTCTCCCTGACGGCGGTCTGGAGATAATCGACCAGGGAATCGATAGCCGAATCCGCGTCGGCTTTAGACACCAACACGTCCGGAATTCTGTCTAGACTGTTAGGCGACGGACTATTTTTGAAATATTCACTAAGATTCGCGTAATCGGCCACTCTGATCGGCGTCGGGCTAAAGTCAGAGTTATGACCTAACTGTAATAGAACCGGGCGATGATCCGAGTCGAGTTCGTGTACGACTGATATAAGTCGTACAGGAAGCACGACATTTTTCAACAAAGCTACATCTAAAACTGACGGTCGACAGTTGTCCTGATAATGCGTGGGTTCCGGAGGGGCTATGACGTCAAATGCGAGAACCCTACCTAGATTGTCGAGTATCCTCCCGTTGCGAGAGGTACACGGACTGTTCCAGATAATATTCCCGCAATTGAGGTCCCCCGCTATAATGACCGAGTCACCTAAGTCGAGCAGTGCCTACAAATCGGATCTGAGTAGTTCTTTGCTCGGTGATAGATACGCGGAGACAAGAATAATATCAGAGTGGCCCGTCATACCGACGCGGCATACTGACGCTTCCATATGAGTAAGCGCGGGCGGATCTAAAGGCATGCAATACAGCGAACGCCTAAAATAAATTAACGTGCCGCCCCCGCGGGCGACACGGTCGTTTCTAACGATGCAGTAATTCGCGATTCTCGGATTACGCATACTCGGTTTAAGCATCGTTTCCTGGATGAGGAAAACGTCAATCTGTCTATCGCGTAAAAAGTCAGCTACTAGATCGCGCTGTGTCCGAAGGGATCTCGCATTAAAAAACGAGAGGCAGAGACCGCGTGGCTTTACTTTATCAATTCCCGGGAATTTTAAAACTAGTATTTATGTGATTGTGACCGGACGAGGCGCTGTATGGTGGCTCCGATAGCCGGAAAGCGCGCTAGGGCTTCGATGAGTTGTACCCCACGGGGGTTCTCCTCTACTAGGGCGTAAAAGGCGAGCACCTCCTGCATATCGTGCTCAATGAGAAGTTGCTCCATCCAGTCGAACTTGTCCGACAGAGATGATGATGGTGGAGCCTGAGTCGCCTTAGGTGGCGGCGCCAGAGGCCTTGAAGAGGCCTGAGGCTGAGGTCTGGGAGCCCAGGGGGCCATAGGGGCCCGCCCGGGTTGGGCCGCGCGCGGCACAGAGGGTGGCGAGCGCGGTGAGGTCGTGAGCGCGGGCGCTACCGGGACGCGGGAGGCGCCCGGCAGGCCCGGGAAGGCCTCCACGGACATGAGAGGTGGAGGCGGACGGCGGGCGGCGGCTGCAGACGCTCTGGGCGCCTGCCTCGCTTGGCGGGGGCGTTGTGTGCGCGGCGCGCGGGGACAGCCGCGATAGTTCGCGGGGTGACCCGCGTTACCGCAGAGCACACAGCTGGGAGGGTCGGGAGTGCCAGGAGTTCGCTCGCACTCCTTCGTGGCGTGGTCACCCAGGCACTTGACGCACCTGGGGCGAAGATGACAGTTCTTCGCGGAGTGTCCATAACTCTGGCAGTTATGGCACTGCGAAGGGATGTGGGTCTTGCGTGGGGGCTCAACGGTGATCCCGTTGAGGCCACACACAGACGTGAGAGAAAAAATGGCCTTGCCCTCCTGCGACCGGTCGAGGATGGCAAGAACCATGTTGTATGGGGCGCGAGTGCGTGAGTGGCACATACGATGTACCTCACGCACTGGATAGTTCTTCTCCTTAAGGGAGAGGGTAACTTCCTCGACCGAGATTTCGGCCGGGACACGGCGTAACACGACACGCAGGAGGCGCTCGTCTTTTAAAGCGTACGTAAAATACGCGAGTTTAGCTTCAGTTAGAAAGCGAATTAACGCGCGGTGGTCGTCCGACGTAGGACATTTGACACGAATGCCCGCCGGAGTACTGAGTGCATTTGTATAATTTATGTTACGCGTTTTTAAACTATTAGAAATAGCGGTCCATTTCGATTTGTCCTGTATCGTAACAGGCGGCGGCGGACGCGGCTTCCTACCTGCGAACGGAGTGAGCGAGACAGAGCTAATATTATTGTTGCCGTTCTGCTTTCACGGCGGTATAGACGCGTTCGACGGCACGCACGCGCCGTCTATATTGGCTACTTTTTGTGGGCCAACGGAACCCGAATCCATCGGGCTGCCCGGGCGACGCTTCTTGTGTGAGACGGTCGTATACCCGTCCTTGTCTATCGGCGCTGAAGGCGCGGGAATCGCGGTCTCGGTCGAACTCGCGGACGCGGACGAATCGGACGTCGTTTCATCTAACTCCATCTCGGAGTCGGACTCCGAGCTAGAGCTCGCTATCGGGGCCTCAAGTAGGCCTTTTTCGCGCGCATCGAGAGGTGATTGCGGCGATAGAGTATCGAAAGAGTTCGCGGTCGAGAGGTTCGCTACGATTTGAGGGCCCACGGAGGGCTTTACCGATCTCGCGAGAAGGCTATCTACATCTTTCTCACTTTTCCCGCTCTCGATGAGAAGTTGACGGAGCACATGTATATCGTAAATAGAGTCCATCGCGGTGGACTGAGAGGGAGAGGCCGCGAAACAATCTCCCTGCCTTAAGGGCAGGGGGGCACGCCAACGGTAAGCTAACGGGCTATCCCGAGCCCGGGCCAAGAGAAACTGTGGGCGAAGTGCAAAGCCTCACAGGGGGGTCCTAACTTGCCTAGGGGGAGGCCCTAACAAGCCCGAGGCCGAGAACGCAGACCGGTAAACCGGGCTACGCCCAAACAGACACCCGGGGATGGAAAAGGGGAAAGGGAGGGTGGGAGCTTGACACCTGGACTAGACTAGGCGACCTCGCCAAGGCCTAGCTACCCAGGCCCGTCTACCAGTGCAGTAGGCCGCGGGGCCTACGGCGAGCGGGTAGGGCGCTCCAACCACCTTACGTTGGCACCGGGAGGTTTCCGGCGGTTGGCCAGACGACTGGACTTGCAGCCCGGGTTTGCACTGAAAAGTGCAATTTGATGCGCTCAAAATGGAGCGCCTACGATTGACATCCCTCTTCCACAGAAGCCGGACAGAATCGCGACGAGCTCGAAAATAACTACGCGAACGATGCACGAAGCACGCAGCACGCAGTCGAGGATCGCAAAAACTCGCGGCAAAAACTTCGAAAAAAAATAACGGTTAAAAAATAACGGTCACTTTTCGAGCAACGGACGTACGTCTGACACGTGCGGCGACACGGATCGGACTCCCCCAACTTTTTTTTTTTTTTTTTTTCAATTATCGACATGTTAAATGGCATTGATTATATAACGATGTACCAGTTCAATAGAAGTACCGTGTCTCCTAAAACTGTCACTTCAATATCCAGCAGGACACCATGGATGAAGATGAAACTAGCCTCTATGCCTTGGTAATCTCATACCATGTTTATCAAAATCTACTTTATTCTAATATAAAGTATTTATATCAAAATTTAAAGTTAAACAAAGCCTGAAATTCGAGAGACAATAACAACGTTTATTCAGTATCGAAAAACCTGCATGTAGCATTTAGGGATGTGAGTCTAATGAAAAAAATCGATTAATTAGGAATCGATTTTTCTTTTTGTAAATAATAATCGATTTGTTAAAAATCGATTTCATTAAAAATAAATAATCGTTTTTTTTTTTTTTTCAAAAATCGATTTTTATAATATTTAAAAATAGACATGCTTTATTCAGGCTTTGGTATTATTCTTTTTCGTTATAAAATACTTTCGCCAGCCGCTTTTAGGTGTTTTGCGGCTAGAAAACATTTTAAATTTTTACAAACATATTATCTCACTATGCTCACTCTTCAATTGTAAATAATAATGAACTTATTTTGAGTTTTTTTCATCCGTCGCATAGATGTTTATAAAAATCGATTAAAATGCGTAATTTATATAATCGATTTTTAAAAAATCGATTTATATGAAAATAAACATCGACAATAAAAAATCGATTATAATAAAATAAAAATCGATTTAATTAAAAATCGATTATTTTTCAACATCCCTAGTAGCATTTACTATTCACACAATGTTGGTACTGTAAGTGCCCACAACGGGAACAGTTACCCTATCTGTATGAACCGATAATGGACCGTGAATTCTCCAGGCAGCGTCTGTCTCGAATGTCTTGCCATGAACATTGATGCAAATTGTGTATCTAAAACTTATATTTGCATTCATAAACAGTTAACTTATCGTATTAATTAGATAATGTTTAATAAAGGGATAGAAGAAATTAATTCTTTTACAACCAACCAAACTCATTAAAAGTTGGTCGAGTATTTCAAACTATTTTAAAGGTGAATATTTTACATTACAAACATGAATGAGCATTTTTATTGCTTATTAATGAATGCGATTCATAAGTTTCAAGGATCAACTTTGAAATTTGTAAACTCGGATATAATCGGAATGGCATATATTATTTAAAACGGATTATTTATGCTGTGTAGATTTGACAAACAAATGAACTATATGTAATATAAATATGACAAATTTGTCATTTCTTTGAAATGTTATTGCCATTATTTAATTTTAGGCCATCGCTATTATTTAAAAGATTTTATCAAAGATATTTATATTAATTACATTACAAGGCAGACACTTGACGTGTCACTTTCTATTGCACGTATAAACGCTAGTAATATTAAAAAAAAAAATGTAAAATAACCTTTTTTTTTAACGTGGGGAAATCCCTCATGGATACCCACCCTCCCGAGAAAAGTTAAACACAAAACAGAAAAAGTAATCTAAAGAGGAAAAAGTTTATGCCCTACAAAGAATTGAAAAGAGATGTCCTTGATGATGATGATGATGATAGCTGAAATCGAGCACCTATTCTCCGTTCCTAGTCTTAGTTAACCAAAGCTTTGCGCTATGGAGGCAGTAAAATTATTTTACTATAATTAAGTTTTACTTACCTGGCTACCAGCTTTCTTCTTCTGAATCCACGCAAAGACGAGGTATTGCCATTGTTGAGGATCCTGAATCAACATTGGATTTAGAGTCATTAGAATTTTGTGCAGGCATTTGGTATCTATGTGTGTTTTACCGCATATATGAGAGAAGGTGTTCTGAAGAACTTTTTGATATGCTGGCCTCAATATCGTTCCAAACTCACACCACTGTCCGCTGGCTGCTGCTCATCCACGTGCCCTAAAGCTCCGCATAATCATGACAACCGTAAGGTTCTCTAGAAGCTTTATTATACGCATGATAGCTTTATTGAAAGTGTTATGTCGTTTTCCCAGGGTTAAGACATGGGCTTCTTCAAAAAAGGTAAAAACACGTTCTTTAAGTTTGGCAATATAAGAGTGATGCCCAAGAGTATCCATAAACAATGGTATCTTTAACCTCAGATTGTCCGTCTGCCTGTTTGCTCCCCTTTAACATAAAAAATGTGATGTCGAACAGTATATTACCGTCTACCAGTATAACTCGTAATTTTAACAAGAAATAGATGCCTTAATAAATACTTTTTCAAAAACTGATAAAAATCTATATAAGAATCAAATCAAATACCATAATCTATACCAAATTATACAAGCCATAAGATCAGAAAACGAAGCTATAAAAGAAGTTGTACAAGCAGGAAATATAAACATTTGTGAGGTAACGATGGGTCATGTGCACCCTGATGGACATAACCGGGGAGCCGCGGTCAAATTGTAAATAGTGTCGGATACGTTTAGTTTGCAATATTTGTGCGGTTCCGTGTAAATGGAAAAAGGACTGCACAGAGTAATGTCTTGGGACAGAAGTATCATAAAAGTGACTAATTTAACTGAATTGCGCGTAGTGTTATTCGAGTTTTTTTGTATCATAGAAGGCAAGCAAACAGGCAAGTCTACTGATGTTAAGTGACACCGCTGTCCATAGATACTAGCAACACTAGGGGAGTCATAAATGCGTTGCCAGCCTATATTTGAGTGGAATGGGGGAAGGGGGAGGGGGAAAGGACACGGGCGGGAAGAAAAGATGGGCCTTTGGCGCTCTCACTGACCGACCGAAGCGCAATAATGCAAGTACTGTTACTTTACGGCTCTGTAGATAACAAAGATACTGTTTAACTATAGGAGTCACATAGATTTTCAAATATAACGTCTGTGAATTGGGTAGGAGAGGAAGGATACACAAATACATTTTAAACCTACCAATAAAATACTTGAGGTCGCAAAATATCTCTTCACTCTATACATTCAGAACAACATAATTGGTATATAGGTTCTGTAAGGAACTTATTTTAAGTAATTACATTTAGAACAAAATTATAACATAAACGAAATAGATCCAATGTTTGAGATTAAATAGACGAAATTGTACTATGCAAGGCTTGGTCACGATTATACCCTTAAGCTAGATCCCGTTTAAGCTATGCGTCTTTTGGATTCACCAGAAAGGTACGATTGTTAAAGTCCTTAATACTAACAGCTTATTAGTCGGTTCGATAAAGAAGCACAAATTTGAAAAAGCAATTATCATAGTCGCATTTATTTTTATACCAACTTTCTCTGTACATGATTGCTCTGTGTATAGAAGGGGGTACAACACGATATCGGAAACGCTGATGTGTGTAAGTCGACGGGAATTAGACGTTACGACGATTGGGAATTGCCGCAGACGCCGCGGTGCCTTCACAAGCGTACGCCAGCGCGTTATTGCACTGTACCGTGGACTCAGGATATTATCATGTGAAAAGATTAGAAAGTCGTATTAGAATACGAATACATTTAATTATTATTTAATCTGACTCCAATATAGGTTTATAAAAACGAATGGACTCTGATATGCGATAAAGTATATAATACTGATATTATTTAGTGTGATAGTAATTACTTGTCTGACCTACAATAATATCATTATGGTAATTTTTAAGTGAGCTCGTTAAGCATGTCTTGGCATATTTTATATGAAAGAAAGAAAGAAATTGTTTATTGTTGGAACAATACAAATACTTCAATGAAACAAACTAATTAGACAAAATATAGTGAAATACATGTTAAAAAATTAAGAAAAAATAAAGCCCAAGAATTGGTAAGCCCATTCAGCCATATGCGCAGTACAGCAGCAGTACCGCAGCGCTGATTTTCAATGGGAGCCATTGTGATGATAAGCGGACGTTCAGTCGGTTATGATTAATATTAGAAAAAATAATTAAAAACAAATCTAATAAGTGCCATAACAACAAGTAACATATCACATGTCACAGATAAATATAAATATTTAGTTACTATTATCTTGTATCCCAAATCCCAATATTTGTTTTTTAAAAAAGTGGGCGTTCTAAAGGGTCAGTATTCTTATTATAATGTCATAGTCCGGTGAAGCTGTTAAGACCTTGCTGGGTGAATAGCGTAGTCATTGCGAAAAAAAAAAAATGTCTATATGATTTTTCGCGTGTAGCATGTATACTTTGTTTTGTGACATACAAGAAGACAGCGTGATTTAAATTTACTTTATTTTTATAAATTTTTGGTAAAGTATTACGTGAATATTATTCAATATTTAGGTAAAGGTCAAGTTGATTTATATTTCATCACATAGATTTATTCGATGTATTATATAAATGTAACAAAAAATACACTAAAACCTGCCCAGAGAACATACCGACAATACCAATAATCGAAGAATTTTTTTAATCTGTTTTAGTTGATATCGAGTTACAAGCACACTAACGGACAGACAGCCAGATGTTGCTTTCATAATATTTAGTTTTATTTATATTTAGTCCTATGTGCGATACACGTATACGTATCTTGCTTGAAGATGTTGCTTCTAAATAACGACATATGGTTAATAAAATTAAATAATTTAACTTTATTTTTGGCAATCAATCTTTCTGATTATTACTGCCATTGTCGCGTAGTATATTACAAGCGTCGTGCGATCACTTCAATATTAAGCATCGTGTGAGTCAATATTCTAACAAGATGGATCCCTTGTTAGCAACTTCCTGGGAGTTTTTGTGGTATCTCAGAATTTCATGCTCTGTGGTATTATTTTCCATTCACTTCACTTATGCACAATAAACTAACTATATTACATAAAACATCACCAAATTTGCAAAATATAGTGTCAAATAACAAAAGATTATGAATAAAATATAAAGTCCACTACATGACAGACTAAAATCCAGCCAAAAAATGATTAATAATAATTTCGTACTTAATTCATCAATCTTTCATCATATCGGACAGAAAATAAAAGAATATCGTAATCATTATTAAAATATTTTCAGGTTTAAAATTGTGATGGTATTATTACATCATTAAACGTAGTAAAAAGTTAAAATATTCAATCTATATATAACAACGCTTGAAAAGTATAGCGTATCCTATAATTTTGATGATAACAATCAATGTCATATATAACAAAACTTTATTGTTACAAATTATATAGGAATAAGCATAAGCTTCCACAAAGACTAATACTACACTACAGTACAAATGTAACACGCGTTAACAATGATCTAATTACAAGGTAACGCGTGTCCAATTAAACGTGTCAAACGCGAGCGATAGGCGCGTGACGCGATTAGCCAGAGCGTGACAACGGCCTCGGCGCGAAGTGACGTGTCGCATTGGCGGGCGGGACGGTGCGCCCGACTAAGTTAAGTGTATTTCCCTTATCATTTACACACAGGTTACATTAACCTTATCGACAAATACTCAATGTTCTTTTATTTACATATTGGAACCAAGTTCCTTAACGAGGCTTGCAGGCGTTGAGTAATACTGGCGATCTTGCATTATGGTAGGTATAACATCGACATAGTCCGCCCGGCCTTGCAGAAATGGAATACCAGAACATGGAATTCTCGGACGTTTCGTCTGGTACGAGTGCTAAACTGGGCACGGAATACTTGCACCAAATCCCACGTTTCAACCAACCTCTGTGTGCAATATTTGCTGATGAGTGTTATGGAAAGATCGGCGTCGTATTTTGGCTCCGGCGATGAGGGATGATCTCTCGTTGCCGAGTGTGCTGAAAAGCATGCTGTACGAATATTGCTATATGTTCTTCTATAAGATATTAAGGAAGTTAATGTTCAGAAGGATAAGAAACGACATATATATATATTGCGTAGGTATAAATACCCAATCTAGTCAATTTTGTATGTGTTTCAGTGGTGCAAAATAATCATTACACACGTTTGTCACGTACAGCTAATCACGGGTTCCGTGACGTCACGTCCCAGTCGTTCGCAAGTTTTCACCTGCTTACCTTTCTACCTATGTATATATTACTTCTATAACTTTGATTTTAAGCTTTTACTAGAATTTTGGAATATATAGAACAGCCCACTCTCTCTGCACGGGTATACTAATGAAGAAAATGAAAACAAACCTTGTGTATACAGTATGATCATATAATAAGTTTAAAATGGCACCTGAACAATAGATCAATTTGTCAATTTTATCCATATATTTAAAGATATATTTACTGTCTTCTGCACCAGTCACTTACTTTTTATATGGATTTTTTTAAAGCAATTTTTCATTTTCCATACGATTTTCAAGTGATGCACTTACATCAATTCGGCAATTAATTTTATTTATATAAATTATCATTGCTGTTAAATTGGAAACAATCGATTAAACACTAAATTTAAAATTATATTGTTAATTAATAAATAGGTTCTATTTCAGAATTCTAACCCTAAAACGGGGAAGTCTAGACTCATGTGACCAGCACTGATTTTAATAGACGCCGATGATCTGGTTAATTAAGGTTGGAATGGGAACCATTAGATCGTACGTCAGTTGCACTGCGTATAATGCAGCCATATACCAGTTATATAAAAAATATATTATGACTATATATCTTTACCTGTTTAAAATTTGTTGTATATAGAGTTAATATTGTTTTATTTATCATAAGAAGTTTTAAAAGGAAACAATATTTATCTAATTATATCATTTTAATTAGGATTTAGTCGTGATAAATTGGTATAATGAACAAACGTGATTAACAATAAACAAATGAAAATTGCGCTTCTAGTAATTTGTATATATATAATATTACTTTTTTGGAAAATTTCTCCGAATTTCTCCACCCATTTAAGGGCAATCAATGGTCATACTAGGGATGGCGATCTGAGATCAATTAATCGAATAATCGATTTTTAGACTAATCTAAAAATTTTTATATTTTACTAATCTACTACTACTATCTACTACTAATATTACTAATCTAAAGATTTTACTAATAAAATCGATTATTTTAATCGATACTAAACATCGAATCGTTCCAGCATCTGTAACATAATAAAATCATTTTTTTTCTATTTAGATAACGCATTTTTATTTATAATTTAAAAAGAAACCCAAAAATAAATCGGGTTTTCAACCGAACCTCGAAGTTTACATGAATCGATTCCACAGACCACAATTCGAATCGATTTAAAAATAGTTTTTTTTTTGCGAAGAATCCTCATCCCTAGGTCAAACGTTAAACTGACGTATTTTCTCAATCATTGTAGTTTATTTTCTGCTCAAGACTTCGTTTGCGTTAATTTTTTTTTTTATTCTAGCACGACAAAGTGACTGCACTATGCCTGGTGTTAAACATAGTACAATCCAAAAACATCGACAACCACCGAGAGACAGATCATCCATCGTCGGTCGCCGCTGTCATGTCGGCCATAATGACGAAAGTCACCCGGTACTGGATATGCACAGGCTGATCCCGAAACGCGACGCGCAGAAGCGAGTCACTATGTCGGGCTTTTTCGCCATATACATGGTGGTTGCGACCCAGTCGGGCTGTAAAACCCTACCACCCCGCTATCGCCATTGCCTCGTTCGTTGATCAGCAGGGTGCACCACGTGCAGGTGAGGTTGGCTTGGGTGTCTCAAGTCTTAAGATGTTACTCGACACCCCTTACACCCCATGTTAATGTAGATCTGGCCTGTTCTTTGGGAACAGCTCCTCTTTCTGGATGGAATTGCTCTATATTACGAATACTTATAAAATGTAGCAAACAGATTCCCATTCGCATCTATAATAAGTTATAGTAGTCTATAATAAATTAGTTAGAATTAATAAGTATGTTATGCAGAAGCTGGTACACACGACTTTATTCCCGTGAAAACAGTTTTATTATTGCTAAAAATCTTTTTGTTTTATCAGTTTAATTCAAACTCTTTTGAAACCATAACGATAACCCTGTTTATATTGTAAAAATGTATCATAAAATCGCTTACAATTACACCGATTAGTAGCGTTAAACAATATTACACACTTCAATTATATTTCTACTGAGAGATGGAGATTGGAGATAAATCCAATACTTAGTATTATGATCACGATAATGAATACTTTATTATCCGTACAGCGAACACATATTAGGCCGGTAGTCTGGTGAAATTGTTAAAGCTTTACTAATCCAATAGCGTAGTCAATAAAAAAAAAAACCTATCAGGCAGTGTAGCTAAGAAAAGTGGATCATCACATCTACCCTCATAATGTTTGACACCATCTAAATCGCAAGGGTGCAGTAAACCGAGCGCGAGTAATTAACGCGATGAGGAATAATTCACGGACCGGCAGAACGAGAATTTTAATACACAAATGAAATAATTCTTCAGATTGATGACGTCGGATTTCTCTCGCCGGATTTTTTTTATCAGATCCGAGACTGTTTTTTTTTTACCGAATTGAATTTTTAATTATATTTTACGGGCTCGCGATTCGCAATTTGCCGGATTAACTGCGCTTCGGAATGTTCAGTGAAATCGTGTTTTTAATGTTTTTACTCTTTGATGGATTGCTATGTTTTTAATAATACGTGGTTTATTTAGTATTAAAGACAATATGCTTTATTATCTTAGGTATTCGTTTTAAATTTGCATTTAAGTACAATGGCCATTATTCTGCTGTTTTCTTTAATTGGGTTATTGAAAAAAATGTTTCTTGTTATAAATGGAAAGATCATATATAAGTTTTATAACAAGACTATTTTTATTTTTCGCAATAATTCAAAAATTATTTCAAAATAAAGATTAATTTTTGAATCCAGTACCGAAGACACGCCGACAGCTCCCGAATAAACCCGAGCGCGAGTGACGTCATAATGTTAGTTTTCACTCATTGCAGTTGATATAGAAATAATAAGTACAGTGTTTTGATCTATTTAATTCTGTTGTCATTGTTAAATATTTAAATTTATATTGAAAATGTCGAACCTCAAAAGTTATCGTTCTTGTTTTGTACCATTATGTACGAATACTACAAAAACAACTACTGACAAAATGTTTTTATATGTTCCCTTTTTTATTTCGAAATGACTACGCTATTGACCCAGTAAGGTCTTAACAGCTTCACCGGACTGCTAAGGCGAGCGCTTAAGGCACTCAGCCGATTTTATTTTGGCAACCAGCTCAAGGGTGCACGGCACACCTCGGCTTGGCTGTTGCCTGTTGTATGCAAAATCGCGACCTATCTTAGCTAACCTAGGTAACTATTCATATATGTATGAGTTGTTGAAACGTATATGTGTACCAAGCATACACGCCTCAACAACTCCTCCATATATTTATTATCGGAAAATTGAGAGTTTTTCAGTTCGATAAGGGAAAAAAAAGGAAACCCTTCCACTTTCATGTGTAAGCGTGTAGGTGTGCACGTGTGTGGGGGTAATCGTGTAGTGTTGTAGCGGTGATGTATATTTGTGTGTCACCGTATCGCTCAAGCAACGCACTCAAGGACTCCCTACCGAGGGATAGAACCTAGGCTTAAGCCGCTGCCGTGGGAGCGAAATTAACCCCCAGACCACGGCGGCGTGATCTGTGGTTACGCGGGCGTGGGCGTGAACACGCTCTGTTTCGAGGGACAGGCTGATACTGATCGTTCACTGACGTGATTGAATCAGGAGGGTCGGTAAAAATGTGTCGCGAACGACTTTTATAACGCGCAGCGTTAGGTACGGGCTCATAGTTTGCGGCGGATACCACTAACGGACTGTTATATGTTCCCCAAGATGACAAACGTCGAAATAAATGGTTTCGAGCAGTACACCGTGATAATCCCAATACAAAATCAAATTTTTTGTTGTTGTGAAGATCATTTGAATGTAAGTATTTCTTAACACCATTGTTATTAATTATTATTTATCTAATTATTATATACTTAAGTAGAGTTCAGTCAATACATTTTTTTAACTGGACTCCAAATCATAACCTTTAAAATCATAGCATTAAAAACATTTTTTATTGATAGTTTAAAATGCTTAAAGAATAAATTCATGTATCTTTATCTAATGATTGGGATTCAATTTGATATTTTTATAATTTTATAACGTTCTAGGTTATGTATTTGACTAGATTAAATTTTTTTAATTCTATATTATAGCAGTTTTTCTGTTGTTATAATAATATTTAAACAATTCTTATGATTTCTGTTTTTGTTCCAGCTGAAAGATGACCTGGAAAATTATATTAACGATGGGGGGTAAAGCAAAGATTAAAGTTGACTGTCAACCTAATCGTAAAAGACAAGGCACTACAACGATTCTTAGACCAGCTGTAGAAAAACGACGGAGACAACAAATTATCCAAGAAATTTTAAGTGAATCGTCAGAAAATATGGAAACTAGTTATCCTCAAGAATCAAACATTGATGCCGTATCAGCCAATATTGTTGAAAATATTGCTCCTTCCAATGTAACACCAGGCCAAAAGGTCACCGTTGAAACACAAACTAATATTAACAACTGTACTGTTGCTGTACAAGTAAATAGTCATCCTAAGTATCGTAGTCTGTCAGTTAAATGTAAAATTTTATCAATCGGAATCGATGAATCCTGCTCACCGATTAAAACTGGTAGCATTAGTCAGGCAATATCTCCAATAAAACCATTGCGTCAAAAATTACATCCAAATTTATTGGAAGATACTCAGAAAAGTTGGTCATTTGTCCGTAAATGCTGTACTGATATGAAATGGCTATAACATTATGACTTTACAACTATGGTGACCAAGTATGGCGCGTTTATAATCACGTGATTTTTTTTTAATTTTTCATTGTTTATAATTGATTGAAAAAAAATTTTTTTAAAGTTTTTTGCATTAAATATCAATATTATTAATAATAAAGTTTGAAAATACAAAAAAAAAATCATTTTTTTTTTCAAAATCCCAATTCTTTAATGAATATTGAAATCCCTTAACAATTTTTTTCTTTTGGTTTAATAAGATTATAATTATAATGTAGACATATCATATATTCTATAAATCGATCAATTTGATTGCAATTTATTTTTTCAATAATATGTAATAAGATGTGTTAAAAACAAAAAAAATCTGGAAATGATATGTTTTTTCTAATTCTCGTTACTTTGAAAAGTATATTATATTTCAATATATTCACTTCATACACAGATTCAAGTGCTTGTAAATTGCATCTACCAAATATATTTTTACTAACTCTCGACAAAGCCAGGCATTTGTATTATTTGAAAAATATGATTATTCTTTTAAAATACTATGTAATTTTACTATGAAATTTGTTGCATGGAAATTGCATTGAATGTATGTTAAAATTTTACAGTACACTTAACTTAGAACTTGAAAGATTAAATTAGATAAAAGTATAATTATTGTTAATATAAAAAATGTCTACATGTACTCATGTAAAATAGTATTATTTTAAATTAAATAGGAGAATCCATATTTTCAAATTAGTCTGTAATTTTGTACTTATTAAAATGGTTTTGTTGTTTTGTACGAACTACGTGTTTAATCTGGAGAAAGCCTGGGCTTTTCTCTTTTAATTACCTCTAAGCTGTTAAATTTGATCATTATCGCATAAGAGAAGTAGGTGGTAGAGCCACGCTGAAGCTATAACTGGTCTCATCTAGAATGGGTCGGCTCAACCGGGGTAGTTCCATGATTAAACTACAATATCTTTATTTAACATTCAAATATGTTCAACTCTAAAAGCATTGTGCTTAGTCAAAGTTTTCCAAAGTAATAGTTTAGCAAAATTAATCCCCAGGCAAATATTAAAAACTATGTTGTCTCGGGCAAATGCTGTAGAGTACAAACTTTCTTACAACTTACTCACATTAAACAGACAAAGTACGTAATATCTATATATAATTACGCAAATAACTATATATACTATCCAAAAGTTAATGGAGGTCATACTAGTGTATTTGGAAAATATTGTAATAACATCAACTTTGTTTCTACAAAACCGCATTACAAATTCGAATATTAGTTCACACTAAATACATATTTATAAAATTGTACAACAGATTAGTTCAAGTATCCCTGAAAAAGTATAAAAAAATCCAGTGTATAATTTTTTTGTTAGTCAATTATTTATCCTGTGGTATACATTTACATTGAAGGTATCCTACACTGTAGGATGTTTTAAAATGATATGCGTTTCATTTATAAACGGAGAGACGAGCTCGACCCGGCAAACAGCCTCCCTTAGGAACTAAACTTTCCGTCCACCTAGCGACAATATTTGAAAGTTATTTCAGCGTTCACAACCCTCATAGGCGCCGTTAAAATTTTCCCTACCACCTTATTCATAATACACACGATGCATCCGTCTCGCTCGCACGCTAATTCGAATTGACGAGTGCGACAGCGTTAGAAATATTTACAAACTGACATCTCCGAATTAACGGTGGTCGACCCACGATAATTTACATATTTAGGTGAAATTAACCTCGCAATGTTAAATTGTATTATGAATATTAATAGGCGTGTGTGTACGTGTAATGTATTATATTATATGAGTAACTTTATGGCTCAGATTTCTGTTTGAAATTATGGCACCCTTTCATATAACTAAATGTGGACATCGAAAATTTCAAATAATTAACCGTTGAAACCGTTAAAGGTTGAAACCTTATGAAGGTGGCAAAAATGTGTATACAGTAAATACTAAACAATAAGCAACAACAATATGAATGGGTCGGCTCACCCGGGGTAGTACCACCCTCTCACAGAAAACCAACGTGAAGTAGCAGTGCTTGCATTGTTGCGTTTCGTTCGGTCAGTGAGAGGGCTGGAGACCCATTTCGATTCCTCTCTCTCTACCCTTCCTCTTACCGCCAAACACAGGCTGGCAACGCACTTGCAATTCCCCTGGTGTTGCTAGTGTCAATGGACGGTGGTGATCACTTAACACCAGGTGACCCGCATGTTCGTTTGCCTCCTATGACATAAAAAGTCAAACAAATTAACAAGTATTAATTTTCTATATGATTTAGGAATCAAGATACAATTTTCTTCTAAAACGTAACTGTGAACAATGAATTTAATCTACATTCCATTATTAATTTAACGCAAGGTTTAATATAATTTAACTTACTATTTCATTCAAATTGTCGAGAGAAACTAAAATTAACAGCAGAAATCACTTTTATTATAGAATATCTCCAAACGCAAAAATTCAAAATAACTCGAAGCAAAAATTTGCAAACGTTGACTGGAGGTTTATTTGGTTATCTAATAAAATATTACGAGCTTTGACAACTGCCTCGAAGCTGCCCCCTTGTGGCCTCTGTTTCTTACCTTTTTCAGTTATGGCTCCGTAAGCATTTACTGCTTTTATATAACGAAACAAAGTAAATATCTTCAAGGGATTTGGCAAATGCGGCCATCTTTAGACGATGTTTTAAAAATAAGTATTTCTAAAGGAGAAATGAAAACTCACCATAAGAAATGAAATTAACAGCTTGATAAATCTATTTCTTATGAGATTCAAGTAACAAAGTGTAGCCTTTTAATGTAAAATGTATTCTATGATCAATCGCAAGCGTAGATTACTTCAGTTTCTAATATGTACGTATATTAATATTTAATAAATCACTAATAAAAAAAACGCTCACGGATACGATTTTTTAAGTATACAAAACACTACACGTAAGCAAAAAAAAGGTGCGGACCAAGTGTCTACAGAATAGAACAACAATAATAAAAAAAAATGTACGTATTGCCAACTATCACATACTGTTACACAACAGTATCTGGGCGACCAAGCCTAGCTCGGTTCTTTAAAAAACATTTTTAAATTAAAATAAACTGTTATAATTTTTTTTAATTTATATATATATCTCTTCTGCTGTCACTCGGATTCGAACTAGTGCTACACGCATTTTCGAAGTAACCAATTTCCATCTGAGCTATTTTTGTTTTGTCAGCGTCGACGAAATTTTCCTTTATATTCTAGCTATATTTTTTCATTGCTTGAAAACTCAAATAAAAAAGTTTTCTCTGAATAATATCTAGGTAGATCGATTAATCGTCCCCGAAACTACCTAAATACTAAGTTTCACGGAAATAGAGGACGCCGTTTCTGAGATCCTGAATATATACAAATATAAAAATATACAAGAAGTGCTCGTTTAAAGGTACAAGATATATAATACATTATAGAACGTTAGACAATCGAGCGAAATAACTAATACATAACATTATACACTTTTTCCGAGACTTTTTTTGTGTGTTTTCGGTATATTCAAGTTGAAAAGTAACCAAGATCTCTCAGTCTATTTACGCGTCAAATTTCAATACAATCGGCTCACATGTTAATTTTAAAAAGGTATCAAAAACAGACCGAGTTTGTTTATATGGAAGAAATTAATATATTTTTTTAATATGTTAATATATTAATAGTACTAAATCGTAACAACCTTTACAGTCTGTTCATGTTATTTAGGTACAGACATTTTTTATAATTATTTAAGATAAAAGAAATCACTATCGAAATAAAATTAAGGAAGATATAGGAAAAAATCCCGTAAGTAATAATTTAGAGGGTGAGAAAAATGCAGGGGTCTTAAATTTAATTTCGTGAAATTTCCCCCGCAGCAGGTCAAGCTTCCAACATGGAAAAAGAAAAGGTCTATCTCTTTTAAAGCAATTCAATTTCTATTTTATTAAGTAATATTTAAAAGTTACCATATTTTACTAATCTGAATTTTAAACTCAAACCTAATAAGCAAAATAAATCATTATATGATAGTCGTAGACACTAGTCTATAAATATGCACATTTTAGTACATTAAGAAATAGCTTGTTCCCCTTACCAAATTTTGACCACTGGAGACCTAGTCGTCTCCAGTGAAGTCGGGCTTACGAATAGAATCTTGACTTCATTTTAATTAATTTAGGCATACAAAATCTTATATAGTTACACACTCATCAAAAAAGTCTAAGCAACATGTACTAATTTAAATTTTAGGATGCTTCACATTATAACGTTATATTTTGAAA
Organism: Antheraea mylitta; assembly: GCA_014332785.1. Classification (NCBI taxonomy): domain Eukaryota; kingdom Metazoa; phylum Arthropoda; class Insecta; order Lepidoptera; family Saturniidae; genus Antheraea; species Antheraea mylitta. Next base: position 717,319 of record JACEII010000020.1, read on the forward strand.
AAACAAAACATAATCAAACTTTTTTTTTAAACCAGCCAGTATGTCATCAATAACAAAAAAGTTTACTTACCTACGCACTTTGTTTGAGTAAATACTTAGAAATTAATTGATATAAATAGTACAATTTTTAATATCACGCATGTTGCTTAGACTTTTTTGATGTGTGTAGTTATTATAATAACTAATTCCGTGGCTGATATATATGAAATCAAGTCACCAATTTTCACAAACTTTTAACAGTTACGAGATTTTGGAATATTAGTTTCATCATACTGTTTGGAGTATGTGAAGACATATTATTAGGAAGATTAATACAAATACTCGATATAAAATACTTTTTAACCTAAAATAAATATTAAATCCCTTAGTAGCAAACATATCCTATATCATTTTTGAGAATTAAAATACTTCCAAATATATCGTGCATAATGTGCTACAAATTTGAATTACAATATATGGAAAATAGTACGTTATATTATTATATTTTAATTTTTTTTTATATCAAAGGAGGCAAACGAACTGGTAGGCCACGCGATGTTAAGTGATCACCACCGTCCATAGACACTAGCGACATCAGGAAAGTCGCAAGTGCGTTGCCAGCCTGTATATGGGAGAGGGAGAGGGGAAGGAAAGGGAAAGAAGGAAACAGAAAGGGAAGTGGGCCTCCGGCGCTCTCACTGACCGAACGAAACACAACAAAGCAAGCACTGTTATTTCACGTCGGTTTTCTATGAGAGGGGTGGTACTACCCCGGTCGAACCGACCCATTCATGCTGAAACCAGTAATAGCTTCAGCGTGGCTCTACCACCTAAATTCCTTGTAGAGTGTTTTGATTTAAGACGCACAAACTATTTTTATCATATTTTGACACTTCTGACCGCAACTTTGTCCGCGCGGATTAGTTACTTTGGACTAACGCTAATTTTAACTCGTAGTAGTCCGGTGAGGCTGTAAAAGCCTAGTAAGGCCAATAGCATAGTCAGTTCAAAAAAAAAAAATTTAACTCGTGACTTCGTCTACGTAGAAGGTAAAAATATTTTTAAATAACGCATACGATAACCCCAATTTTTAAATATTCTTCACTGGTGCTCCACTCCTATTGTTCTTAGCGTGATAATTTTATAGCCTTCTGCGATAAATGAGCTAATTAACACTAAAATAATTTTTCAAATCGGACCAATAGTTCCTGATATTTGCGCGTTCAAGAAAACAAACTCTTCATCTATATATAGCATAGATATCGATTTTGCATAATGTGAAGCTGTAAAGACCTTGCAAGGACAATAGCGTAGTCAGTTCGAGAAAAAAAAACGTAGGCAGTTTACATGTAAATTTGATGAGTAATATCTTGATGGCTTGTAAACATAATGAAAAGGTAGTAAGCAGAAGACTAACACGAATAATATCAATACAGAGTTTTTACTTTTATCAAATTATATAAAAAGTATATTCAATAAATACAAACGAAACATTAAAAGGTATGCCTAACGCGACAGTATGCTTGTACTTGATAATTAACAGTGACTCCTTAGGGAAGGGCTTGGGTCCGGCTAACGTAATATATTATGTTTGAGATGACACTCAGCTCTGTTCCGAAGGGGTCGCAATTTTGAAGGATGATATCTGGGATCCAAAACTCGGAACGGACAATGGGTATGAATTTCTATTAAAATATTATAATTTTGTCTAACAAAATTGTACACAGAATCATTTTAAGTTAATTTTTGAAAATTAAATAGCTATGGGAAGTTCTGGAATCAGATATAACCTTGTTAGGTGTATGCCACACTAGCTCAAATCATTAAAAAGAATAATAAATAAATAAGATACCTAAATTCAATCGTATTTTGCATCATTTTGTTAAACTTTAGAAAAAAATTAATAATGCTAACTATAAACTGTTTTTTTTTCTAACCTATATATAATACTCCACAGACAATTTTATTTTTAGGTAAAAGATGAGATCAGAGATTTACGGGTTAATACATATTTTTATCATTTTTGTAGGTATTAATATATTCATTCAAAATGATTAATATATATTACAAGTATAGGAAATAATAACAATAATCACCAAAAGAATAATGTTAACTTATTGTTATAATGGTGACGATATTTTAGAACACTCTACTAAGATTTGTTAAATAAATATTGATTTTTGCAGTTTATAATAATCTTACGGAATAGCCTTTGTTTAAACCTTCGATGAGCGAAGAAGGATAATATAAAAAAGAAATAAAAAAAAAATAGTGGACAGGCATATCAAAGGCAAAATATTAAGCCACTACGTGTGAATTAGAACTGATGTGATCTAAAACTCTCTGGAAAAAATTCAGATGATATTCCCTAATTTACAGTTAATTTGGTAGTTGGTAGTAAGAAGAACTTTACTTGTTTACAACGTTAGCCTGTTGATCATTAATAATTTAATTTAATGTTTAATGCTCGTAAACTTTAATGATGACCGATATTGCCTAAAATGGGGAATTGAGATAATTTACAATTAATTTTTAATATATAAAGAAGCATAAACTTATAATAACAGCTTGATTAAAAACAAGAATAAGGTAATATTAAACTTTCTATTTAATATAGTCTACAACATGTTTAAACTACAAAATAAATTTAATAAATTTGAACTAATTTTGCTTTTGTTTTTAGCATTTTCTTAATTGCCCTAATGACAACATAGTTCATAAAAAAATAAAGTATTTATAAAAAAAGGTAAAAGTAAGCAAAGCCACAGGTTTTACTTATGATATAAACAAAAGGAATTAGTATTGTACAATGTATCCCAATACACAGGAGTACCTAAATCTTGCCCTGACATTTTTATAAGAGCCTCTTCACCCCTATTGCTTGGCCGGAATTAGGAATTACAGTACGGCTTGCAAAAAAAGAGAAATATATATTAAATATTATATTTTAATTTACAATTAAATATTGTATTTTATGAACTATTAATACTCTAGTTTAAAAAATAGTTTTTTTTTTATTGTAGCACGGCAAAGTGACTGCACTGTGCCTGATGGTGAGCACAGTACAATCCATAGACAGCTGCGAGCACCGAGACACGCCGTCCTGGCGGGTCGCCGCTGTCATGCCGGCCTTCAAAAATGTCTTCACGTTACATTTGAAGGACCCCATGTTATAGGAAGGAGGAAACACACTGGCCGGGAGATTTTTCCACAGTTTCACGGTACGGCAAAAATAAGAAGTTGCGAGCTTTTTAGTTCGTGTTCAGATAGGATTTACCGTAAAACTATGGCAGCGAAGCCCAGTGCCCGTGGTTCAATTATGAAAAGGAGAGGAAGCTATTAGAGTAAATAGCTCTGCAGAATACTCGCCATGATACCGACAGTAGAACACGCTCAGTGAGGCAATATCTCTGCGTAACTGAAGCAGTTATATAAACTGAGCCCGTCACTGCAACCTGTCCATGGCATCTAGTACGTATTTACTCTCTAGTTTATTAATATTCAACTTTTTAACGCGTTAATTTACTTTTTACGTTCAATTTATTCTATGACAGCAAATATAAATTTAATACAACGTCATTGCCAACTGTAACAATACAGTTGTTTGATGAAAAGTATAGATTTGTAAATAAACGACACCTTCCGAATTATTTTCAATTATACCTAATTCCTTTTTTTTCATAGATCTTTTAACAATATTGTACGCAGGATTCTTTATTCATAATAACTACTTTTTATGGCTACCGAAGCTTAAAACGTGTTGCTATTATTTTTTTATCATGGAGGTCTTTTGTATTGGAAGTAAATCATATTGTATAGTGTTAAAAAAGGCGGTCAAAATACATAAGGAATCTGAAAGAATAATAATTGCATATTAATAATATGGAACAATATATAAAAGATGCTTTTCCTACAACTATCCAACGGAAAAAGTATTTTTTCTTGGTAAAAGAGGTGCCCTATGTACTTTTCTGTACCCCTGATAACATGTATGCGAAGTTACATAATGATCGGCAGAGTACTTAAGGTGTGGAGGTGAAATAAACAAACTCGCATTTACTTTCCTATATATAATAAAACAATGTCTTCTGCCACGTCTGTCTCTGTTCGCGACAACCTTTAAAAGTACTTAAAGGATTTTCATGCCGTTTTCACTAATAGATAGAGTGATTCATGAAGAAAGTTTAAGTATGAAATCGATAATGTTTATATTTTATTTTAAGGGCGCAGGCGGGACAACGTTCACCGGGTCCGCTAGTTTATAATAGTAGTCGTGAGACACTAAAAGATTACACTCAAATACTAGTATTCTGGTGAACCTGTTAAGACCTTGCTAGGTAATAACGTAGTCAGATAAAAAAAAAAAGATTACACTAAAATACTAGTAGTCCGGTGAAGTTGTTCAGACCTTGTTAGGTCATTAGCGTAGTCAGTTTGAAAAAAAAATACACTCAAATACCAGTAGTCCGGTGAAGCTATTAAAAGCCTGCTAGGTCAATAGCGAAGTCAGTTTGAAAAAATGGATTACACTCAAATACTAGTAGTCCGGTGAAGCTGTTAAGACCTTGCTAGGGCAATAGAATAGTCAGTTCGAAAAAAAGATTCCACTCAAATACTAGTAGTCTGGTGAAGCTGTTAAGACTTTGCTAAGTCAATAGCGTAGTCAGTTTGAAAAAATGGATTACACTCAAATACTAGTAGTCCGGTGAAGCTGTAAAGACCTTGCTAGGTCAATAGCGTAGTCAGTTAAAAAAAAGATTACATTAAAATACTTTAAGCAGGTAAAAATATGTTTTTATTATTTTGTTGACAGTACTGTCCGCTCCCGCCCCGTTCATCTGCACGGTGCCTGTAACTAGTGTTTTTCACAGAAGTTTTATGTGCTATTATTTGCAACGAGATATAAAAGCAACCCTGGCTAAGTTTACTGCCTGGCCGGACTAATCCCGACAGCATAAAGCTTGTAACAGAACCAACCCCTTTATGTTGTGTTCGACAGTAAAATCTCTTACTTGTATAATATTCTTTATGTTTATCTCCTATGCATTATTTTATATAAATATACGGACAGTTTTACAAATTCCTCATATTACTTAATAAAATAATTGTCATAAAAGCAAAACAATTAAATATTGCAAATATATAACATAACATTCTGTTTCACCTAAAAATTTTTTTTTTTTCTTCGAATTGACTACGATATTGACCCAGCAAGGTCTTAACAGCTTCACCGGACTATTATTTTCATCTAAAACCGTTTCATTAATCTGTTAAGTAATTTTCTGTTCTCACACCTATTATGAAGTTGATTTTTGCCATTTATCAAGATTTGATTAACTCATTTTCTAGTACAGCTGCGCCAAACATTTTGACCGCTCTGAATGTAGTTGCGCAAAACATAAATTTAGGTACAGCTGTATTATACATATTTTTTTATATCATAGGAGGCAAACGAACAGGTGGTTCACCTGATGTTAAGTGATCACTACCGTCCATAGACACCAGGAACACCAGAGGAGTGCCTTGCCAGCCTGTGCTGATGGGGAAGGCGGAGGAGGAAGGGGGAGGGAGGGGAGGAAGGTGGGCCTCCTTCGCTCTCACTGACCGAACGAAACCCAACAATACAAACACTGTTACTTCACGTCGGTTTTCTGTGGGTCGGGTGGTAATACACCGGGCGAGCTGACGCATTCATGCTGAAACCAGTTATAGCTTCAGCGTGGCTCTACCGCGTATAACTTCATGAGAACTGAAATATAAATAAATGCTAATTATAATTAATCATTTAATATATTATAATAATTAGTACTACTATAATAGTAACTAATATTATAGTAATTGATACATTAATTTTTAATAGTTGGTAATTAATTTCTAGACAGTTGGTCTTTATAAAAAAAAGGATTATGACGAAATCTTCTTTTAATGTAAAATTATTAAAGTTTTCAGAAACTACAATTTTTATAAGCATTACTACGTGTTCAGCAACATGTGAAATGGGGCAAGCGATGAGGTGCGCATGCTCTGTTGAGGGAAAATATATGAATAACATTATTTACGAAGATATTTTGCAAACAAAGTATATTTACTTTATATTTTGTATTTTTTATCTAAACATGTAATACATTTTAAAAAGAACAAATAACACCAACAAAGTCGCGGGTATTAGCTAGTTTATTATAAAGCATTACTACTCAGTTATTTTTTTCGGATAATTGTCAATCAAAGTTACTAAACTTTATTCCTCCCGATCTTAATAAAGAACAAAAATATTCTCTCTTCTGCATATTAAATTTGTACAGTAAACATGGTATTGAGGTACGAACAAGGGTAATTTCTCGAAGTCGCCTCGTAACAATCGGTTTAATGCCTCGCCAAAGTGATTCCGGCTCATTGTCAGCCATGAAACACTCGACGAGCGAGGCGCCGTGATTGCGTGAAATTTTCATTGCATCGCCACCGTATCGCAACGATATTGTGGTGAACGTAAACGTTAAAGTTAACGTTTATTCACTCACGTCGGCGGACTTCGTAATGAATTTTGTATAGGCAACGATTTCGTGAATTTAAGGCAAGTTAAGGTACAGGTGATATTCGCGAATTATTTATTTATAGACTAAAAATAAAGACAGGCCTCGTAACTTAGTAGCATTGGCATTACTATTGAGCTTTGAGACCGCATGTCTGAATTATAACTAACTTTTAATTATCTTTTTTTATCTTTATTTTTGGCAACCAATCTTAGATTATTACTGCTAATAATGTTAATAATATTACAAGCGTCGTGCGGTTATTTCAATATTCTAACAAGATGGTGGCTCCCTTGTTAGACCTTCCAGAGAGTTTTTGTGGCATCTCAGAATTTTATGTTCAGTAGTATTATTTTCCCTTCATTTCACTTATGCACAATAAAGTAACTATATTACATAAAACACCACCAAATTTACAGAATATTTAGTCAAATAAAACAAGATGTATGAATAAAATATAAAATCCTCTACATGACAGACTAAAATAGCGCCAGACTCCGATTTTTTAATTATGAACATAATTGCCAATTATATGTCTAACTTTTACACATGTATGGATATACATATGGTATATTAATTATCTAGTTAACATAATATAACCTATAAGCCTCTGCCCGCGACTTAGCACGCGTGGAATAAAGATATTCTTTCATTTCTAACACGCAGCGGAAGCACTAAAAAACACCGATTTTGAAACTTTATTTACTGGTGCTCCGCTCCTATTGGTCTTAGCGTGATGATATATAGCCTATATATTCTCGATAAATGAGTTATATAACGCTGAAATTTTTTTTCAAATCGGACCAGTAGTTCCTAAGATTTATACCTACAACGTCACAACGTAAGTAGTCCGGTGATGCTGTTAAGACCTTGCTGGGTCAGTAGCGTAGTCATTTCGAAAAAAAAAAAAAAACGTCACAACGTCACAAACTTTACCTCTTTATAATATTATTAGTATAATAATCAAACGTATGTTGAGTCGTAAAATATAAATATTACATGTACATAGACCCCTATACTACGCGTCACTAGACGAGAACCGCACAAGTGTAATACAACCGGTCATGATTACGTAGCATGTCATGAAGTGAAATTATAAATTGATCTCCTGGCAGATATACTCGTACCGCTCAACACGCTTAAACAAGTTTTTCATTTGAAAAATACTCGTTTCTATCTTATAAAGTTACGTTCATTATTTCAGATTCGTTATAAACTAGTGGGCGCCCAGTGGTCGACGTTCAACCATAGTTATTTGATTTTTTAGTTTGAACTTTATTAGGATTCTTTTGTCAAAGGGTATATATACTTCTTTTCATCGTGGCTACACAGTTATTTGCCATGATCTTTAATTATAAAAACATAAAAAAAAATCTATGTATAAATGATACTTGAAATTAGTTATAAATTTGAAACAAAAACCGTGGTAAAACTCTCAAATTAAAAAAAAACATAATTTACGAAAATAAAGAAATTTATCCCAACCCATGACATAATTTTCAATTAAATTTACACGACACCATGGGTGGGTGGTATTTCTGGGTGATATTGAATTAAATGTAGTCTGTTCATTATGAGAAATAGTGATATGCTCAGTTATCGTCGTTTAGAAAAGTAATGGATGCACAATACAATCAAATGGTGAATCCAAGACAAATATGTTTTTAATACTACCATTAGCTTTTGAAAATAAATACTTTTTGTTGCTACATGAGGTTGAATTGCGACATTGTAACCGCGTAGGTCTAAGTCATGGTTTACTTTTATGAACAAAATCCTTATTTTTATTATACAAATAATTATATGGCTCATTTTTTATTAAATCATCATTTGACGTGAGTCCACCATAAAAATAAACATTACAATAATAGTTATATTTTATAATATCATTGTTGAATGTAGGATGAAAAATGGTAATTGGAACGTAAGAGTTAAAAAATACATACAGTCGAGCATAGAAACCTCCTTCACAACCTCTTTTGAACTTCGTAATTATTGACGGCTGTCAAAATGTCTTTTTTATTTACATGTGTGTATATGTTGTGTTAATTGAAGCAGTAGTGTGAGTAGTCCATATTTTAATAAATTTAATGTACTTCTAATGCTTTTTATATAAAATAAACAGCTTTCTGCACTTCTCCGCCATATAAACTTTAACTATGCCAAATTTCAAGTTCACCCGTTGACAGCAAATAGGTTAAAAAGGGGTACAATTTTTTTGCTTCACGTATTAATATATAAGATACCTTTACTACATATCCATAAAATATAACATCTTATATACTATATTTACGGCTACTTATATTGTTTTCCAAGTACCTACCCATTACAAGTTTATTTGCTATATCTAATTCTATTATTTCCTTTATTTTTTCTATACAACCCAACAGAATTGCTAAAGGTATTCAACATTTTTATACGTATCGTATAAGTCCCACTAGTTACTCACGGGCAATCCAAAAGCCATATTCAAACATAAATAAAACCAGTCTCGAGCGTCCCGTACCTTTCAATTTCTACGTAGTATGTGCAACAGCAATATTCCCGGGCCTGTGCTAAACAACTGTCATTTTATTTTATCACCCGGCTTCCGCGTAACTCCGTTTGTGATAAATTTTAATGTCGCTTGAGAAATATTTACACGTTGTATCGGTCGTACAGGTACTTCCGAAATATACCAGGTGACTGTTTAGACACTAGCAATATTTTTGGAATACACTATGCAGGCGATTCTCGTTCTAAATCAGTTAAAAAATAAGTGCTTAATATTTTACCTAATTATCTAGAAAAATACGATTTTATACATAATCTTCTACACGTCTATGTTAAAGCACAATATCAATGACCGGTGGGTGATTTCTCTTTCATTCAAAAGTGAACATGGGAACGTCAGGAAGAAAACAAAAGTGTTTATTGTTTGTTTTACTATCAAATTGTATTGTAGTTTTTGACACCGGTCGTTGCACTTAGGTTTATTATTTTATTTACACGTTTGTAGCTATAATTTTAAAAATCTTAGCTTAAACTTTCACTTAAATTTTCTTTATTGTCTATTAGTATTTGTTTTAATATCAATATTTTATATGTTAAATGTGACCATGAAGTGTCATATCCTAGAATACTGCGAGTGTCTAACCTTTCACCTGGTATAGTTAGAGTCATGCAAGAGTGAGAGTTTAAATCCGTAATTTACTTTTTAGTTTGATACCCTTGTATCAAAACCTTTTTTGTCTTATTTGGAGCAACCAATGTAATAGATTATTATTAACATTGTCAAGTAGATAATACCTAACATTAAAATCCTTGCAATAATTTCAACTTTCTAACAAGATAGTAGTTAGTCCGCTTGTCGGAACTTTCAAGGGAGTTTTTGTGGAAACTCACAATTCATTTTCCGTGTTTTTATTTTCCATTCATCTCACTTATGCACAATAATCGGACTGTATTACGTAAAATACCACCACATGTTACATAATATAGAATCAAATAACACAAAATTATGAACAAAATATAACAGGCTAAGATCACACTAAAATCTCTATTACAAGATTACGGATTTTATAAATAGCCAGATTAAAGTACATAATGTAGTAACGATGAATAAATTGTGTTGATGTCGGAACAACTTAGAGTTTTGTCAATTAAGTATACAAGATGGCCGCCGAAAATATCAAATTTAACTTCGGAATAATTAGAGATGGATATGACTAATAAGGAAAGTGCTATGGCCTTGGAATAATCAAAATGAATACAAAATATGCAGTTATAAAACCGAGTGCTATTATTATTGTAAATTAGTGTGGTGTGTAAAAATGGAATACTTAATTTATAATACGTAGTCACTTTTGACGTAAATGATAAAATCAACAAATACACTTCTGTAGGAATATGTAAACAAACATACTGTTTCTTTTTTCATATATACAAAGATCTATTATTATTCTTACTTATAACGCGTAATCTAATACCTTTAAACGAGCAATTCTTGTATATTTTTATATTTGTATATATTCATGATCTCGGAAATGGCGTCCTCTATTTCCGTGAAATTTAGTATGTAGGTAGTTTCGGGGACGATAAATTTATCTAGCTAGATTTTATTCATAGAAAACTTTTTTTTACTAAGATTTCAAACAAAAATATTTTTTAAAGAACCGAGCTAGGCTCGGTCGCCCAGGTACTAAGATCTAATAGAAGAGATGGAATACTATCTATGATATTTATAATTTTAAAGAAATTTTATCTCTTTTTATGTTTGTATGTACATAAACAAGTAATCATATTGTCAGTAACTAATCTACCCCGTAATGCAAACTCTAAGCCAGTGTTTCCCAAACTTTTTAGGCCATGCCCATCTTAACATTTCTAAAATTATTATGCCCCCCCCCCCATTCATAATTTTTATCCTTTAATGATTGCTTTCTTCCCTTAAGAAAAATAAATGATAAGTTTTAGAAAGAGATTACTATGAAATTGTTATCAAAACATCGTAAGTAAAATTTCAAAACATATAATAAAAACTTGACGACTCTAATTACCCAGTTGATATTTTGGTAATGTCAAACGAAATTATACCTAATAATTATTAACAGCATTTTATTTAAGAATTGTCCCCGTAACTATCAAATTGCCCAAACGTTGGGAAATACTGCTCTAAGTTCAGTTTTAATGCTTAGTAATAAAAAACGAAATCTTTTTAACATAAAAATTATCTTATTTCTCAGTACTGTAACAACCATATTTAAAAAACATACGACGTAAGGGAACCGTAAAATTATTTAAATCAAACAACGTAACCCATTGTAAGAGTGACTTTTTATAAAACTCATAGAACTTTCAAACTCCACCGTAGTTCAAAATCCGCCATCGGTCTCCTGAGAATGTCCGTAAAAAATTAAGTCACAAAGCGAGAGAAAAAAAATAAAAGTTTAAATGTCTCCCCCTCTTTGTTAAGAATAAACATTTTACGTTCGCTTAAGAATTTGGTGGTGGGGAATTAAAAGAACTCTTTGTAGGCTTTAGGATACGATGCTCGTACAGATTTAGGCTAAGTGATTCGCATATATTTTTTGTAACATTTAGTTGTTTAATATATTATATCTGTTAGTTATCTTATTTTCTATTAATACTACCATAATTTGAAAGATCGTGTCCTTGGCATGCCTTAATTTCAACAATTTCTACAAATAATTTATGTTTTGAGGTTTTTGGTTAGAACTTAACATATATTGGCTTTTATGTTTTATTCATAATCTTGCGTTATTCGACTGTGTATTGTCTAAGATGTAGATTTAATATTTATACTAAAAGTCACTCGCGACTCCCTCTACAACTGTATATCTATGGTTTATAAATTATGTTATATGCATGGAATCATTTTTTTCTTAAATAAAATTAGCGTAAGTTACAAAAACAGCTATTTGCAGGTGAAACTCCTGTCAAAATCGGTTTAACCATTTCGGAGATTATCCGAAACAAACAAACAGACAAATATTTTAAAAATTGTTTATGTTTGTTATGTTATATGTGCTATATACTTTTACATCCGTTTAATAAAAGCTGTTTTAATATTATAAACATACATTCCATTTTTTTATATTCGTATAGATGCTAATTGAGATTATTCTTTTTTTTTTAATCTAGATGGTGAAAAAGAAATAACACTCCTCTTTTTTTTATTTATATCTATTTTTAACTGTTAAATTATTTATATCTGTATATACAACAAGTAGCCCCTGCCCGCGTATTCGTCCGCGTAGTAATAATAGTTACTTTCGGCTAGCGCTAACACCCAGCGGAAGCTCTCAAGAGGAAAAATCCCGATTTTGAAACATTTTTCATTTGTGCTCCGCTGCTATTGGTCTTAGAGTAATAATATATAGTCTATAAACTTCCTCGATAAATTAGTTATATAGTGCTAGGTCAATAGCGTAGACAGTTCGAGAAAAAAAAAAAGTTATATAGCACTGAGAGAATTTTTCCGACAAATCGGACCAGTAGTTACTGAGATTACCCCCTACAACGTCACAAACTTTACCTCTTTGTAATATTAGTGTAGGTTACTATTACAGTTTATTTTTTACGAAATAGTATGAATGTGTGTAAAAGGACTAAATCCGCCCACGACAACCACGACCGCAGCCTCAGTTGATTCATGTTGAATTCATTAAGTTTGAAGGTGCCTTAACTAGGTGTCTTGATAATTTAATCCTTGCAGGATTGCCCAATTAAAATGTTGGCAACGAGTTTTTAAATATTCACGCCGTTCGGATGGGGTTAAACCGGGCCCAAAAACGAGGTAAAATTTATCATCCCCGCGAGCAGATTTATACTGTTATAATGACATTTTAGGCGTCGATTAGTAAAAGTTTCCCAGTAAAAGCTTTGAGTAAAGGCTTTAAGTTGTCGTGGGATAGAGATATTGTGAAAATATTGAAATTATATATTATGAATTCATTTCATCTGTAATCTGCATTCGTCATTCACATATATGGATTTATAAATACAAGGAAATATCACAATAATGCGATTTCTTCTCTAAAGTGATTTTACGTACATTTATCTATATCTATCTTCTTCTATATATATATATATATATATATATATAATGAGAATTTAAATGTAACGGTTCTGTGCTTTTTAGATTTTTTTAACAAAATTGTTATTGACATCTATAGGGATAAGTAACAAAGTACATTTCTATCAGTATTAGTAATGTTTGTCTGTCTGTCTGTCTATCTGTTTCTTTGTTTGAACACGCATCACTGGGTTTATAAAATCATAAAGCTAATCTTTGAGTAATATTTCGCCTTTGTTTCGTTAAAATCAGTTCAGTCTATCAAAAGTTATTGTTATTTTTATGCCGACGTGACTTAAGTACGAGAGAAAAGTATTTACTTCTAGTAATCATATTTAATACGTTTCATGACTTTAGTCACTGTTCTGTACATTAGGTTCCACGTGGACGAAGTCGCGAATACAACTAGTTTGTAATAAATTTTCCTCTTATAAGCCACTGTCTACCTTAAAATATATTTTATCATCTTAATAATTAGACATATACTTTAATATATTGGCATGCGAAAGCTATGAAAATTATGTAGCATTTTAGAAACAAGCCACAAAATTTTATATAGATAGGCTATTTGCTTTCTATCCTTTGGGAAAAGTAGAATTTTCTGGATGAAATTTTCTATCTAACAATAACAAAAAAACCAAAAAATTTCATGATGTCTCAATGATATGTAATGTCAATTGTTACAAATAAAAAGACAATGTAATAATACATTCTACATAGAAATTATAATTTTAATTGACATAATTTGCTCACGTTATGTAATAAATTATGCATTTTTTTAACCTTCGTTGCCAACAGTCTCTTGGCTCTGACTCACAAGCCCTATATTCGTTTGTATGGTGCTTAAGCCTTTATGATTTTGGATAGTTCAGAGGTTTTATGACGCCACACTAAAGGACGCTATCGATAAATTCAAATCGATTACGCAAGCCTCGGTAGCGCAGTAGGCAGCGCGTAAGTCTCATAATCTTAAGGTCGTGAGTTCGATCCTCACCCGGGGCAAATCGTTTTTTACTTTTTATTTAAAAATTAATAGAATTAAAGCCGCCGTCACTATGTAATTGTATTGTTATTGAGTATTTTACTTCTCTATTTCCATTTGTAAAAAAAGTATATATATTTCATTTATTTGCCTTGCGACATCTGTGTTATTTGAGTTTAATCAGTTTGATTTAGTAAGCACTGTATAGATGGCACACTTAGAATCCAAAGAATGGCACCACCCAGTTACTTGTTATATCCCATAAGTATTACACGCAAAGGATAGCGCAATATTCAAAAGAATGTTATAAATAACTGAACTCGCTAAATACGAATTTATGTTTATTTAAGAAAATGTTTAAAACGGCATCTATGAAAGTAGCATGCTATTTAGATGTAGTCTGTTAAAACTTAATTACAGCGCCATCTCGTTATTTTTTCATGCTTCTCGTGGATGTTTTACTAACACTTGCAATTTTGGTTCATAATGTATTTCATTTTTAAGAAAAGACCTAGATGGCGCTATATTAAAAAAATGTTTATCAAATTATTTAAAAATAATGTAACTGTATACTTATTTATATAAACAGCGAAATATTGAAAATATTTGTGTAACCAAATGATAATTTTGTCTTGACGTCGAATGTAAAAATACAAATGTTATTTATATTAAAATAAATTACTTATCACAACATGACGTCGCCATCATACCAATACAACTTTGCGTGACATTGTATCAATTTGTAATAAATGTCCAAATGTATGTAATAAATGTCTAAAATAAAATTTAGTAATTTATTATATGGAATTCATAGTAAAAAATAGATTGAGTACCTATTTTATATTTCGAAGTGTTAATAAATAATAGGTAATTTACTATAATTTTAATGTTATTTAGTCAAAGAGATAATTTAAGGCATCAATTATGATGATAAAATTTATGGCAAGGTCGTCAAGTGGCGCCAGTATTCTACAAATTCTTTTGTGATGATGCTAGAATAATATATATTAACTAGTATTGGATTTCACCTGATATGTCCTTTTTTGCTTATGTTTTGATAATACCATCTTTGTAGTAATCATTTAAATTTTAAATTTCGAGATATTTATACTATGATTAACTGTAGTGTTACATCCATATTCTCCTATTACTTATAACTACGAACTGAATTGAGGAAATCGGGGAAATGTAACACTATTTAATTGTATATTGTTACATGTACTTGGTCAAAACATAATATACCTTTAAGCTCATGCAGACATTGTAAAAATAGTCTATATTTAAGATTGATTTCTCAATATATGCTAAGGTGAAAATTACATTAATTATTCAGATTGTGAACGAAACCCGATAGAATTTAATGGAATGTTTTACACGGGATTGTTTGTTGATATCTTCAATGGAAAAACAAAGATCAGCTATTATTTAACACCTTACCTGTAATTTAAAAAACGTTAGTCAAGAACATGTTTACTGAAACGAATAATTTGGTGGGAAGTTTCAAAGCCAGTCTTACAAAGTTTGTCGATGAAAATAGGATCAGGTTTACACAAAGGCCATCATGCTGGCCGCTGTACTGCAGCTGTTATAACTTACAATTCAGGTGTTTTGAAGTATGCTGTTCAGAATTATTTTTGATACAGAAGCAAACTCTAGAATAGTGTAAAAATTCTCATATCGAAGCGCCTCTGAGCGTAAACTCGATGTTTCTAAAATATATCATACGAGTATATACAATGATTCATTAGTCAATTGTCTTTGACCTTATGTTACCTTCAAAAATTATAATTTGATCCGAAGCTATGACATCAATTAATATACAAGATGGAAGATAAAAGGAAAATATTTTTATCTCTTCTTCCCGTATTTTTTTTTTTTGTTATAAAATATAAATAGTAGATTACGATTATCAGTAACAGGATAGATTAATTATTAAACAATTATCTATTGATAATACGAATGCTGATATTTGTTAGCGTTAACAAGCGTTTTTTTTTTCGAAATATACTGCTAAAAAATTTTATAACGTTCGTAAATCATTTAAAAACCATTAAAACTAAACATTTGACAGTTCGAGGCGGTGTATAGGTTATGGAAAAGGAATGCAACAAGCGTGTTCCTGTTTGATGGAGTATTGTTTCGAATTCCATCACGCGTTCACTGTGAAACTACGTAGGTTAAGGTCACTGGACATAGCCTCTTAGTAAAGACTTACTATAATGCCTAATGAGAAAAAATGAACACAGTTCCATATTTAAATCATTTAAACCTTTAAGAGGAAACGCAGGCGACGTTCTATGCATATAAACGTATTTCCCCTTTTCCTCCCAGGGTACTGACGCTAGACCAAATATTTTTATACTGTATAATCTATCTCTACTAATACAATGTCTCTATGTTTTGATTTTATCCATAAAACGATCGTCATAAGAAATAGAAGCTTGCAAAAATCGTTTATTTTTAGCGTTGTTTTCAGAAGTCCGTCAAACAAAATTGACGAATTTAATTAAAAATAAAAAAGCATAACGACAACTCCAAAGTCCTTTTTATTTCATCCTCTCAATGAAAATCGGACCATTTTCGGTGGAGGGAAATAGATATAATTAGTCCGAGCTGTAGTTGTCTTTCTTGAATAACGAATTGGAAACGTACTAATTGCAAACATCGGAAAAAGGATGTAAGCGATGGCAATGACGTAACTGTGATAGTCTTTACAGATTTCTGGACGGTGTAGATACGCTTTAAGTTTGAATTGAATCCTAATCCAGTTGATTCTGGATAAACACTTACTGATTCGAAGTACAGTCGCGCTTGAGAGAAGAAGTCCTGTAATTCATAAAAGCTTTAAGACTGGAACTGAACTTTAACATTGGACGGTGAAATAATACATCGCATTGATACAGAACTGTTTAAGATTCAATGAATGAAAACGATGATAACGATGAAGAGTAAATTACAATCACTATAAATAAATACCAATTATAGATAGATACCTTTAATTTTTTAACTTTGCGTTATGTTCAACTAGCGGATACGGGAACGTTATCACGCCCTGATAATTAAAAAACCTTGACAAACTATATACCTAATCCTTTCTCGTGAAACACTTTATCTACTGGCGAAAACTGCATGAAAATCCGTTCAGTAGATATTGAGCTTACGCGCAAGTTTCAACTTAAAGAGTTAAAGAGAACTTAAACAGTAAGGAAGGATTTTATTTTTTTCCCTTATCGCACTGAAATAGTTTAGAAAAATTATTCGACACAAAATACATATAAGATGTCAGATAGGTGGCGAATTGCATGAGTCAGGCACTGAGTGCCTTAAGCGCTCGCCTTAGTAGGCCGGTGAAGCTGTTAAGACCTTGCTAGGTCAATAGCTTAGTCAGATGGAAAAAAAAAACACAAAATTTACAATAATTAATTCCAACACTTCATATGACAATTTATAATTTATTCTTAACAAGTTCCTTTAAAACTTACGTATACTCATCAGTTACTCCCGGTAGGACAACGGTCGGTGTAAAAAAAATAAATCACATTATTATATGCTGCTCGATGACCCCGCGCCGCCGTGCCACCGATTCGATTACAGAATTCCTTTTTAAGGAGAAGCCTTACTATATGTCATTGTAGTTCTTTACCATATTTAACAATCAATTTTGTCACTGGTTTCGATATGAATGTATGTAATGTAATTTAATGAAGATTTTATACAACGTGTTTATTCAAAGTTTTATACGATAACTAGTGGGCTCGGTAGACGTTGTCCCGCCTTAATAATATGTCAAATTATATACAAAAACCACCCTCATGAATCACTTTATCTACAGGTGAAAACCGCATGGAAATCCGTTTAGTAGTTTTTGTGTTTATCGCGAACAGACAGACAGACGCGGCAGAGGATTTTTTTAATAATATGTAGTGATATTAGGATATCTATCGACTTTCGGTATCGAAGAGAGTATGAGATTTAAATCGGCAAACTTTATAACATTCTAAGTTCACATATTAGTTAAGCGTAATTGACAATTATTATAGAAGGTAATGTTTGCACCACAGGTACTTTATTTAACAACTCATTACACATATCGGTACTTTATCCTGTAACATTTATATTATTATTTTATAACGTTACTTATTCATACAGTTACGTTATCTTTTGCTGCTTTATCAAACACTAGCCTCTGGGCTACCGCTAACGCGCAGCGCAAGTTCTCACGAAGAAAAAACGCCCTGATTTTTAAACATTCTTCATAGGTGCTCTGCTCCTATTGTCCTCCTATCCCTTGTCTTAGTGTGATGATATACAGCCTATAACCATCTTCGATAAATATAACATTGGAAGAATTTTTCAAATCGGACCAGAGTCATTCCTGAGATTACCCCCTACAACGTCACAAACTCACAACATCACAAACTCTTTGTAATATTAGTATAGATTTCACAATGTTGGCCGTCGTTGTTTGTGCCTGGCAATTAACTCAGTACCAAAATAACTATCCAAGACAAAATCAAAAATTAATTGACGACAAAAATTTCAACAATCTATTGTCTCATTCAATTTTAACTTCGCCTTAAGACGGCATCAGCGACTGTGCGTAGTCGAAATCACCCAATTATACCCCTTTTAAACGCACCACCCTAAAATGCTATTAACTGGTGATTTATATGTGGTCATCAAACATTATGTTGGTGAGCTGTGTTAGTAAAAATAAGTTTTTACTTTTCAACATTTTTCAAAAGTTATCACATACTTAAAAATTAAAATCGAATTTTCTTTACAAAGCATATTCTTACATGTACGTAGGTGTTTCAGTGATTCACCCTAGAACGATCCGAAAAATTTAATTTAAAATTAAGCTGCTACGGAAGCCCTTCCTTCCCATTACTTGGATAAAGATAATCCTTTTAGTGTAGGGTAAGAATCACCCTCGCATAATAATTTACTTTCAAAAATACGCACCTACATAATTTAGGCATCTAAAATTACAAACTAAAGGTGTTTTTATTCAATTTTAAAATACTTTTAATTATTGTATAAATATTGTGGTACATTCGTTATAATATGAAATCGTTGTTTTGTTAATAGACATATCACTACTTATCTGTTACTATACATATTCTATAAGTTTTTGAGGAATTCCCTGATATATCTTTCAAATTCGTAATCCAATATTAATAAAATTAAAATTGCACCTATTTGAAAATATCCTATTTTCAATACAAAAAAAAAAAAAAACAAGATTTTCCCGAAACAGTTTATAGATGATAAACATACAAAAAAAAAAAACAATGGCATTGAAAGCTCTTCCTTGTTGGAGTCGGTCGAAAAAGTCGAGATATCGTCTCTCGTAATCCAAATAAACCAATTGATTTAAACCAAAACACATGAAGTCGACGTCATAAACGAGACATTCAATGTCACGAAATAACTTAAAAATAAAAATCTATGCAATGAATCAACCGTATCGGTAAATGGTCGACATTATTAAATGCACAACTATTATTATTCATTCACCTTACACTTTTTCACAAACGATGCCGCCACTGATGAGTTTGAACAGAACAAGAAAGCAATTGAGTAGTTTACAGACTGTTTTTGCTGCATAATAACGCTACTACTGTTCTACTACTATTCACATAATAATTAAAGAGGCATCTAAGCATTGTAAAACCTCTGTTTGTTTGGACTGCGAAAATATCATCGAAGCAGATACAAAATACATTTTTGAGTTCTTGAGGCATACATGCCTGGTTCACAAATTCTTATATGTATAGCTTAGCTAGTTTAGCTCAGTACGATTTGCGTTGTTGCATTTAAGGCAAGGCAAAAGCTCAAGCCGAGGTTTAAGTAGTCCGGTGAAGCTGTAAAGGCCTTGTATGGCCAATAGCAGAGTCAGTTCGATTAAAAAAAAATCAAGCCGAGGTTCAGCTTTGTCACGCTTGAGCTTGTTATCAAGTGGCTGCGCACCATAAGCACTCGCACTATTAATCACTTCGAAAAAGAGCATTATTGAAGTATGTAATTGAAGGTGTTCGAATTTAGTGCCGAGTTACTACTCAAACCCTGAACTTCTGTCTTGAAGACTGCAGTGTTTTGAAGATTATCTATGTCTCCAAGATACATAGATTACAATGACCGATTACTTGAGCTCACACTAGTAGGTATACCCTCGTAGTCGAATGAGGTAATTTTAAATGTACGTCCAGAGTGTTCGCTTAAATCGAGCATTGAGCGTGGCGGGGCATGCGGCGTTCATTTCAAACATATGCATTAACACGTAGATGTCCTGAGTGCCCCCTCCCTCACTGAAGTCCTCATCATAGAAGCAGAGAAGACCCCGCATCCGGAAGGACGCGAGTACAACCGACTTCTCTCGAAGCCGTATGTGAAGACCAGGTGGCACTTCACCCCTATGACGCCTGCATACCTGCACCGAAACAGAAGCCGATGACCACCGCAAGGAGGCCGCACCCCGTCACCGCACAGCCCATATGGGCAACCCAAGGGTGTGCCCGTCTTCACGGGCACCGCTGGACAGGCCACTGAAGGAGGCAATATGCCTCGAACAGTTCCCTCGTCCCCCGCTCAAGGGGGGGACTGAGATGACCCGATGATGATGTCCTGAGTGGCGCGCGAATGGTGTTCTTGAACGCTGCACGTCCCGCTACATGCACTGCTGCACGCCTTGCTGTACGACCCGTCGAACGCAGATTCTCTCAGGCCGTACACTAAATCTTGACTTAAGAAATATGTAAATGGGAAGTTGGTTATTATATTGTATTAGTATCTCTTTTTTATTTATTCTATAAGTAGTGGAGATTACAATAATAACGAATGTATATCGACACATAAAGTCAAATCTATTTATATATGATTCAACTCTATTGATGCTGCTGTTCTCAATCGATCGCTCCAAATTGAGTTATCAACTTTCGTGAAATTCATTGTTTTTAAACTTCTTTGACTTTTTGTGCCGATACAGTATGATACTCAATTAATGACGGCTACCTGCGGCTCTTTTTATACGATATTGATCGAGGAATATAAGCGTGTCCAGTCATTGTAAATTTTAAAGGGTGACTTAGGAAACGATTGATATTTTGGTATTTCTTTAGGGGTGTTCCAAATTATATGCTTATACATAAATATAATAATCGCGTGTAATCGGTTTTTCTTTGATATGATTCGATAATAAGCGGTTAAACCTAAACAAACTTATGTGGTTAGACCTCATGTATGTTGTTTGATCACGGTATATTAAAAATTAGGAATAATTCATACATTCGTGACCATTTAGAAATCAAAAACTCGCGTTTCTGGAAACATGTTCAGCTCCAGCATCAACTAAACTTTAGAAAATATTTCGTTTTTTATTATTGTTTTAAAAATATACGTTATTATTGAATATAAAATAATGTTGTTGAATCACTATATATTAAAAATAACTAATGATTTATTAATTTATTATCATTTAAAATTCAAATACTCATTTTTTTTTCAAACATCTTCAACTTATTAAAGTGTTGAGGCAGTTACGTTATTGTAAACTGTACTGAATATCTCATTTTAAATGTTTTTTTCATATAAAAGATTATATATACATAGTTATGCCAAGCTATTAAAAAATACGTAAGGAAATTTGAATAAAGGATATAGGTATTACCTTCCTACTCTTAATATGTAAGGAACCAATTACCAAAAAATATTTATTAACTCTAGATAATGCCAGGGCGGGAACGAATCATGCCGGTAATGGGCCGATTAGGCCTTTTAGCTTGTGATCGACCGACGAAAATGAATAGTTAAGTTAATAGAGAACAAAGAAAATGAAAAAATATTTTAATAATTCATCTCATGTATCGTCCTTGATGGTTATAACATTATATATTGGTAATTAATGAACACTAATAAATATAAATTGTTGTTTATATTTAATCACAGCGAACCTGGCAGACGTTGTCCTGCCTTGAAAAAAATCCTAAATTTCAACCGCAGCGCCACCTACCGGGTCAAATTATGAATCTAAACCATTCTCGGATCCACTGGAATACGCACACAAAAATTTATCAAAATCGGTCCAGCCGTTTAGGAGGAGTTCAGTGACATACAATCGTACAGAAGAAATTTATATATAAAGATAATAAATGTCAGTAAATTATATTAATTCCTATTTAGTAAAATTCCAAAAATTAAAATATATAATTGTCTTTTTCTACAATATAAACTGCCTAGATATCTAAAAATAATTACAAAAAAAAATCAAATTTACACTTTAAAGAACGCGGGTAAATCCGTTACTAAAAAAATTGTTTTTTTTAAACATTGCTACTCAAAGAGTACTTTTAAATACGTCTACTTAACTATTACATAACTTTATTTAAAAAAAAAAACATAAACTTGATAGTACGAACTGTATATTATGTTTTTTTTTTTTCGAAATGACTACGCTATTGACCCAGCAAGGTCTTAACAGCTTCACCGGACTACCTATATTATGTTTAAACTGTAATAATGTTATTATATGATTCCAATAAAGATGCATAGCTATTCTGGGTGGCGGGTGTTTATGGCACGACCTGTGTGTTCCCATAATGTTTCGTTTGATTTTTTCTACGTAATAACTGCCCGTTCAATTCGAGTTACTGCTTCTATAAAATCAAATAAATAGAAGGGAATTCTAAAATGTTTATTCTGTGATCATAATTAATTTTTTTTTATGTCATAGGAAACAAACGAACAGGTATGTCACCTGATTCTAAATGATCACCTCCGTCTCTGGGGGTAAATTTCGCTCCCGCACACCAGATTAGGCCCCCCTCGGCGTGGAGCCCTTGAGTGCGCTGCTCACGCTATACAGTGACACAAAATCTTACATCACTGCAACAACATTACACATATCACCCCCACACACGTGCACGCATAAACGCTTACACATGAAAGTGAAAGGGTGTTGTTTCTTTCTCTTATCGAACTGGAATAGTTTAGAAAATTATCTGATACAAAATATATATAGGAGTTGTTGAGGTATGTATGCTTGGTACACATATATGTTCTAACAACTCATTTATGTATGAATAGTTAGCTTAGGTCAACACAGATAGTTCACGAATTGTACATATCAGGCAACAACCCAAGCCGAGGTGTGCCGTGCACCCTTTAGCTAGTTGTCAAATAAAATCGGCTGAGTGCCCTAAGCGCTCGCCTTAGTAGTCCGGTGAAGCTGTTAAGACCTTGTTCGGTCAATAGCGTAGTCATTTCGAGAGAAACAAAATTCACCTCCGTCCATAGACACATACAACACCAGGGGTTTCGCAAGTGCGTTGCTTACCTGTGTTTGCAGGAGGGGGGGGGGGGGGGGGGATAGTCAAGGGAGAGGAGGGGTAGGTCTCCGGCGCTCTTACTAACCGAACGAAACGCAATGCAAACACTGTTAATTCACGTGGGAGTTTCTGTGTGTCGGGTGGTCGCCGAGACTTTCATGCTGAAGCCAATAATAGCTACAGTGTGGCTCTACCACCTACTACTTGATATTTACATTAAAGTACATATCTATCGATTTAATATTTCGTTCGGCTGTAGTCCGGTAAAAATGTTTAGACCTTGCTAGGTCAATAGCGTAATCACTTCGAGAAAAAAAAAAATTCTTTCATGTAAGATCACAAAATTCACTAAGTAAAGCACATTGCAATTAAGTAAGGAAATTTGTTTGATACAACTTTAGTATACATCCTCCTCTTCTTTTGATGCTTTGGCAATCAATACCTCTTATTAGAGACTAGCAGCCGCGCGTTGCTTTACCCACCTCTGTATATATTATTAGGATCAGCGTTATTACGACTATTATTAGGTGTTATTATTGTAATTTTAATGATTTCGAGAGATTTCAGTACTTTAACAAAATGGAGCCATTTTCGATGCAGTTTTTGTGATATCTCAGAATTCATGTTTCATACATGTCACTTCAC
>JACEII010000020.1:741367-764382 GCA_014332785.1 Antheraea mylitta
TCATGTTTCATACATGTCACTTCACTTGTTGACAATTGAAAACTATAATTCAGAAATTGTCACTAATATTACACAGTATGAACTAAATACCTAAAGCTAATGAACAGAGAATAAAGATTATTATATATCACATTAAGTACCCGTCAAGAACTCAAGCTTGCATTTATTGTATGTATAATTTATGGAGTTTTAATAATATTACATAAAATTATTGTACAGAAAGTGTTTACAGTTGTTGAATTAATAACCGTAAACAAAACAGCAGTCAATCGATTTATGAAGCTCATTATTTATTTCCGATACATATATGTTAATGTAGTTCTGTATATTACTCGTTGTTGGATAACATCAATAATTTTGACACTCAAATATAAGCCGAAATAGCTCAGTTGGGAGAGCGTTAGACTGAAGATCTAAAGGTCCCCGGTTCAATCCCGGGTTTCGGCAGACGGCTTTTTTGCTTTTTGTTTTTCATAATTATTTGAGTATAATATGAATTAAAATATAATGCTTACCATTTATAAATTGAGAATTGTTTTCGTGTTTCGTTTTTAAATCCACGGACAGTGTAATAATATTGCATTAAAAAAAAATCTTTGTGTAAGTAGGGTTGGTACATGTTTTCCTTTTCCATTCTCCCTTCCACTTTCCCTCTCCCAGGTGTCATCTCAATACCGTTTATAGAACTATCATTTTTTACACCATACAGTCATAATTTTAAACTATATCTTGTAAATATTAAAATATATATGAATTAACATAACGAAAAACAGCTACATTATCTTAGACGAAATTTACCTTCAAGTAGTTCTGAGAGACAATAACAAATATCTTTTATGTTAAATAATATTTGTATTACATTGTTATAACACTATATTCAATTCGGATGTAGATATGATGATTAAAAATATTCTAAAACAAAAAAGTGACTTTTGCCGAAACCCGGGATTGAACGGGGACCTTTAGATCTTCAGTCTAACGCTCTCCCAACTGAGCTATTTCGGCTGTTTTATAGTAAGTTGAAATTGCGGATATGACCCTTTTATTCAAATATATTATTCATTGAATAAAATCTTAACTTATATAATAATTTGTACGGAAATAATGAATGCTTTTTTTTTTTGAAATGACTACGCTATTGACCCACCAAGGTCTTAACAGCTTCACCGGACTACTTCTACGAAGATATATAGTTGTATTTCTATTCCGTATATGTAAGTTATATAAAGATAGTATTAGAAAAAAATATCGCCTATATCATTAAATCCTGTAAGATTTAAACACAATATATAGCTATACATTCTTTTTCATAAAGAAAGTTTTAAGATATCCGCGTGGCATTAGACTACAATTTACTCTTATTAAGTCTTTAATATGTAACTTAGTTTCGGAATGATAAATAAATTAAAATAAAGTGTGTGTGTGTACCTGTACACGCGTTAAAAATTATACTTCTTTGGCGTAACAAGATAAAAATCTTTTATTCAAAAATTTTATCTTTTGCCTTATTCTACGTTTGTAGAAAAAACGACACCAACAAATGAAAAAAAGGTATTTAATACATTAAAAGTTTTAATACTAAGAAATTCAAATTACAAATACAAAGAAAGAAAATGTTGACCATAGCTATGTAACTTCAGGGTGTCGGCTTTTGGTGACGGTGTGAGCGCGCATCGTAAAAATTTACTCTCATAATTTTTCCCTAACGTGCCGAAAGAAATAAAAATATAATTAAAAAAAAATAAAACTAAAACAATAATTATACACACTATATTCATTACTATGTACATTACGTGTCTTTGCTTAACTTATATAATAATTTGTACGCAAATAATGAATGCAATTCTATGTTGTTGATACTGTTGTCAACAAATTTAACAGTTTTACTTAACCTAAAAAAATATGTAATGAACAATAAAAATAAGACAAATAAATAGATATTATATATATATATATATATATATATATATATAATCTTAACGCGTAAATCTCAGAGAAATGACTCCGAAAAAATGTGTTATATAACCCGGTCATTAGCAATGTTCTGAGTAATATAACTTCACGCTACGACCGTGAGGAGCGGAACACGAATTTAATGCGAGCGAAATCGTGAAGCGAAATTAGTAAATAGTTACAGTTTCTTCAAATAAAATTAAATGCATTTAAACAATATGGTGTGCCTTAATATTGCGTATGCTCACGATTTAGGCACGAAGTAGATAATTAATTAATTACAAAGACATATATATTATAAGAGATAAGAGGGACAAGCGGTAACAAAGCGCGCAGAAGGACTCGGCTTTCTTGAAAATGGGCTTAATTCTCTGATTATAATTATCTCTAATTAATTATTTATTAATAGGTGACTATTAGTTGTAGTTAGTACATTGCCTCACTGTGTTCTACCGTCTGTCTCATGGCGAGTGTTCTGAAGAGGTATTTGATTCTTTCCTCCCCTTTCCAAAACCGTACCAAGCGCGCTGGATTTCGGAGCCATAGTTTTACGGTAAATCCTATCTGGGCACGAACCAAAAAGTTCGCAATGTCTTATCTCTGCCGTACCGTGAAGCTGTGAAACAATCTCCCGGCCAGTGTGTTCCCTCCTTCCTATCACATGGGGTCCTTTAAGCGTAACGTGAAGAGACATTTACGCAGGCCGGCATGACAGCGGTGACTGGTGATGGATGGCGTGTTTCTCGGTAGTCGCCATTGTTTTTGGATTGTACTGTGCTCACCATCAGGCGCAGTGCAGTCACTTTGCTGTGCTACGATAAAAAAAAAAACTTCCTTAAAAGGAATCATTAAATGTATATTATTACTATTATGTGTTTTATTGGGATGAAGTAACGATTTTAAAAAGGCATTGGATAAAAAATGCGTGCCGGGCCTCAGCCACAGTTAATTGGATGTAAATGTGTTTTAGTAATATAATATACATTTTTTACTGAAATTTTCAAGTACAAAAATTGTGCATGTTTACTGTGTTATTGTTGTTTGTTAAATATTGTCTCTTACTTATCTCTTTCATGGCTCAGGTATCATATCAATAGTGTATGTCGCATATTACATTACACTAGATATCGTTTTAACATTTTCAATATGATGGAATGTTTAGAATAACGTAACTTTAAATCTAATAATACATGGCGAGTACACGAAAAAATTGTAAAAAGCTAAGTTATGCCGAAACCCGGGATTGAACCGGGGACCTTTAGATCTTCAGTCTAACGCTCTCCCAACTGAGCTATTTCGGCACCTGTAGAAGGTAATGAAATTATCAATATTATCTTACGAGACGTTGCTGTAAAATATATAATTTTTTAATTTATGTTATAAATGAAATTAAAATAAATAAATACTACTTTCTTCTCTGTTTTCAACTTATTTTCTTTTTGTTTTATCTACAGTCATTAATGAATTTATATATACTATTAATAAAAGCTGCATGGAAACAGTTCTTTTTTTCATATCTTCATGGAGTCAAATTATTATATTTATGTCTTTTTTTATTTATATTTTTTATTAGTTTTTTAATCACTTTATATTTATTTATACGTCTATATTTCTTGTAATCCGTTCTCAATGTGCATAAAATTAACAATATTTGTATAATACTTATCTATACTAATATTATAAAAAGGTAGTTTGTGAGTTTGTGACGTTGTATAGAGGTTAATATCAGGAACTACTAATCCGATATGAAAAAAATATTTCAGCGTCATATAGCCCTTGTAACGAGAAAGGTTATAATCTATATATCATCATGCTAAGACCAATACGAGCGGAGCACTAATGAAGAATATTTCAAAATCGGGATTTTTTCTTATTGAGAGCTTCCACTGCGTGTTAACGTTAGCCCAATGTAACTATTCCACGAGAATTGTTATACCCGAACCATGTACCCTAATATGCTGGCCTTTCTCCAACACCAGAGAACTATATCCCTTTCTATTTAGTACCTTTCCCAGTACCTAACATCAGCACTTTCCGAGTCCTCTCACGGTACTCGTTACCACCTCGACAGTTAATTCCAAGCCTCAGTCCATAATACTCCAAATCGTCATAATTATTCAGTGTTAGATAATAAACATATTAAATGATCAATTCTCCGTTACTTAATAAATATATCTTAAGTGAATAAATCCTTTTCTTAAAGGATTTTTTAGAGATCCCTATAACAGTACGAAGTCGCGGGTGGAGGCTAGTATGGATATAATAACCTTTGAGAGAAAAATATGTGTGTACCTTCTTATTATGGTCGGATTTCGAGAATTCGTATATTATTATTATTCGACTATACATACCTAACAACAATTAATACAGAATAAAAAAAACTAATTTTTTTCGTTCTGACTATGCTTTTGACCTAGCAAGGTCTTAACAGCTTCACCGGACTAAAAAAACGAATGAACGATAAACTGTACAATAATGCTAAACTAATGTACAATAAAAATGTACAATAATACTAAACATGCAAAAACACAGAAATATGCAAGAAAAATTTAAATACGAATACTTCTTTATACTTTGGCTTAGGTGTTACTTACACCTATATCCAAGCCGTAGGTGTCCGTTAATCATAACTTAACTGCTATTATTCTGAAGTTGGCATAATTCTTGAACATTACTAAATGAATAATAACAGCTCGTGGAAAGCGGCAAAGCTGTTTTATGAGCAATGAATCAGGGAGTTAAATAGAATGTAATTACAGAATCTTCCCGCCGATCCCCTGAAATGGATATCGTTTTGCTGACGTCATGAACTACAGAGCTATTAGCTTTGCTGTCTATAATTATATTTAGCACTTTATGACATTGAAATGATTTATACAGATATAAGAATTATTGTATTTTTTTTGGAAATAATCCTTACTTATATATAAATTAAAAAGTAACTCTGTCTGTCTGTCGTGCTTTCTCGCTAAAAGTACTGAACCGATTTAAGTGAAATTTGGTACAAAAATAATCTAGTCTAAGAAAGGATATAGGTTACTTTTTAATACAAAAATAGCTGTAAAGCTAAAAGCTTGGACTATTTTTAAGCTGTTGATTCGATATAAATAAATATGAATACAAAGTTTGTAAAAGTTTTACCCTCAAGGGTTTGAAATAACAATAGGGAATAGGAGATGAAAGTTTGTATGGAAATAAGGAAGGTTCCACTCCGATTTAAAAAAAATAGTTTTCTTTCATAGCTCATTTATCGGGTAATTAGGCTGTATGCAATATCATAACGCTAAGACCAATAGGAGTGGAGCAACAATGAAGAATGTCTTAAAAACGGGTGTTTGTTCCTTTTGAGAGCTTTCGCTGCGTGTTAGCGTCCAAAGTCCATTATTCTACGCAGACGAAGTCGCGAGCAGGTTAGTATTTTATATGAGGACTTTATTTGATAATATTTTTTTCGGGATTCAGAAATTTACGCTGTTTCTTTTTCTAGATTCTTAAGAATGTGCAAGCAAAATTTCATAATAATCCGTTTCGTAGTTAGCCGTGAAAGCGTAACAAATGAACTATGTCGTATTTATTATGTTAGGATAGAAAAAACCTCTTTGATTTTTCTTTTGACACATTAATAATTCTTATAATACGATGTCGATTGCAACATTTATCGCTTACCTAGTAATATTTATGAGCAGCCTCATTACCTCGTTGAATGTAAAAAAGAAACCCGAGAACAACATCAAACACGCCTCTTGTATAAAAATAAACCGATACAGATACAAGGAGGAAAATAATTACGGACGATCATCGCCGATTAAACGCAGTATATTAAGCGAGTAACGTTATATATATATAGCTTTAATAATTACAAAGTGCGGTGTATAATTGAACCTTAAATATAATAATAAATTTACCTACTTGTGGAAGCCAATTATTGTTAAGGGGAAGTATACTTAGATATTTAATATATGTATTTTGGTTAATTTATACATATAATAACAATGTAAATCTAACGTGTCTGTACTTTTCGATTTTCGTAAATAAAATTGTTGCAGATGTCTAGTAATAAGTAATTAAATACATTTTAATCATTTTTAAAAATGTCTCTTTGTCTGTCTGTTTGTATGTACACGCCTCATACATAAGGTTTTATGCTACATAAGATTCGACGCGCACGAAGTCGCGGGTACAGTTAGTATTAATATAAATATAAGTGGCGCAAATTTAAATAATAATTAGTAAATGTTTTGCATTATTATACTGGAATTTTTATGAGAAAGTTCTTATGAAAAAGCTTTGGAATTCAGATCCGCAAACTTTTTGTGCCACCAGAAGTGAAAGACGTAAACGCAGTGTCGGGTACAATATTGAAGACACCGGTTTTAGTCCGATCACCAAAGATAAGCAGCTTCGGGCGCGGTCAGTACTGGTATCATGTACTAGCTGGAATCAACGCTCTTAACTAAAATCTTTCCTTTTAATACGAAGTTTAACTTCTATCATGTTTTTTTCATATGTCATTTAGTGTACTCCTGACAATTTGTATGCAAAATTTCATGATAATTAGTTGAGTAATTAAAGCATAAAAGCGTAACAGAATTTCCAATGAATATGCTAAACTATATTAAAACTAAAATAAAAGCATGCAAATGTTACTCTTACAAAATAACATCTTAATTGATGTGTAAAAAAGCAACAAAAATGCATTGATCTATTTATATTATAAATGTAAGGTTGTTGCCTTTTTCGACCCAATCTATGAACCGATCGTTCTAAAATTTACCATACAGATACATTGGAACAAGTTATGTATTATTATGTTAAATGTTAGGGAAAACCCGCAATCGAAGTTCTGGAAAGTAGCAAATTCTTGCATAAAAAATTAATACCAACATTACTAAAATTAGTAGAATTATTCGCGTAATCCTGGCAGTATTTTTGTCCGTGGCTACCCGGGTAACCACAAAGATATTGTCTCGCGATACAGTACACACCCACATCGATCTTACACATACACAGTTACTCAGACACGCACCTCACACATCTGTGGAAGGGTTGTTTTTGTTAACTTTTTTTCCCTTATCGAACTGAATCGAATAGATTTAGTTTACCTCCTTTCGAATTACATGTTGTGTTTTTGTATCATGCAATTCTAATTGCATGATCCAAAAATGGATACATGTATAGTTTAGCTTAGTTTAGCTAGGTCAGATCGGGTTTTTCGAGGTAACGGCCAAGCCGAGGTGTGCCGTGCACCCTTGAGCTAGTTACCAAAAATAAAATCGGCTGAGTGCCTTAAGCGCTCGCCTTAGTAGTCCGGTGAAGCTGTAAAGACCTTGCCAGGTCAATAGCGTAGTCAGTTCGAGAAAAAAAAAAAAAAAAGTAGAATTATACAGTTAGAGCAGTAGGCACCTTTTGTGACCTAGAGCAATGCAAAGATTTTAAAAATCTAATTTAAAGAATGAACTGTAGTTTCTTTAATGGAAATTACTGAAGATGTGAAAATAACAAAGATAGATATTATAAAAAAATAAATCTAGATTATTTCATTTCCGTCCGGAATATTCATTACAGATAAACATGGGTAATTAACGATAACAGTTTTAATAGGAATGTGATTATCTATTGCTGTAAAAAATTCTATCACGTGAATTACAGTCTGCCCGCAACCGTTTTACCGCGCCTTAAGTATGCGCGGGAATGTGGGGAGTGGGAACAAAAGAACATGAACTTACAGGAGATTCGTCGTGTTAGACAGTTCTTACGATATCAAAACACAATTTTTTGAAGCTGTATACTTACGAGTGTAATTATAACCCATCCCTGAATCTGTTAAATATGATTTTGGTGATATTATCGTCACTTTTGTGTTCAAACTATAATATTTATAATTTATAATATTTATAATAACATAAATATTTGTCTGCTTTTCTTTTCTTAAAATATTGGTCCACTTTGAAAATTACAGTCCTGATATCTCGAGATAACGCACGACCCATCTTGAGATATTTTATCTGACGTGCTTCTGACACATAGTCCGTAACAAATAAGACAATCAAAGTCGCCTAAATTAGGCACAGGCGCTTGCGGTTTGGCTTGGTTTAGGTTTTGTATAAGAAATGTTAGCATTTTTAATTACATATTCATGATGCTTAAATATTTGTCTTTACAATCAGTGTGTCCTGTTCATATCCCAAAAGGTACCGAATAGAGATGGTTTATATTACAGTAACTAATAATGCGATGCATTGTAACTAAGTATATCATAAATAAATAATTTTTAAAGAAGCCATCATTTCTGTTTTATTATCGGTTATCTGTTAATATTATTAGCAATGACAGTTATCAACTAATGTTATAGTAACGTGCACACAAATGAGCATTATGTAAAAATTCATGTGTGTGAAATGGAGCATTATTCACGTTTTTTGCTTTCAAAAACAGGGTACGAAGATCGAATATTATTTCACGGCTGTGTTATTCTAATACAAAACCGAAGAGCAAATTACAGAAAAGCAGAATACGTAACATATCAGCTCTATTCGTAATTTATAAACGGCTAAAGTGGTTTCGGTGAAGCTTTTATTGATAGATAGATATTTTTTTTTTTTTCAAAACATTATCTAGATTACAATTTTCCATTTGCTTTAAACAGTAATGTTACAGTTTAAAAGATGTACCTTAAAATCGGTAAAAAGTTTATAAATGTTAATGTTTGTACCGACAAAAGTATAATTAAAAAACATGTGTGCAATTCACACGCGGTAAAAGTGAAGCCCTCAAAAATGATAAAATATTCATATAAACGATGATGAAATACACTATGCTGTTTATGAATGATGCCTTTTCCCAAGACATTCTAGTACACACACACACACACACGCTTTCAAACAACTCTTCGACCTGAATAATATTAATTAATTTATACACAATCAGGAAACCACGTATATAAAGCAACACTGTATAATATATTCTGTCTTTTTTTTTATTGTAGCACGGCAATATGACTGCACTATGCCTGATGGTAAGCACAGTGCAATCCAAAAATAATAGCGACCACCGATTGACACACTATTCATCGCCGGTCGCCACTATCATGCCGGCCTGCAAAAAGGATATGCAGAAGCGAATCACTATTACGGTCGTTTTCGCCATATACACGGTGGTTGCGACCCAGTCAGGCTGTAAAACCCTACCACCCCGCTTTCGCAATTGCCTCGTTCGTTATTCAGCAGGGTGCACCACGTGCAGGTGAGGTTGGCTTGGGTGTCTCAAGTCTTTTGATGTTATTTGACACCCCTTAAATTCTCTCATTCTCTCGCACATCAAATCCTATAGATATATTTATGTATATGGTTGTTATAATTTATTCTTGATATATTTTTATCTAATTCAAATTACAACGGGTCTAAAGAAGTTTTTACATCATAAATCAAAGACTGTCTACTATCAATAAAATTAAAACACAGTTCATGAAGTAACAAAACATATTTTTTAATTAGCAAAATGTACTTTTTTATATGATTAAGGCAAACAAACATGTGGGTCATCTGATGTTAAGCGAGCACCGCCGTTCATAGAAACTAGCAACATCAGGGGGTAGTCGCAAGTTCGTTGCCAGTCTGTGTTTCGGTGTAGGGAGGAGAGGTAGGAGAGAGAGGAGAGGAAAGGAGGTGGGCCTACGGCGCTCTTACTGACCGAACGAAATGCATCAATGAAAGCACTGTTACTTCACATCGGTTTTCTGTGAGAAGGTGGTACTACCCCGGACGAGCCGACCCATTCATGCTGAAACCAGTAATAGCTTCAGTGTGGTTCTATCACCTACATGAATATATAGAAGAAAGAAGTATTATATTAATTAGTGTGATAGCCACATTTCCAAGTTGTTCAATTTTTTTTATGTCATAGGAGGCAAATTAACAGATGTATCACCTGATGTTAAGTGATCACCACCATCCATAGACACTTGCAACACCAGGGGAGTCGCAAGTGCGTTGCCAGCCTGTGTTTGGGAGGAGTGTGGGGGAGGGCAGGAAGGGAAGGAGGAAAGGGAAGGTAGGTGGGTCTCCGGCTCTTTCACTGACGGAACGAAACGCAACAATGCAAGCACTGTTACTTCACGTCGGTTTTCTGTGAGAGGGTTGTGCTTCCCCGGACGAGCCGACCCATCAGTGCTGAAAACAATAATAGCTTCAGCTTGGCTCTACCACTACTGTTGTTCAATCATTTTAGATGCTCATAATGAAGAATTTAAATCTACACAAGGTTTCATTCATGGAAAAATATGATAAGATAATTAAATATAATATACGTATCACACGTACACGCAATATTATCTAAATTATAGACTTAGGAACATTATCATCGTGCTTTTCTTTTCATTAAGAAAATAATTGAAGGATAATCTCTATTTAATCAACATTATTCCTGTTATCTTTATTTCTGTGGTAAGTATTAATGTTATTGTGTTATAAGGACTATCTTTATTATAAGTTTTTTATCGAATTGGAGTTGATACCCATTGATTGATATATTATGTAAGAAATAGTTAGAAATTTATTAGCGTATAATTAAAATATCGAAAAGTTTAAAGATAAATTACTGTTATAAAGGGATTTATTGGATTCGATTATTAACAAAATCAAAATTATATGAACAATAATTAAAATTATTTAAAAAAATGAAATTGCTTGTAAAGATTGTAAAATATTGAGCCATCACCGGGACGCCTGGCAGATGTGAAACACCGAAATTGTTTTGTATAAATTATGCATAAAATAACAGATTACAACAGGAATCAGTTATGGCATAAAGGAAAGATAAAGCATTACAAATTTGATCTATAAATTAATTACTGTTTATTAATTTAATTATATAAATATTGTTTTTTATTAAATGCAAAAATTCAACTAGGCGCAAGCGCGGTATATTTGGCGGCGTTTATCAAAGGCGCTAGGACGTCGGCGCGTGCCACGTAAACACTATTCAAACGAGCGGCTGACAAAACAGTTTAAATCTTATGTGTATACAGATAGGGTTGCAAATGTTTATGAATATTTCGTTAATAGTGCAAAGTTCGTGTTTTGCGTCGCCACGCTAATAATCAGGTTTACCCATCGCCTATAGATAAAAAATAACGATTTTATATATTGGCACAGAACAAAAACCTATTCGCATGTACAATTTATAAGTTCGTGACACAAAATAGCGTTTTTCTTCAATTTATTAATCTATACTCATAATAAAACCTAGTAACAAACGTTATCATTGGGTAATCGTCGTGTAGATACAGCAGTTGTCAAGTCCCTCCAGCGTCTCCAACGACGCAATATATATCTATACTGATAACACGTGGCTAATCTATCAGATTTGTTCCATTGGAAATATCATAGAGAATTTGTCGAGTGAACAGGTTATATATGATTTGGAATTCAACTGTTGCAAATAAATGTTAGGTTTGGGCTAATGCAATAAATATTTTACTTCTTCGCAGGCATTTTTCTCTAAACTCAATTACTATATCATGAAGAATTTATCACCTTGAGTTTTCGAGGAATTCAAAATATACGGTTCTAGAATATTTATCTAGGTATTTTTACATTTTTAGTGTCTATTTAGGTTTATTGAATTTTATTTCTCAATGAAAAATTGCAACATAATTGAGTTACATACATTATTATATATATGCAAAGAAACCGTATTTCTTTAATAATATTTGATGTTTTACCTCATTCCTTTTTTTTATCGAACTGATTACGCTATTGACCTTGCAAGGTCTTAAAGCTTCACCGAACTGTGAACCGCATCCCGTGTTGTGGGTTTTCTAAGGTTTAGTATTGTAGTTTTGAAACTCTTTATTAAATTATCTAATTAAAACGAATATTGTAATATAATTCAAACTGTATTAAGAAGAAACGCTGAACACTACAACGTGAATAATTACATTGATAAAACATAAACTTTAACGGAGTTATTACAAAAAAAAAAGTATTAAAACCTTTCCATTAAAAGGGTTACGTTCTAAATGCACCGCGCTCGCTGAATGTTCGCCATTTTGCTCTTTTGTCATGCTTGGGTTAGGTTAGGTTTTTTTTTTCTCGAACTGACTACGCTTTTGACTTAGCAAGGTTTAACAGCTTTACCGAACTACTAGGGCGAGCGCTTAAGGCACTCTGCCGGTTAGGTTAGGTTTGACTTATGAAAAAAGGATAACGGGAACTAGCCTCGGGCGAGCGCGGTACATTTAGAACGGAACCTTTTTAAAGCAAGTATTTAGTACGTATCTCACTTTTTTGTAATAACAACGTAAACGTTGTTTCTTTCTAAACTGGTAAGATATTTGTTAAATTATGTAATATATACTCAGGGGGTAAATTTCGCTCCCGCACACCAAATTAGGCCCCTCTCGGCAACGACTCAAGCCTAGGTCCGTTCCCTCGGTATGGAGCCCTTGAGTACGCGGCTCGCGCAATACAGTGACACAAAATCTTACATCACTGCGACAACATTACACATATCACTCCTACACACGTGCACGCATACATGCTAATACATTAAAGTGGAAGGGTTTTGTTTGTTTCCCTTATCGAATACGATACATATATATATAAGAGTTGTTGAGGTATGTATGCTTGGTACACATATATGTTTCAACAACTCATATATATATGAATAGTTAGCTTAGCTTAGGTTAGCTCAGATAGGTTGTAAATTGCATACAACAGACAACAGCCCAAACCGAGGTGTGCCGTGTACCCTTGAGCCAGTTGTCAAATAAAATCAGCTGAGTGCCTTAAGGGCTCGCCTAAGTAGTCCGGTGAAGCTGTTAAGACCTTGCTAGGTCAATACCGTAGTCAGATCGAAAAAAAAATGTAATATATATTTAAGCTATTGGTAATAGAATATATAATTACTAAAATATTTTTTTGTACAGAACAACACATTCAAGTATATATAAATTTTAAAAATTTAAATAAAATTAATCGTATATGTATATACGAAGTTCAAAAACATAAATTTATAATACGGTAAAACAGATCTACAAGTAAATTTATTATTGCCTACGAAGATCACGTTCGTCAATGCAATAATAATTCGATTAATGAAGTCATTATTGTCAGTGACAATATAATAACGATACAAGGAAGAAAGTAACAAAATTGTTCATAAGTAAACCGACGAACAGGCTGGCTTTGATTAATTAAATGAAATGTCTTTTGAAAAAGTATTCTGTCGACTATTGCATAAAGTTTAAATTTGGAATCATGTTATGCATAATTCAGCGACCCTATAATATGTTATGTCGCATAGAGCATCTTATTTTAATAAGTCTTATCAATTTATAAAGTTTTAAAAAACAATCTGTTATGATTTTTCAAATGAGCGTCGTTTGAGTGGGTGTCGGCGCCATAGCTCCCAACAGCTCATATTGTATGCTAATTTTTTGAGATTTCAAATAGTAATTAATACAAAAAAAATAATTTGTGAGCCGTTCCAATAAGCGCCGCGACGGGTTCTCTCATAATGGGTTCTCTGCTTATTTCAATAACGTTTATTCATGTACCGGTTTTTTGAATGTCAAAAATTGTAACTGGCCCTTAAGTGTTCGGAAATGTTGTTAGTACCATTACTTAAATACAATCATCCTTCGAAAGCGAGAGGTGTGTTGCTTTTTCACACTCATAATTCAGTTTAAAAATGGACAAGAAACTTGTTGATATGAATTACAAGGAATAATTTTATATTTGAGTTCATATTTTTCATGCTATATCATGCGTTTAATAAAGAAGAAACATATCAAAGGAATTCACTAGGATAGTTTTATAATGAACTAGTTGTGCCTGCGACTTCGTCCGCATGTAACCTTACGTCAAAAACAGCTATTATTCAATCATCTGAATGTATTCAATGCATTTACTTATCTACTTTTTCTCGTATTTAAATCACGTCGTCATTAAAGTGACAATAACTTTTAATAGAGTTAACCGACTTTAATGAAACAAAGACTAAATAAATGTTAGTCGACTGTACATGTTCCCACAATTTTATATTTCTTAAATACAATTTAAAGAATGCATGCGCAGCTCCGGCTAAAAGCTAGTCGTTAATAAATTTATGAAACCACTGAAATAATAATTATTCTCTTTGGTGTTATTGAATGTCAAAATGACTTGTGGTTGAATTTCGACCACTAGGCGATCACTGTTCATATAACCTGCGTTCCAATAAGCGCTCACAACGCTCACGCTCACGACCGCGAGTTCTAT
Source organism: Antheraea mylitta (assembly GCA_014332785.1). Taxonomy (NCBI): domain Eukaryota; kingdom Metazoa; phylum Arthropoda; class Insecta; order Lepidoptera; family Saturniidae; genus Antheraea; species Antheraea mylitta. The sequence goes on from JACEII010000020.1 coordinate 755,581, forward strand.
CGTTCCACTTACTCTCGAACGTTACAATCGTAAACGCTAGTGGAATGCATTTATGTACGAGTGTTTTGAGCATTCAGATAAATAATACAAATGGCGATCTAGATCAAATAAAAGAGGATATAAAAACTTATCTAACACATTTCATTTATGTATTTCAATACAATATATTATCTAATATAAATATTCTTTACCGCCTCAAATATTGATATTTTTACGGCCACCGTAAAGATCTTTATTGAAAATCCCGCCAATTTTGTCAACGTTCACATCGACCTACCTCCAGACATGGGGCGTCGTGAATTACACGTAAGCGTATGTAATAACGTTTTCGGAACAACCGTAGCCATCGCGGTCGTCTAGTGGAAAGGTTTTTTTTTTTCAATCTAACTACGCTATTGACCCACCAAGGTCTTAACAGCTTCACCGAACTACTTAGTGGAATGGCGAAAAGGCTATTGTCAACGTTGTGAACGTCTCCTGGAACGCGCCCATAAATATGTATAGAATGATGTTAATTTATTGACATAACAATGACAATCACAAATTGTATGATCAAAAATATTATATGCGAATTTATATACTTTTTTTATCATGTTAATATTTACCAAAAATTGTGCGTTATGTATAGATTATTTCCACATTTATATAGTGGCATTTAATATCTTCGATTAGAGATCTATGATAAACAGTGAATGTTATCTGTCACCGAAAATAACTATATTTTGCACTGCAATGCGGTATAAAAACATGTATTATCTGAGTAACCGCCATTCCGACAAATTTTTTATCTGGCTATTTTTGAAGTGAAAATTTCTTTAGGCGCATTGAGCGGTATTTTTAGGAGGAGATAAATGTATCTGTTCTCGTCATGACATGATGAGTAAACGTGACCGGCCTACCGACAGGCGACGCGTAATATAGGGGCCAGTGTGTTTCTAATATTTTCGCAGCTTTTTCGCAAACACTTTCGCATTTACTTTAGTTAGGGTTATAATTTCGCAATTTGTAATCTTTTTACAAATTTTAAATTTATATCTATTAACGCTTTTGCCAAAGGGGAATTATATATACGTAGCTTAGATTATACAATAAATTCTCAGTCGGATTGTAAAAATGTGAACAAATTGTGCAGCCATTTGAAATGTAAACGCGATCAAATAACAGATACTTCAATTTGATTTATGTGTGTAGACTAGCAGCTGCCTGTGAATTAATACACGTCAATTGCGATATAAAACATAATAAAGATGATATATTGCTGTCACTAAAGGAAAATGTAACTTATTATTAGTGATAATCTGATTTGATTAGAAGATCCGGAGATTATCGCTGACAAACAAAAAACTTTACTTCTTCTTAATCTAATATCTTTAAACGAGCAATTCTTGTATATTTTTATATTGTTATAAATTCAGGATCTCGGAAACGGCGTCTGCAATTTGAAACTCAGTATGTAGGTGATTACGGGGACGATAAATCGATCTAGATTGATTTCATTGATAGAAAACTTTTTATATGAGATTTCAGGCAATTGAATAATATAGCTAGACTAAAAAGGTAAATTTCGCGCCGCTGTCAAAACAGAAATATCTCAGATGGGAAACGGTTGCTTTGAAAACCCATAGTTCGAATCCGATTGACAGCAAAAGAGACAAGTGTTTTTTTTTTTTTTTTTTTTTGGTAATAACGTGCAAATTTTGTGACAACAGTTTATTTTCATTTAAAAATGTTAAAAATGTTTTTAAAAAATTTTGAGCTTGGTTCAGTCGTCCAGGTACTAATTATCAATGATAACATCATTAATATTATAAAAAGGTAAAGTTTGTGAGTGTGTGACGTTGTAGAGGATAATCTCAGAAAGTACTGGTCCGATTTGAAAAATTCTACTATCTCATTACGCTAAAACCAATAGGAGCTAAGCAATATTAAAGAATGTTTCAAAATTGGGATTTTGTATCCTCTTGAGAGCTTCCGCTGCGTGTTAGCGTTAGCCCAAAGTAACTATTCTACATGGACGAAGTCACGGGCAGAGGTTAGTGTGTCATAAACTAATTAAACTTAAAAATAATTATCACAAATACTTAAAACATTATGTTGATCTACCATCTCAACTTGCAGTCCAGGCACCAGTCAGTTTCTTTTAAAAATCAATACCTAATGTAGGTTACGTTTCTTACCATTTTGACCACAATTTCGCTTTACGTTAAATGAGACTGCGGTCAAATGGTCTCGCTTTAACATGATTGCTGTTAAGTGCATGTAAAATGAACATCTAAAAGATCGCACGCTTAACATACCCGTAGTAATCGTTCATAATAATAAGAACTTCTGAATATGTTAACAATTTACCGAATTTAAAACCCTCTAACCATTATAACAAACAAATGAACTCGCTTTGAAAATAAGGAAGTTTTTTTTAAATATTAGGACAAAATTATTTTATCATTTAACTCCAATTATTAATCTTGACATGAAGTGATGTATGTATGCATGGTCCTGAGTGCTAGACTACAAAAGACACGAATGAGAAAGACTACATGTAGCAGAGATTCATATGTTTCAATTTTTTTTTAATTTCTTCTAATCTGCAGACTCTTGGTCCGCACATTTTGCTTACGTGTAATGTGTTGTATACGTAAAAAATCGTAACCGTAAATTTGTTTTTTTTTATTTATTTTATTTAACTATTAATTGTGTTAGGTTTACTGACGCCATTGTTTTATAATGGTTGAATTTGGATCCTTTACGTCCTTTAGTTTGTAATTCACAATATCCCGTGCTGGAGCGTCCACGGCCCGATGGATGAACCCACTAACCGCGTCGTCAGTTACGTCGGTATAATAGATACAGGTGTCGGTGTGTCTGGATATTGCCACACTGAAAATTCAAATGTTAATATGTATGTGTGATGTAGCTAGAATGGAAAAGATTAAGAATTAAAGGAAGAACAGCACCAGTGACAGAGAAGTCGAGAATTAATAGGTTTGCTTGGTAAGGGCATGTCATGAATAGAAATGAAACTCATGTAACTAGAAAAGTTTTGGGTTAGAAGGTGAATGGATATAGGAGAAAAGGAAGACCGAAAAAAGTATAGATGGATATTGTGAAATGTGATACGTATATAATAGGAGTGAATACTGAGTTATCGTCTAACAGGGGAGAGTAAAAGAAAACTGTGCCGACCCTACTTAGGTAGAATACGGAATAAGAAGATGATTATGAAGTAGATGAATTTAAGGTCATAGTCAGCACAGAGAAATTAAGAGACGACGGTGAAATTTGAGGAATAAATCTTTCTTCAGTCACCGTAGACAGCTTTTGGAGACACTTTGACTGATTACAAAACATGACAAAGCAAAATAGAGTCAACAAAAAGTCAGTCATATACTGTTTTTGGGTTAAATGTTATCGCTTATTATCACTGCGCCATGAAACGTGTCGTACGTCGATACTCATAAAGTTAAATAACACTAGCTGATACCCGTGACGTAGACTGTGTTGTTAATTTTAATAATATATCTTACGTACAGAAAAAAAATTTGAAAGTAAAAATATACTTTATTTTACAAATTTTGTTTAATCTTTTGTAGTCTTTATATAAATCGTAGTCTTATTAAATGTATATTAAATGAAAATATCATGATATTTTTGTTTTATATAAGGACCGAGCGTATATGAAGAAAACTTTTAAAAATGACCGAAATATATCAATTGGTAATTGTGTGACACATATACAACAGTAGGCCTCTGTAATTTAATTTAAATAAATAAAAAAAACCCATTACTATAGGAGGTTTTCTTCGAAACTTTTATGATCTTCTCTGTAACGTTTAAAATAAAGAATTAAGCAACTGGTGTAATTATGATTATAAATTTGTTTTCCTGAAAGCGTAGCGGCACTTTAAATGTATGGAAGGTGTCCAATAAATTATTTTTAAATAATGCCCATTATATGTGCTCATTACATGACGGAACGCCTACCAAAACATCGATGCATATTTTAGTAGCTCGACTCAGATACAGTTAACCGTATAGATCAGTGTTTCCCAACCCTTTTTAGGCGATGCCTCACTTTAACATTTCTAAAATTTTTATGACCAACGCCCCATACATAATTTTTAACCTCTAAAAATAGTTTTGTTCCCTTAAGAAATCTAAATGATAAGTTTTAGGAAAAAAACCCCTATGAAATAGTTATCAAAACATTGTAAGTAAAATTTCAAAACATATAATGAAAAACTTACTTGACTGGACGATTCTAGTTAGCCAGTTGATATTTTGGTAACGTAAAACGAAATTATACCAGATAATTATTTACAGCATTTTTTTTATTTGCCTTTTTTGTTAAATTTGTCACCGATATCCAGCATTGCATTTAAGTAACCCAAAGCGAAAGGGTTAAAGTCGTGTCGAGACCATTTTTAAACTGCCCCTTTAATTACCAAATTGCCCCCCATTGGGGCGTGTGCCCCTCGTTGGGAAACACTGGTATAGATTATGGATGGGACATATGAAAGTAATGGTTATTTTGAGGCAAGTCACTGAGTACGAAAATTGGGTAAGAATTAAATATATTAACATACGTATATCGCAAATTGTAACCATAACTTACAATATTATAATTTTGGTCAAAATTAAAATAAACGCTTATGAGAGCGTAAGGCAAATATACTAGTGTATTCTTACTATAAATCATTTAAATTTTTCACCATTTCCTCACCTAATATTAAATAATGATGTGGCCTATGATACATCTATAGATTTTAAACATGACGGTGAAAATAGTGCAAAGTGAGTGAGATGCAAAAACCAGGCCACATAGAATTAATTCGACAGACGGATTCTTTGGGCACAATTATCATAGTTTTGAAAATATAAACATATGACGAGCTAGAAATTCAGGATAATAGTTATGACTATGTTCCATATGAAACAATTAAGGTAGTTAATTTTTTATACCATAAGAGGCAAATGAACAGGTCGGTTACCTAATGTTAACTGGTCACCACGATCCGTAGACACTTGTAACACAAGGGGAGTCGCTAATGCGTTGCCAGCCTGTGTTGGGGGTTGGCAGGAGGAAGGGAAGGTAATGGGGAAGGTGAGGATATCTGGGTCTCCGGCGTTCTCACTGACCGAACGAAACGCAACAGTGCAAGAATTGTTACTTCACGTCAGTTTTCTGTGAGATGGTGGTACTACTCCGGGCAAGCCGACCCGTTAATACTGAAGCCAGTAATAGCTTGAGCATGGCTCTACCACCTACAAATTCTATAAAGCGGTAGGTCTGTAATCAAGCATGTCAGTAAAAGCGATCTGTTACGCTAATACTATTCTTTCTCTTCTTTCTATTCTATATTTTTTTTATTTGTTTCTAAGGTCAGTTCATAGCAGGTTAGTGATTCAGTTATTTTCCGATAATAAATATATGTAGGAGTTGTTGAGGCGTATATGCTTGGTAGACATATACGTTTCAACAACTCATACTTATATGAATAGTTAGCTAGGTTAGCTAAGATAGGTCGCGATTTTGCATGCAACAGGCAACAGCCAAGCCGAAGTGTGCCGTGCACCCTTGAGCTGACTGCCAAAATAAAATCGGCTGAGTGCCTTAAGCGCTCGCCTTAGTAGTTCGGTGAAGCTGTTAAGACCTTGCTAGTTCAATAGCGTAGTCAGTTCGAGAAAAAAAAAATTATTGAGTAGTGGAACGTTTAGTCTAACTCCATGTATTACCAATACTTGACTGTATGCTGCAAAACACACGCTTCAGACCAGATCATAGCACCCTAAGGTTTGATTGCAATGCAATTGCGACCTAAGGAACAATTTCTATAGATGTTTTATGAATCTTAATTGATAGATGTATACAAATAACTCTTAGCCTTGATTTTTATTTGAATCATCAATTGATTAATTTACAATTTTTTCCTAAAATACCAAACCTGTTTGTCAAATCATATTCGTCATAGGCGTTCTCTCGAATCGCCGCATCCGGAACTTCATCGATTATAAATAGTACCTTGCATTGTAAAACATGTTTGTTATTTATCTGATTCTCATTTAAACTTTATCTATGCTAATAGCGATTGTGCATGATCATGTACGGAATATTCAGTGAAATAAAACCGTATCTTACATCCATTAGCGCCTCATATCGTATGCAAATTGCCGTTAAATCGAAGCCAACAATTACGTCGAACAGACGGCGATTTCTCTTAATTCTTCGTCATTAATTTTCAATATTATTCTTTTTTTATCTCCATAGTTTACGATCGCGTAATAACGCGTACATACTGTCGAGGTGATGATTTCGGGTGGTCCAAGCTTGAAGTAATGATGTTATTATTTATATTGTGGATTATTAATGGTCCGGTCAGTTGAACCGTCTCATCGAGATAAGTTTGTTTTCAACTACCACTCATTAGTATGTTATCGGATGAACGAGTGACTTATACATTTATCAGTACTTTAAGATTTTGATTAGATTTATCAAGTGACTTCGTCTACGTTTTCTGTTCCGAGTCTATTCTGTATTAATTACAGTAAAGTGTTTAGTATTATATGAATTTCACATAAAAGTATAATTTAATTTTATCACCAAAAACTATCAACTACTTTAAATACAGGTTCAGGGTATATATTAATACTACCACCACTATTTATTTCACGCCAAGATTTCAATTATACAGTGATCGCCTAAAACTGCTCTTACCTAATCTTATCATTAAGTGTTTAGTTCATTTCAATAAAAAATACCATGAATACATCTAAAATATTGGTAAAAATATAGACTGAAAGTTCAGATCGGATGTTCTTATCTAACAATCTAATTTAAAAAAAAAAATTAAAAAAGTAATTGCATTAACGACCCAAATCTTTCATAATTTTTAAACGGTGACTAAACTAGTGCGCGTGGGTAGTAATGGTACAAAGAATTTAACTCCCGTAGGCAATTTGTTGAAAACCATTCCAAAGCGAACGAAAAGCTTACGACACTTGATGCCAATCAAACGACATTTGAGCACTTTGATAGTCCTTGCAGGTATTCCCTATAATCTCAAGTTTATACAAGTCTGCTTTCTCTTGCATCCTAAGCCTTCCCCTCTTTTGAATTTAATTTTGTATTTTTAATTCTCACTTAAATAATAATACTATCCTATAGGTATCATACTACTGGAGCAAATACAAAAACAGACATAATCACCACACCAGTTCAATACCTATTTCAAATCTCGAAAAGACTAGTTTTTTTTATTTTTTCAAGAACTTTTCTCAGACTTAGATTAACTCACGACGTTTTCATTGTCTCTCAGCCAATAGTATTATCAATTTAAATTAATAAATGTACTCTAATACCGAAAAATTTCTTAGCATATGTTAGTGTTTGGAATTGCAGACATTGAATCCATATTCTACCAGTAAACCAACTCGATCATCACGATCAAAATGGGTTTATTTCCTTGAAATAAGAAGCCATTATAGTTTTTTTTTTTAGTTTGTTCTATTCTGCAGACTCTTGGTCAGCACCTTTTTTTTGCTTACATGTAATATTTTGTATACGTAAAAATCGTATCCTTGAGCATATTTTTTTTATTATTAGTAATTTATTAAATATTAACTGTTCAATTATTATTAACTATTTTTGGTTTAATGACGTTATTGTTTTTATAACGCTTGCATTTCCATTCGTTATGGCCATTTTTAGGTTGCAATCCACGTAAGCCATTATATTTACAAAACTATCTGTGCCTGCGACTTCGTCCGTGTGGAAACTTATATAAAAACAGTGTTTAATAAAGACATCTGAACGTATTAAGTCCATTCACTTATCTACTTTTATCTCGTACTTACGTCGAGTCGTCATGAAAATTACAATAACTTTTGATAGAGTGGACCGATTTTAATGAAACAAAGACTAAGTTACTCTTGAAGATATGTTTTATGATTTTTTTGCTGGTTTTATTATGGACTCAGTACTTTAGCAGTGATGCGTGTTCGTACAAACAGACAGGCAGACATTTCTTAAATTATTGAAACTTTTATTAATCATTCCCAGACACCTGCAACATTTTTTTAATGAAAATCAAAAAGTACAGCCATGTTTGATTTACATTTTTATTATATGTGCAGGTTATGATTTACTATCTAATGCATTTCTATTCATATCTCTACCATGACGCACACAATTGAATAAAGTTTAATGTTTATAAATCTAATACTTTTAAACGAGCAATTCTTGTATATTTTTATATTTGTATATATTCAGGATCTCGGAAACGGCGTCATTTATTTCCATGAAACTTAGTATGTAGATACTTTCGGGGACGATAAATCGATCTAGCTAGATTTTATTCATAGAAAACTTTTTTTACTGAGTTTTTAGGCAATGAAAAAATATAGCACAAAACAAAAACAGTTCAGATAGAAATCGGTTGCTTCGAAAATCCGTGTAACTCCAGTTCAAATCCGAACGATAGCAGAAGATATTTTCTTGAAAAAAAAAAATATATAAATTATATAAGACAAACCAAACAGTTTATTTTAAGTTTAAAATGTTTTTTGAAGAACCGAGGTAGGCTCGGTCGCCCAGGTACTAATTGTAATATGATTATTGTTCTGTTTTTATATAATTGTTTTTGACAATAACATTTATCTTTTGTATAACTAATTTCTCAAGAAACACTTTTTCAGTTTAGTTTTTAGTTGATAGATATTGGTTTGCATTTATTTATTTGTATTACAACATAGTTACTACAGTTGTTTTACTACAGCAAAATAATATAAATCTCGTATAGTAACTAT
>JACEII010000020.1:764392-782871 GCA_014332785.1 Antheraea mylitta
TCATTTCATCGATATATCTACATTCAATTGCGCCACTTGTTCAAATGGCAATGATGGTTTTACGCATTAAACAATACATTTTAAAAATATTAATTATAATTGAAAGGTTCTTCAACCGATTATATTGTTTGTCGACTGTCTCATGAAATACTCCGTGAGCCTCTTAATTATTTGTATGAAATATTTCAGAATGTACATAATAATACCTACACACTTGTATTCGATCACAGATATGCTTATTGGGTAGTACTATCTTTTATGATAGAAGACAATTGTTATAAGGCTTAGTTCCGTAATGCATATATCGAAGAGATGTGACTTAGTGATTAAAAGCCGTTTTTGTGATCTTTACTTATTAGTAAAGATAATATTTTATAAAGAAGTAAAGTTTGTGGGTTTATGAGTTTGTGACGTTGTGACGTTGTAGATGATAATCTCAGGAGGGTCCGATTTGAAAAATCTTCCAATGTTATATAACTCATTTATCGAGGATGGTTATAGGATATATATCATTACGCTAAGATCAATAGGAGCGGAGCATCAATGAAGAATTTTTAAAATCAGGTTTTTTTCCTCTTGAGATCTTCCGCTGCGTGTTAGCGTTAGCTTTTTTTTTTCGAAATGACTACGCTATTGACCCAGCAAGGTCTTAACAGTTTCACTGAACTACAAAAAAAGGTTTTTTTTAGCGTTAGCCCAAAGTATTTATTCCACGTGAACGAAGTCGCGGGCAGAGGCTAGTATACAATAATGTCATAACAATCAAAATTATAGTGTAGTGTTAAGTTTCTCTTATAACTCGTTTAACTGACTTTTCATAATTTGTAGTAAAGCACTTCGCATTGCCATCTATCTAAAACTGTTTTCCGGGCTTGTCATAGTCAATTAAAATTGCTCATTTAAATATTAACTTGTAATCCAATGAATATGTGATACTAATAAAAAAATCTGAAAATGTCACCGATTACCTTCAAATAGGTATGGATTAAGATAATAAAATATAATTGTTTATTGAATCTCCAGCATCGAGGAATTTTATAATCAGCTAATTATTTTTTCTATCCCTAAACCCGTTCCTCACGAGAGTCACGTACAAAGCAAACCACCGACCACCGTGGGAACCCTAGTTATTTGCCCACTACATTTGTTGGTCTCTTCACGAGCGGAGACCAAACACTCGATGCCTTTTGTCCAGAAACGTAATGGGGATAGGCAAATAAAAATAAGAACGGTTCATTGGGAGTGGCGCTCGTGATGGGATGGCAATATGACGTTAAAACTTTACAAATTTCTTTACATTGGATCTAAAATTGTTACTATTTTATTCTAAAATCATTATTTTGTAGTTAAGAAAGAATAAAAATAAAGTAAATTAGTTGAAGATATTTCGAATTTAATATTTTATTATTGGCTAGCTGATACCCGCGATTACGTCTGCGTTGTTTATTATTCCAACAATATGTTTGATGTATATGGGAGAAAACATGAAAAAATAGCAAAATTTGTAAGACTGGAATGCCTTTTCGTAGGTAACTTCTTTTCTTCGTTAACTCGCGCCATCATACAAATTACAATAATTTTTGATAGAGTGAACGATTCTTAATGAAACAAACACCAAATGTTACTCAAGATTATGCTTTATGGGGATGATGACTTTTTATCATAAATATTGTATTTTAGCAGTGATGTGTGCACAAACAAACAAATAGACATTCCTAAAAATGATTTGAATATATTCAATTACATATTCTTAGTCATAAAAATCTAAAAGTACTGGATAATTAACATTTTTATTATATACATATATGTATATATTAATTAAATAAAATATAATGCTCCCAATATATATCCAATGTTAATCATGACATTATAGTTGGGTCTCTGTTTATCTTCTATTTAAAGTAAAATCAACTGCAGAACACATTTCGCATCAATTTAGAGCGGCTGCACTTATTTGGTTAATTTTTTTTTGTGTATGTCATTGTCAGTAAAAGAAATTGTTTGATATATCGTAAGAAAGAGTAGAAAATTGGTATTAAAAAATCTTCATATAAACTCGAATGAGTAAATGAGAGAGAAGTTAGTAAGGATATCTTTACAAATATTGGCAGAACTCACAGATTGACGCTCAGTTATTCAATTATTTTTACATGGTCGTACTGTAGTAGTAAGTTAAGCTAGTATGCCTGTGCCGAACCAGGACGGAGGGCTAGTATTTGACATTACTGAGTATTGTTTAGGGGAGAGTGGGGTAATTGAGAGCGACGGGTAAATGGGAACAGTTAGATAAATAGTACATCTCCCCGTACTACACTGTCGCGAACCTATTCTACGGCTGAATGGAGAGCCATTCATAGCGTATGCGAAAGTAGGATTGAAAGGACGCACTAGTTTTGTCACTGTAAGTCGAACAATTATTTTTGTATTTTCGATATAATTTTTGTCATCAGTTATAACGCATGTAAGTATCATATTCGTGAGTTCAAAGTTTATGTTTTTGCTCATATCATACACGCAGTATCTGTTTTCAAATGTAACATAGATTGAAGTTAATGAAGAATGCTTTTGAAAGTGGCGGCCATCTTTATGTATATTGACTGATTCGGGTAATTGGGAACGGTATTAGTTAGATCATTTGGAACGTTCCCAATTACCCCTTACCCTCCTAATTACCCATAGAACTGCTGGTTGATTGTGTAAAAATATTTAAACTTTATAAATTATTTCAGATGCCTTGTAATTACGTAAGAAAGAACGATCAAACGTCTTTCTTGATTACCTCATACCATTCCCTTTTCCCCCACGGGATGATCTCAATTACCCCATAGGGTATCGGGCAAACAGGAACGGCAATGTTTTTTGTTTTCGTTTATATTTTTATTAAAACGAAAAATTTTAAACAACGTTTTATGACTACTAAGTACATAGATAACTAAAGTTTATGTAGCAATAAAATTCAATTTAGTTTATAAGCTTTTTTTAGCGTTTGAAGTTAAGTGTTCCCAATTCCCCCACTTTCCCCTACGTGTTGTTTGTTGGTACATTGTAAGATATCCCGTAATTTTTATTACTGAAGTTGGGTTCATATTAGTGTGTTGTCATGTGTTGAGGCGCTATTTGTTTTGTTCGTACTCAAATGCCATGAGGTGTTGTAACGTTTGTAGTCCGGTGAAGCTGTTAAGACCTTGCGGGGTCAATAGCGTAGTCAGATCGAGGAAAATAAAGAAAGTGTTGTAACGTTGTGCATTTTCAGATTATTTAACGGTTTAGTTAGCTATTGCAGTGCGATCTCTATAAAATATTTTTCCCAGAATCTTTCGACACTGACAGTGATTTTGATGGATACATTCAATTTTTATTCAATATACGAGCGGAATAAATTAATCAGAGATTTTTACAACGTAATATGGCAGCAATACAACTACATCTACTGCGAGATTATTATTAGTGTGTTGTCTCATGTCGCAACAAATATCTCACCATTTCTGTAACACCACAGGATCTCGAGTGATTGTCGCCATAATAGAAGCAGTCGCAAGACAATGCAACACAATACTGTGAACATAAATAAACTAATTTAACGCAACCAAGAACATTTTGTTGCATCACGACACAGTAATATGAACAAAAATTTGTAAACGAGAGATATTGGGGTATAAGGGGTGTCAAATAACATGATAAGACTTGAGACACCCAAGCCAACCTCACCTGCACCTGGTGCACCCTGCTGAATAACGAACGAGGCAATGGCGAAAGCGGGGTGGTAGGGTTTTACAGCCTGACTGGGTCGCAACCATCATGTATATGGCGAAAAAACCCATAATAGTGATTCGCTTCTGTGGATCGCGTTTCGGGATCAGCCTGTGCATGTCCAGCTTTTTGCAGGCCGGCATGGTAGTGGCGACCGGCGATGGATAGTGTGTCAATCGGTGGTCGCTATTATTTTTGGATTGCACTGTGCTTACTATCAGGCATAGTGCAGTCATTTTGCCGTGCTACAATAAAAAAAAAGAAAAAAAGATATCTTTAAAAATACCTTTCGAAATATAATAGGATTTACTAAACAAAATATAATTTTCTGTATGAATGTTTATCCATAAAAAAGTGTTTTACATTAGTAATTTCAAATACTTGCTATAATTATCTTTAATATTTCCAACGATAATTTATACTGACGTGAAACAACCAGTATTCTTTAATGTATGCAATTCTAAAAAAAAAACCACCCGTGTAAGTAAACTTCTTGACTTTGAAATATGAATAACATTTGCACTTGGTTATTTATAATGTCGTATAAAAGGGTATCGTTATTAGAAATTATTTTTGTTATCGTATATAAATACTTCTTGACATGATAGTTCGATCAGACGCTAAATTAGGTAGGCATATTTTGTGACTGTTTAAAGTTTAACACTCTTCAATCCTTTGATAGTTCATGGTCACAGATTAACATATAAAATAATAATATCAAAATAAAAAGTAATAAACAAAAAGAGAATCTTAGTTACAGTTTGTTCTAAAACTTTTAAAACTATGAGAACGATACTTTGAAATGTAAATAAATTTGGCCTATATTATTTCACCAGTTCATTTTTGCGTAAATCATCTAATGTTGAGTGTTTATCAGTTTTGCGTTTCTCGATATGATTAATTAGGTCAAATATTAAGCATCTATTTTTACTGATTTAAAACAAGAATCGATTAATGATTATCCTGTAAAAATATTTCTGGCGACTAACCTGTCACGCTGTACTATATGTAGCAACTGTAGCATGGAAATAAATGATATTGTAAATACTGTAATATATAAAACAAGCTTTTACCTGAACAACATTATATTTGCTTGAGTAAGAAAGAAATGAGTTCATTCAAATTACATACATACAACGTATATACTACATACGTGAACTAAAATATATTTGTCTAAGAGTATATTATAAAAAAGAAACTAACAATCCTTAGAATAATACCCGGAGAAGGTTTTTGAGTCGCATGTTGTAAGGCTCATGACATATCAGCAAGCGAACCTAATGGACTTGTAATACCCAACGTCTTCAAACATACGAGTGGCGTTAAAAGGACCAAAGGACAATACAATACTTTTCAGTAGACGTCGCAAGTCATAAGCTTTTTGGAGATTACAGTTATTTGTGTGTTAAAGTATTTTCTCGTGGTCACTACATCACTGACGTCAATTTTAATAATAGTGTTCTAAAATTCTACGGCTAAAATTAATATTATAGATTTCGCTAAAATTCCATAATATAGCAGCAAAATAAATATTACGATGAAGGTATTCCAAATAGTGAACAGTGAGGAATGAAGAGTTTAGAGCCAGACTAGGTGAGAGAAAGAGAGACAATGATGCGAGATAAGCAAGGTGCGAGATAAGGAAAGGTGAAATACGAGGTAACGTAATGTATATAAAATGGCTATTATAACTAAATACTGTAGATATGCTATAAGCGCTTCGACAGAGCTTTGTTAAAACTTGGTTAACTAACTTATTGTTGACGGCTGCCCCGTCAATCCGTTCATGTCTAAGCAACATATAACTATTTCTTTTTCACAACCGATATTAATAATATGCCATCTACATTTTATATAAGATATCGTGGCGTTACAATGTTACTTTACGTATGTGTGCGTTTTCGTGCATTTATTTTGTCAAAAGATCATTAACAAATTAAATTATTTCATAAGCGCAGCCCCTTTATGTTAACCGCCGCGAATTACACCACCGAATATATTGTCATATCTTCATATCTTTTCCAATCGTTGCCATAAAATAAGGACAGCAAACGATCATTACCTTACCTTACAGGATGGTTGATGATATAACATCTTATTTACGTAACAAAAATTGTGAATCACATTTCTTTGTTCTATACTGGGATTTTAGCGTCTAATTTCATTAAATGTTTAGTAATACTAGTTTTCATTGAAACAAATCTAATCAATGAAATCTATGTAGCCGGGTAATACCCTTTTACAATCAGTTATTTTTAACATTTCTATTAATAATAACGATAAGAAAACAATGTGATTTGAAACTAACGATAAGTGTTATATAAAACATTCCAAAGGAGCAGTAACACATTTTTAAGGTTTTTGTTATCTTCTATCCAACCATTCTTTTAAAGATGTTTATTATATTTAAGGATACTTTTATAAAAAATCATTTACTTACTATATATTATCCTAATCAGATAATCTGACTAAGTCTTACATAGTAGGATAGATTCATTTCAAATTAGACACACTGAGGGCTTCAAGCGCATGGCTCTAAAGCATTAAAAAAATAGTACTGCATAAAACGACAGTAATCACTATAAAAGAAGAATTCCGAAAATAAAACATCTCAATACCATTTTGTTCCTCTGTTTGTCAGCCGACTTTTCTTTATATGTTTGTTTTATTGAGTTGCGTTTTTTGAGCTTCAGTGCTATAAATAAATTAAAAATTGGACATAGTTTTGTGTATATACCATCAACCAGACCAAGCCTTTATTTGTAAGTCTCTACAATATTTGTACATTACCCAATACAGTTCTTACCATAATACCAGATATTGTTGATATCACTCTCGGTATATCCATATACTCGTCTCTGCTAGCGACTTCGTTCACGTGGAATAGTCACTTTGGGCTAATGCTAACACGCAGCGGAAGCTCTTATGAGGAAAAAAACCCCGATCTTGAGACATTCTTCATTGGTGCTTCGCTCCTATTAGTCTTAGCGTAATTATATAACCATCTCCTATAAATGAGCTATATAACACTGAAAGAATTTTTCAAATTGGACCAGTAGTTCCTGAGATTATCCCTTACAACGTCACAAACTCCCAAACTTTACCTCTTTATAATATTAATATAAATTAACACGTCCAAAGAAACCATGTACCAGTTATTATGGTCGAATTTTAATCACTAGGTAACCACTACCACTTAATAATATTCACGCTGCCGCCTATTAAATGAACCACCTTGTAAGACACTGGACGTCCAATATTTACCAAGCGGAGTATTTTTTGTCAAGCCCAAATGGAAGGGTTGAATGGCTGAGGGTGTTTGTCGAAGCGCCGTCCTTCACTGTGCTATGGCAGAAAGTGGAAAATTGTTGATATGAGGGCTGTTATTGTGTTGTCATGCAGTTAACAGGCTGCATGTTTGGAAGGTTCCTAACACCCTTTAATAATACCGGCTTCTCGAGCCCACCAGCCTACTATAATATACCTTTAGAATTTAGAAAATTATATTAAATTGTCCTTAAATGATTTATTTCAATAAATATGTATTTGAGTCTGAATATAAACCAAGTTACATTTATCTATTTCAGTTCTCAGAGATTATGCATATCCGAAAATAATCTTTCGATATCATATATTTTATATGTGATTGGTAAGAGTAAAATTATTAAAAGAGAGGTCTAGTTTCAATAGATATTTCTTATGTAATAAAACATGCGTCCTGAATCTAATAAACGTAAAAGAAACGTGAATTGAGTATTTGAACAAAGCTATAAGTATATTTTATGTAAGAATATTGGAATCAACCAATATCGAGTGAGTGAAGCGCTTAAATGCGTATCCATTTTTGCACAGAATCCAATATCGTCCAGAAACACTCGTTCCTTCGAGAACTATTTACCAACCACTACAATTCCCTTGTGACTGGGGTTATTAAATTTTTAAGATATATGCAAGCTATTATACGGCTATGGTTAAAAAACACCATTTCCTTTTTAGACATATTTGAAATATGAACGTTAATAAATTTTGAGAATTATTTGATGCGTTCGCACATTTTTGATTAAACATAATAATGTTACTCGTAAAAATGAAGTAAATAGAAACTAATGTATTTTATTATCTTGTCTTTATATTATACTGCTATTATGTGCAACAATAAAAACGATATAGGTGGAGACCGTTATGTACCAGCGTCACGAAAGAATTACTAGATAAATTTCAATTATTTTTTTAAGGTTATAAAACATATCCAAAACAAATCGAGATACCTTCTTAATATAAAGCTATTAGAGTTTTAAAAAAGCAAGATTTTATAAGAATTACGCATTGAGCAATGTGTGGAGTGGTGCCGACGGTTTGGTGTGCATGCACGGGAGAAGAGAAACATTGTTTGGAAATAAATTTCTTAAGCATTTTTTTTTTAATTTTCCTTGTATATAGACTATTCTACTATCTATAAATCTATCTAATACCTTTAAACGAGCAATTCTTTTATATTGTTATATATTCAGGATCTCGGAAACGGCGTGTGCGATTTCCGTGAAATTTAGTATGTAGGTGGTTTCTGAGACGATAAATCGATCTAGCTAGATTCATAGAAACCTTTTTATCTGAGTTTTCAGGCAATGAAAAAATATAGTTAGAATATAAAGGTAAATTTCGCCGGCGCTGTCAAAACAAAAATCGCCTGCTTCGAAAATCCGTCTAACCACAGTTCGAATCCGAGTGACAGCAACAGATATCTTTTTCAAAATGTTTTTTTTTTTTTGTAAAAAATTGCAAATGTTGTGATGCAAACCTAAAAAGTTGATAATTAATTTTAAAATGTTTTTTAAAGAATCGAGCTAGGCTCGGTTACAGGGTTACTAATAATACATAACGAAGTCGAGAATATTAGCTTAGAATTTTATATTCATAGTTTTTAAGCGGAAAATTAATTTTATTGTATTATCATTTTGTCAAAATGCTACATCACATGATTTAGGTTTAAGTGCAAACATATCTTGATAACGAATAAAGAATATTCCACACTTAGATTCATATGCTTCAGTGTGCAGTTGGTACCAGTTGGAACCGGTCCAAATGTTTGGTCAAACACTTAGTATGGAGCTTCAACTAGTTGGCTGAGGGATCATGTACTTTGATTAACGTAGTATGTGTTTTTTGGAATTTCCTTTCTGTCCATTTCATTCTAATGTGTAGTGTTAAGTGTTTTATGACGTTTGTGCATATGAATTTATAATTAGATTCGTTGAAAAGTATTTGTTTTAATTACTACACTTCATTAGTATATACTAACTGATAGCCGTGGCTTTCTGTACCTACATAGTTTATTATCTTAACAATCACGTAGTAGTTATAAAAATTGTGGTTTTTTTTTATATTTCCATATTAATATTAAAATAGTTGAATATTGAATATTTTTATTTAACAATATCTTATTACAAAAAAGTTAAACACGCATTAAACACTTGTTTAAAGAAAATGATGACAATAATATGTCTTATTCTCATTTAAGGACAGACACTGTTTATATTTAAACATTGTCTAACACTTGTCTTAATTAACAATTCTTATTTTATTGTTTTGATTTATTGAATTTCTATTTTCCGGTGAATACGTTTAGTAGACACTTGTGGATCACGAGGCTATAAATAATTGGGAAGATAAATTAAGACTTTACATTACTGTAATATATATGTATTATACATATAAACCTTCTTCTTAAATAACTCTATCTATTACTGAAAACTGCATTAAAATCCGTTGAATAGTTTAAAAGATCTAAGGAAATAGACAACGGAAGCGGCTTTATACTATTTTAAGAAGAAAACTGCAATGTATTTAGTGCGTAGATGTAATTAATCCCATACAGTGTTATATTTTTATCCATAGTAACATACTCATCACTTCCTTCTAAAGACAAAATTGGAACATCTCGTGCACCAGTACGTGATTTTAGACCAGACTAATACAGTACGAGCATTGTCACTACGCATCAGACATGTGTATGATAATGATCTTTTGTATTTGGATTGTACAGAGTTCCAACAGCTTCGACATAATAATTGATTTTACTTGTTGTTTTTATTCATTTTATTATTTAAATAGATGTAACTTTACTTTATCTATTTTAAAAATGTAAATCTTTAAGAATTGTACCTATAGCTAAACCTTTTAGAATTAAATGATTTATAGCTATCACTGTAATCTCATTTTCTCACCCTTATTCCATCTTAGTAGGGTCGGCACAATGTGTTTACCCTTTCCACTTTCTCTTGTCCGATGTCATGTTTTTTTTTTTTTTTATATTTTATTGAAGCACGACAAAGTGACTGCACTAGGCCTGATGGTAAGTATAGTACAATCCAAAAACACTGGAGACCACCCAAAGACATGTCGCCGCTGTCATGCCGGCCATAATGACGAAAGTCACCCAGTACTGGATATGCACAGGCTGATTCCGAAACGCGACGCGCAAAAGCGAGTCACTATGACGGGCTTTTTCGCCATGTACACGGTGGTTGCGACCCAGTCGGGCTGTAAAACCCTACCACCCCGCTATCGCCATTGCCTCGTTCGTTGATCAGCAGGGTGCACCACGTGCAGGTGAGGTTGGCTTGGGTGTCTCAAGTCTTAAGATGTTACTCGACACCCCTTATACCCCCGAATGTAATGTAGGTGGTAGAGCGAAACTGAAACTATCACTGGCTACAGCATGAATGGGTCGGCTCACGCAGGATAGTACCACCCTCTCACAGAAAACCGACGTTAAGTAACAGTGCTTGCATTGTTGCGTTTCGTTCGGTCAACCTTGCCCCTCTTCTCTTCCCTTCCTCCCCTTTCCCCCTCCATCAACACAGGCTGCCAACACGCTTGCGACTCCCCTGGTGTTGCAAGTGTCTATGGACGGTGGTATCACTTAACATCTGGTGACCCACATGGTCGTTTGTCTCCTATGACATAAAAAACAAAAAATCTCAATATTCACATCTTTTACGCATATGTCCTTTTCCACAGAATTTTCCATTTTCCTATAGTCCTCCTATATACATCCACTCTCGTACTAAGAATTTAATGTGTTATACTGTAATATATTTTTAATCTATTACTCGTTTCAGCATGAATGGGTCGGCTCGTTCGGGGTAGTATCACCCTGTCACAAAAAACCGACGTGAATTAACCGTGCTTGTATTGTTGTGTTTAGTTCGCTCAGTGAGAGCGCACAAGGCGTACCTGCCTTTCTCCGTTCCCTCCCTCCCCTTTCCCTCTCTCCCACTTCCCCCTTCCCCACAAACACAGGCTGGTAACGCACTTGCGACTCCACTGTTGTTGCTGGTGTCTTTGGAAAGTGGCGATCACTTAACAACAGGTGACCTATCACTTTGTTTGCCTCCTATGACATAAAAAAACATTTGATTTTACGAACGATGCTACTACATCATTATCATAATTGAAGAACGTTTATATGTATTGAAATTAATATTCTTACGTCATTCTAAAAGGCGCCTCTCACTAAACACACTTGTACTAAACTACGGTATGCACCGGCACGTACTATGGACTAGTTAGCACTTACATAAGTACATATTTTAGTGTCTACAAACATATTAATCGACTCCATAGGCATGCCCCAGAGTGACCCATACATCGAACTTACATACGTACTCTCATAATTTCATAGAGTATATACCTATACAGAGGTTGCAATCTATCGTAAAATATGGATTGCAGTTTTATTCAAAAATATTTTAATTACAATTTATCCATACTAATATTATAAAGCTGAAAGGTTTGTTTGTTTGGTTCATCGCGCTAATCTCAGGAACTACTAGTCCGATTTGAAGAATTCTTTCAATATTAGATAGCTCATTTATCGAGGAAGGCTATAGGCTATATATCATCACGCTATGAGAAATAGGAGTGAAGCACCAATGAAAAATGTTTCAAAATCGGGGTTAACGTACATAATATTTGAATTTTTTCACCCTTTAAATAAACGAACTCACGAGTTAAAATTAGCGTTAGCCCAAAGTAACTATACCACGCGGACAAAGTGGTGAGCAAAAGCTGGTAGCGATGGTGAATATGATTTTTTAAATGAACACCTCCAATTTTTGTTTCCAAAAGACAAGACGTTGCAGAATCCATACATGTGCAAATAATTCCTGACAAATTCTAACGCTTAAACATAGTGTAAAAGCGGGGTAACCTTTAATACTAATTTTAAGATATTTAATTGTTTTACTACTATAAATTTAGGAATGCAATACTATACATTCATTATAATACTATTACGATGAGTTATTTTAAAAGTATTCAGAAACTACTGTTTTGTAATGTGCTGATAAGCACGTATAAAAATGAAACAAAAAAAAAAATAAACAATATGTACTAAATATGTAAATGAATACCTATTTATATTAATAGAGTATAATGTTATGTTTCGATTATGATGCCATTTTAAATCAAACATACGCCCACTAAAATGAATCGAAGCGGAGCCAGATGAAGAGTAAATATTATGAAATGTGTATTTTTATGGCTATAAAGAGATGACACGTTTATGTGTACATTATGTAAATCAATTGAAAACAAGAATAACTTAAAGACATCTGCACATCCACCGAGTAAGAGTTGTAAATATGAATTCATTGGCGAATTACATTGTGGGTTTAATGTGGTTTAAAAAATAAAATTAGATACTTTTTTCATATAGTAAAATCTATATAAAAAAAATTACTTATATTTTTTAATTTCATTATTATTTATTTATTTTAGGGTCGTCAAGATGACAATACATTAATATATAAAAAGTAAGACTATTGTGATACATTATAAATGTAGTCATATTTAGAGACAACCACGGCATGCTCCAACAATAAATTAAATATTAAAAAATTAAGTATCAAACTATTTTACATATTTGAAGATTTAACATAAAAATATAAAAACAAGGAAATTGAAACAGAAAGAGAAATAAAACATTAAAACTAATTGATACTCTAAAATTATATTTGAAAATACATATTAAGGATATAACAGAGTAACAGAAAGAGACAATAAAGAAGTACGTAACCGATAAGACTATATTTTGTGAATAAACTGATAGGCCACTATGGCTGTTATGAAATGATTTCGTTTAGTTGAAAAAATGTTGCATGTTTTGTGGAATGAGTTATATGACCTGGATATTCTGTTGACCGGCGAGTAAAAGCCTCAATTAGTATATGAATGAGAAATGTAAAATGGTACGTATTTATTAGGTCTCGGAAGCTCAGTAGGGATATTAAATTTGAAGTGATTAGGAATTTGTGGACACTCAATTTTGCCATGAAATATGTTAAATAAAAATATAAGTTCTAACATCACTCTCCGATTGTTTAAGGAGGATAATTTGAAGTGGTTAAGACGGTTGGTTGATTCATATAAATATAGAGAATATTAGCGGTAATCGCAATTCTATATCAGACAGAGTACCTGGACGACCGAGCGTAGCTCGGTTCCTGAAAAAACATTTTTAAATTAAAATAAACTGTTAGGTATGCCTCAGAAAAATTAGCATTTTTCATTAAAAAAAGATATTAAAAAAGAAGTCTCTTTTGCTGTCACTCGGATTCTAACTGAGGTTATACGGATTTTTGAAGTAGCCGATTTTAATCTGAGCTGTTTTTGTTTTGACAGCGGCGGCGAAATTTACTTTTATATTCTTGCTGTATTTTTTTCATTACCTGAAAACTCAAATAAAAAGGTTTCTACTAATGAAATCTAGCTAGTTCGTTTCATCGTCCCCAAAGCCGCCTACATACTAAATTTCACGACAATTGCTGACACCGTTTCCAAGATCCTGAATATATAACAATATAAAAATATACAAGAGTTGCTCGTTTAAAGTTATTAGATTAGATATAGATATGTTATCTCATGACTCATTTGCGTAATCGCAATAGGGGGCTTATTTGTAGCATTTGTATAAAGCTCGTAACCCGTTTTACTTTCTGTTATTAGTTCTTAATTCATCTTGTGATAGTTGATAACCTCTTGTTCTTCTTCTTAATTACAAGTCGTTTATCATTTTGTTGTTATGTTTATACGTAAGATATTTTGGGAATATGACAATTTTTTTCACAGAAAACCGACATGAAGTTGAAGTTTCGTTTCGTTCGGTCAGTGAGTACGCCGGAGGCCCACCTCACTCCCTCTCCCTTCCCTCTCTTCCCCTTCCTTCTCCCCCTTTCCCCATCAACACAGGCTAGCAACGTACTTGCGACTCCTCTGGTGTTTTGTTGTCAATGGACGGTGGTGATCATTTAATATTAGATGACCCACCTGTTCGTTTGACTCCTATGATATGTTCTCGAACTAACTACGCTATTGACCCAGCGAGGTCTTAAAAGCTTCACCGGACTACTCTAATATTACTTATTTAATTCATGGAGACATTACAGAAATCTATTGTCCAAATGTATTGTCCATTATTTACTTCGCCACTTCCGTTAAAATTGATTGACAGATTTTAGCTCTTTTTGGAGCAAACAGTATTTGTTACTAGTTGTTTTGTTAACGATTGGTGTACCTGAGAAATAATTCTCTATAAATCAATATTCCAGTCAACTCAGCTAAAAGAAGAAATAAATTTAAATAAATAATAAATATTTATAAGTAAATGTAAATAATTAAACAATCGCTTCTAATAGTTAAGATAATAATGACTCCTATTTGATTATTTTGTACATCTCAAAGTACTAACACAAGTATTAAATTTACATTATGAAAACTCAATAGTAATATGTTTCATTTTAATCTCACAAGAAAGTCTTTGTGAACCTCTTTGTAAAATCTTCTTTCTGATGCCGGAATGACTTCCCCTTAAGGCCCTTAAGGCTAAACACCATCGCTTTGTTTCGGAAGATGTATTGTGTGCCAATACTTTTAATATTTACATGTTTCCATCTTTAAAAACGTCTTTAAAAATATATAATTAATATATCAACAAATGAAAAGTCTGCAGACGATATAAAGGTAATGCAAAATAAACAAGTGCTCATTATTATTTTTCTTACCTCGAATTGTTTGAAAACCTCTTGAAATCGTTAATCAAACACATCTGTACTAAATTCTAACATTTTTGACGCTTCACTGGCAATGATAATATTCCAATAGTTTGCAGAACTAAGTTTGTACGATCACTTGAGTTATTATCTAAAACAAATAAAGGCAAGTTGTATCGAGATTTTTATTACTAAAGATTTTTGTTTTCATTTTATGATCACGCCATTCCTTGATGTTTTGTTTTTGAATCAGTAATATTGAATACTCTATTTTATATATGAGTTTTATAAAATAAAAACCGACAAAGATAATCAAAATAATCAAAATCAAAATAAAATAATAAAAATACAAACAAATAGAACTATCATAAACTACTTTGTTACAGATTGCCAGAATCTATGGTCCACAACCTTTATTTTAAAAACTGAAGCCAGACTACAATAATATAGTTCAGCGATATTTTTTATACTGAAAATAACTTAATTATATAATATATGATTAACGTAATTTAAAAAAACTTATGTATTCGTATACTCATATTGTTATTTGTATTCTTAAAATAAACAGATTTTTTTTTTCTCGAACTGACTACGCTATTGACCTAGCAAGGTCTTAACAGCTTCACCGGACTACTAAAATAAACAGATTCATTGTATTATTAAGGATAGACTTGTAATTTAGCAATTTGTCACACACACACCTAACCCATCAATTTGTATTGCTATTTTTCGTTGTTTAAGTTATATGTATGTTTTTTTTTTTCTTTTTTTACGTGTTTTAATATTTATTTATGGTATTTGTGTTGCAAATAAATGTTCTTTCTTTCAAATAAAAAAAAAGGTTAAAAATGTAATAATATCTAACCATAAACAATCATGGTGATTATTTTACTTTCATCTTTGGAGATTTTTTTTTCTAAATTGACCTTTATATTGACCTACCAAGGTCTTAACAGCTTCACTGGACTACGATCTTCAGAGGACTTTAAACCAATCAGTCAAGATAATTATTTAAAATGATTCCATATATTTATCTAATTTTTTCATATCTCTTACTTTTTCGGCATTTTTTTTTCATATGATGCACATGTTTCCTTTATGTATGTTCTTATTAAGCATTTATTGTGTATTAAATAGTAGGTCAAATTATTACTATCATTCATTACATTGGACATTATATTGTTTAAAATTGCATTGCAGTGCATTATTAGGTATGGACGAAATTACATCACAATGACAAATAAACCGACTTCAATATCAATCAAAACCCATAAGGCACTAGCGGCACTAGGCAAAAGCAGAAAAAAATAAAAGTTTATTAAATTAACCAAATTAAATAAAACATGAATATTTGCGCTACCTAGACATTATTGGAAGACGGTGCCAAATGAAATTTCAAATTTATTGCAGGTAGAAAAGTATGTTATATTATACAAATTAGCTGTAAAGGTCTTGCAAGTCAATAGCGTAGTCAGTTCGAAAAAAAAAAAAAATACAAATATACATCGCGATACGCGAGAGTGGACTTAAACTCCTCCTTCTTTTGAAGTCGGATAAAAACTGTGATCCTGGGATTGTTGTAGATTTTTGCGTTTCGAAGAGTAAAACGACAATTATAATGATGTGATTTAATTTATTAACTTGAAACTATCACGCAAGATATATTTTAGCGATTTCGAAACACACACGTAGAGGCATACACATAACTTTTTGGGTTCTTAAATTATTTTTGGAAGTGAGTATATTTACTAAGTTTGGCCATTTTCATAACGCAGTAACACAATCATGTCCATCAGTTTCTTTAGCTACGATCTGAAAGTTTTTAGTGAATCTAGGACACATTGTAAAAGTTTACGAATTACTACATTTCAAAAATTATTTAGTAATTTTTCAATCTCAATTGGTTGTAATATTGGTGGGCTATATAACATCGACAAATTATTGTAACTTAGACAATCAAGCAAGGTTAAGTGTACATGATAAATTGTTTTATTGTTCGTTGTATTCAGTATTCGGTACTTCTTGTTGGATAGCTTGCAATAATAATTGAATACTAAGGTGGATGCTACTCTGCACTTCCGCCTGGAATTGGTTGACAACTACTACGTCTAACTACAACGTTGTAGTTACTTCCCAGGCGGAAGTGCAAAGTAGCGTCCACCTTAGTATCAATGATGGATTTCCGCAAAGTAACGCCTTCTTCAATCAAAAAAAAAAATGCAATAATAATGTAAACTCACAAGCCGAACCGAAAGACGTACTTAGCAAACATCGACATCGACGTAACATAGTTGTAGGTGGTTGAAGCTGATGCTATTACTGGCTTCAGCATGAATGTGTCGGCTCGCACGGGGTAGTACCACCCTCTCATAGAAAACCCACTTAAAGTAACAGCGGTTGCATTGTTGCGTTTCGTTCGGTCCCCTATACTCTTCCCTTCCTGTCCCAACACAGGTTGGTAATGCACTTGCGACTCCCCTGGTGTTGCAAGTGTCTATGGACGGTGGTGGTCACTTGACATCAGGTGACCTACCTGTTCGTTAGCCTCCTACCATATAAAAAAACATCATTGGGCATATCCCTATTAGACTTGAAAACGATTGAATTGAAAATTGACTTGACGCTTCTGAGTGTTCGACTGGCAGTAAAAGTTAAGTATCTCAGAGCTGTGCGCCGTAATTAACCTTTTGAAAAGTGTTGCTGACTTCGTAAGGCCTCATCATATCGACTCAGGGAAACTGGACGTTTCGGAAGACCGGTAATCAGTTTTTACATTGTTAATTGTATACTTTTTCTAGCTTGGAGTAAACGTATACTGGGTGTAATCTTTACAGTTCTATGTCCTTCGAAGGCACGTAGCCTACCGGCCAATTAGTAGTGTCGTCAGCCTACAGCTATAATTATTATCTTCCAAATTATATTACAACCTTGCGTTGTAGGTCTAATTGATTGGTAGAATATATTATTGTAATGTTTATGACGAATTTTAATTCAATTATTCTAGTATGCCCTTACGGTCTCTGTTCCAAGACTACGCTGTATTCTAGGTAGGTGTTAATCAAAGTGCCCGCACGCTCCACTAACCCGTCGCGTCGCGGCTCCATGCCCAGTTAGCCCCACTTTACCCTGTTTGTTCTTAAAGTTACATTTTACCCACAAACACCCTCTTCCGGTGAGATTATTGGAAATATCGCTTTTTTGTGGCCGCACCCGGTCTGGCTACTTTTAGACAAACAAGTTACCAAGCGGTTAATACGTAGGCTTTTTTATTCTTGAAACTATTGCAAGTCTTCTATTAAATTGTTTTGTCATTAGCGTATAGAGTTATTTCATGGGTTTTAATAAACAAAATGACACAATATTTGCAAGTTAAATATGATTTAATTTCGTAATTTTTCTTAGCAATTATATTTCATTTCCAGCATTTGAATACTTATTATAAGACACGGTAATACAATAAAGTGTCGTATTAACAAATTCATTATGTATTTAAGCGCATGTTCTGTTAATCTATAATATACATTGGAATGTCAATGTCTTTTATTGTTTGTTTTATACGTATATACTATGGAATGACGGAGGAATGTAGAGCAGCGTTTAAAGTTCTCATTGCATTGGCAATGTTTTATTACAATAATTAACTGATTCGAGAAAAACTAGCAGTTTCTTTTCTAAGTA
>JACEII010000020.1:782881-826828 GCA_014332785.1 Antheraea mylitta
CAATAATTAACTGATTCGAGAAAAACTAGCAGTTTCTTTTCTAAGTATAGTTATGTATAGTAGTTACAATACAATTCGCTTAAATTTTCCGTAAAGTTCGGATATAACAATTTAAATCTGTCAAAAGACAAAAATTGATTATACATTTCTTTTAGGAGTCAGTTAATTATTGGTTTCTAGATTATGTGATTAAATATTAGATAATACAAGACATAATAGCACTGTATATTTTTCTAAACATTTTACGTGTAGTTAGTTACTTTATAATCGTTTTCAAGTACCTCGGTAATGTTATAAGATTTGATTTAAAATTTAGACATGAAACAGCATCGTATGATTTGTCATTTCAAAGCGCATAATATAATCAACCTACATGGAAACGATTATAAATAAGCATTGTAATTTAAGATAAATACAGATATCTACTTAACGTTTATAGACAACAATTTTACATATTAGTTACAATGGGAATACGCAGTGAAACATAGCCACCACACTATGGCACAGATCTTATAAAATATTAAATACATTATTATTGATAGATATTGTCTATAATTGTGAAACGGAGAGGACTTTATGTATTTGCAAAGATAGAAGCATTTTAAATTGAACATATACAACAAGACTATTGTTATCAACAAATTCCATATTAAGGAGATTCAAAAAACCTTCACTCGCATACGTACTCTTAAAACAATATTTACAAACTGCTCAAAACAATACAATTAAGTTCACAGAATTGTAAGAATTTAAAGTATTATTTTATTTAAGAAATCGTTTCAGTGCCTACATGAAGTTAGTAAATGAAACTAGGTCATATCGACTGTGGCTAATGACGAGAGAGCGGTCGGTCGGATAGATTAAATACCCATAATTAAATACAAAAAATTTAATACAATTTTACATCTAACATCTACGTTTACAAATTTCTGATTAACATATTCTTCGATAAATAAGTAAACACAATCGTTTTTATTATATTTACAAGCAAATAACACAATCAGTACTTAACAGTAAGCGTTTTAAATAATAACACACTGAGAATTGACGTAAAAGCGTTTCGCTACACTTATAGCGGGCCAGCCGGAGTTATTGAGAGTTACCACTCGCTATGCATTCACAAAGATGGGGCCGCGCTTCAACGATATAGACACGTGACCGCGTAGCACCAACGTTCAGCGGTGGTCTGTGTGAAGACTCGTGACCGGCGAGACGTCTATTTGCTCTTTCCACAGAAAACCTTTTTTCCTTTTAGAGCACGAGTCCGACCCGCTGGCACATGAGCAAACGAGCGCCATGATGTTACACCGCCTTAAGGAATTTCACAGCTCTGGACGTCGGCTTGGCGTTTTTTTCCCCATTCAAATGTTTGCTCGCTCGCATCAGCTACCATTCATGCGGCGTTTGAAACGCCGCGGCCACCGCAGCCACCGCGGCTAACCTAACGCTATCCAGTCCACGTCACTGTAATAATACTGCGATAGTTGACTAATACTCTGTCCACTCACAATGTCCATCGACAGCTGGCAACAGAACGCGTGAAGCGTTGAAGCGTAAAGCTGCTAACTCAACGGCGACAGCGCGTCCTTTACGTGCCGTCACAGTTCCTTCGCCTCTGATGCCTGCCGTGATGATGGCGAACAGTATGGCAGTTCGGTTTGATGGAGTTTTGCGGCGGAGGTCGCCTACGCTGCGGACGCCACTTGGTGTTGGCAAGCATGGTATTGTGCATGTTGATGTCGAAGTCGTGGGCCTCCTTCATGAACGAGAAGCACTTGTGTAGTCGCTCTGGAAGGCGACCCTTGCCTCGACGCAGCTGTACGCCGCGTCGATTGAACCCTATGTATCGGTCTTCGTTCTTCACCAGGTGGTACCTGTTGTAGCCGTCCACAAATTCCTCTTTGAACAGGCAATTGGGTTGTCTCTCTGCTTGAGCTCGCGTCTGTAGGCAAGAAGAGTACTTATCAGTTAACAAAAAGAGTCATCCAAGCGCATACGTATTGTTATGGATACATTTAGATTTCTCAATGACATTTTGTATTGATTTTGGACTATTTCTTTTAATAAATATTGTATTGGGTAATATTATTAAAAGAATGTAATGGAATATATATATTATACATATATATCATTGAAATTATCACTTATTTATAATACGCGTATATTGATATGCAGTGCATAATTCTCGTTACACTTGGTATACGTTTAAGTAAAAGATACTTTAAAACTATTATTTAACTTTAAATTTTACAAATAAGTAAACGTATGAAAACTATGCAGTCATTAATTGTTTACTAGAAATTATTATAATTTTAATACCCGCAGTAATGCTAACAGTAGTTAATTGTGCAGTAAATCTGTAAATATATGTATAGTCCAATATATTACATCAATCTAATAAACCTTTAAATACCTTTAATATTATCTATTAGCATTGACCAAAACTTTAATATAATAAGAAAAATGTTGCCCCCGTTTGTTTAAACAATATTATGGTTTAAATACAGAAATATTGATAACTCACCAATCGCCTGCCGACGAGCCTGGAGCGGTTGAAGCAAAGGTACATTTCCTGAATGGGCGAGTAAATAAGCAGTTCTAAGCTGAATCGCGAACTGATGGTGAGATTCGCTGCAACAAAAAAAATAGTTCAGTCATATGAACCTTAATAACATAAATACTTAACCCCTACACAAGCTTACAAAAACAGTAACTCAGGTAAAACTATATCAATTTTGACCCTGTTATTATACTATATTATTATACTAAGTCTATCATGTATTGCATTTTATATTTTACACATAATCTTGTGTTGTTTGACTCTATATATATATTTTTTTATTGAAGCACGACAAAGTCACTGCACTGTGCCTGATGTTAAGCATAGTACAATCCAAAAACATCGGCAACCACCGATAGACAGATTATCCATCGCCGGTTGCCGATGTCATGCCGGCCATAATGACGAAAGTCACCCGGTACTGGATATGCACAGGCTGATCTCGAAACGCGACACGCAGAAGCGAGTCACTATGACGGGCTTTTTCGCGATATACATGGTGGTTGCGACCCAGTCGGGCTGTAAAACCCTACCACCCCGCTATCGCCATTACCTCGTTCGTTGATCAGCAGGGTGCACCACGTGCAGGTAAGGTTGGCTTGGGTGTCTCAAGTCTTAAGATGTTAGGCGACACCCCTTACACCCCAACCCCTAAATTGGGCGGTGTTTTACGTAATATAGTTAGTTTATTGTGCATAAATGAAGTGAATGGAAAATAATACCACGGAGCATTGATTGCCAAAGATAAATTAAAAAAAGTCTTACTAATTTAGGTTTTTCAAATGTAATATGAATCAAACTAAATCTATTGCTAGTCACCTCCACCAAAACATGATTAAAATAAAAACCATCAATAAGCGTAGTAAAAATTAAAATCAAACTTTCTATTGCCTCCTCGGAATCCAATACTAGAACTAATTAATTCATAATAACATATTAATATAGAGAAAGTAAACATTCAAGGAATTCCTGATCTGTGGTCGCGTCTGTAGTGATCATACAACACCATAGGCGATTACTATTTCATTTAAATAAACGCCAAAGGGATTCATTAAATTTTATGAAGACTGGATTGAACGGGCGTTAATTCCTTTCAAATAAAATGTCTACTTTTATCAACATTATATTTATAGAAAACTCTTCTTTTGTATGAATGTTCATTTGCGTTTTTATATTAATTTTATGGAAAAAAAAGTTTATTGTTAAGAATAAACGCATAGGATGTTATGTATGCAAAAATCACTTTCAAAATTTATATTTTTGTATTTAATTTTACCAATACAAAAATTTCCTGCTTAATCTGCTTTGTGCTTTACTTTCCAATACTTTATATTTAAGACATTATATTTATGAAAGAAAACAAATGTGTGTTTAAACTAAATATATAAAAGAAAACTGTGAATATATATTCGATCCTATAACGTTACATTTAATAAAACGCGACACATTGTCTCACTTTTGCATGAAAACTGACCAGTATATATTACACTAAGCAAAGCTTTTACAATACTCTTTCAAGCTCCTCCTACGTCTGTGTTAATTCTTTGATATTAAAAAAAATCACGACGGTAACTATTGTCTTTGGAATGTTCTATATGTACCACCAATTCATAATTAGCGATGTATATTACTAAATATAACTATAGTAATAAGATAGCTCAGTTGGTAGCGTGTTTGTATACCGCGTCATTCCACCTAGGTTCAAATCCTTGTAACTATGTTGGCGCTTTCGATGAAGGAAAAAGTCATGACAAAACATAGTATGGTAATAGGACTGTTTCGAAGACAAGCTATCACCCTCGTTTTGAAAACCTGTTGTTGTGCCAGCAACTGTATTTACGAGCCAATTCTCTCTAGATATTGAGTATTAACCAGCACAGGTGATAGAGCCACGCTGAAACTGGTGTCAGCGTGAATGGGTTGGCTCGCCTGGGATAATACCTCCCTCTCACAGAAAACTGACGTGAAGTAATAAGTGCTTGCATAGTTGCGTTTCGTTCGGTCAGTTAGAGTGCCGGAAGCCCACCTAATCTCCCCTTACCCTTCCTTCACTTAGGCAGGCTGGCAACGCACTCGCGACTTGCCTGGTGTTGCAAGTGTCTATGGACGGTGGTGAACACTTAAAGTGACCCGCCTGTTCATTTGCCTTTGCCTCCTATGATATAAAAAAACAATTCTTAGACCTTTAATAACTTCTACAACATGTAATCATAGTAAATGAGGAAGTTATTATTTTTTGTTGTTAATAAACCTTTAGTAAATAATGCGTTAAAAAGGAATGTCAAATAATATACGAGGTTGCTAACTTGCAATAACAATCAGACAAACACTGATAAGGCGTCTATAATTTTGATAATCTGTTACTGACGATATAGATAAATAAAAGGAAGCAGGGAATTAAATGGGCTTTATTGACCCAGTCTATACGGATTTTATCATAAAACCGAAAATTATTAATTTTTACTTGTTATTCAGATAACTTGTTACCTAAAAAGCGTGTTATCAGAGTTTTTGAAGTTATACTTCCTTTGGCGCGTTAGGGAAAAATGATGAGAGTGAATTTTCACGATGCGCGCGCACACCTTTACGAAAATCCGACACCCTGACGTTAGCTATAGTCAACATTTTGTTTCTTTGTATTTGTTGTGTGTATTTCTTTGTATTAAAACTTTCAATGTATAAAATACCTTTTTTCTATTGTTAGGGTCGTTTTTTCTACAAACGTAGAATAAGGCGAAAGATAAAATTTTTAAAAAGATTTTTAACTTGTTAAGCCAAAGAAGTATAACTTCTAACGCGTGTACATAAGTATACACACTTTTTTTTATTTTAAGATTCAAATGTACAGACTACAAATACTTTCTAAATAATGATTATTGGTCGCAATACCCATACAATAAGTGGAACACCTGTCTTAGTGGCTTGGTTCAACGTGTTGTATTGCTATCATAGTAATTGAAGTGGTGGGGTGTCACTAGCCTAGTAGCTTTGCTACCATTTTGATGAACCCATCAGAATGTCTTCGTTCGGGTTGTCGCACTTCAGGATCACATTCTTGTGTGTCCTTAATAACATTATGAACACCAAAATTCGTTTGTTTGTTACGCTTCCACGCTTTAACTACTAATCGATCCATGTTCATAACATTTTGGATAGCCGTTGTCAAGATACAAGAAAGGACATAGAAACGGAATAAGACATATCCAGAAAGTGTACTATTCGCGCGGAATTCGTAAAATCTTCATTAATACTAACGAAGCCGCCGGTAAATGCTAGTATAGTATATATCCAGTTGCCGAGAGAAGTATAGATCAATTAGTAATTACCGTTATTTTTTATTACACCATGCTTACCGCCCCACATAGTGACGTCACTTTTCGTAACAGAAAAAGTCAGATGTTGCAAACATTGTTTGGTATTTGAGTAAGTCAACAGTAATATAAATTATAATAATTCTTGTAGTGGACAAGGGCAGATTTAATTGACGATGAAAATCAATAAAATATTCTTTATATTCATTATAAAAGTATAGGTTTATTTATCCTTACTTATTCAAAGTGAATATACCTTAGAAATATGTATCACCTATATATACGAAATATACATAAAACAATTTAATAAATTACGTCAAAGACAATCCCGTTAATGATAATGATGTATTAACAAATATTTCTCTATCTATTAAGCATTCTATTTGTAAAAACAAAATAAATGCAATGTAAACTGACCACATATCAACAAATAACATAAAAATGGAAAGATCGTGTTTGGAATTCGTCGTCCACAAGCGACGAGCATCGAATAAAAATAATTAATAAAACACAGCTATGTTGTGTCGTACACGGCGACCGACACCGTCCGACTCATTTCAATTAACATTAGAACATATAAGAATGACTATCGTACATAAAGAACATAAATCTATTATAATTTCAATGAATGAGAGTATGTGAAAGCGGAAAAACAGTATCGTATGTTGGACATAGAGGAAATACGAATGACGTTTTATGACAGATCGCATTACTAGATTTTAATAGTTTTAATATTTATTTGCGTTTCTAACACATAATCATGAAATATTTGTTTTTATTTTAATGTATAAACTTATTCATTGGTATTTAATATCGGCCCAAATGAATTGTTTATCAATTACAAGTTAAAACGAATGTTTACTTCATACAACAATCGTTTAAGGCACGTATAACAAATATATGGCACATGTATTTTAAATATACATGTGTGAACAATTTTCTAGAAAATTATGGATTTTGTATTTTTTTTTCTCAAAAGACAAAACTTCAAAATTGAAATAGTCAAAAAATCTTTTCAAAATAATATAATTGCTATCGACTATCATACAGTAAAATGTATTATAAACAATTATTTTGTGAATTACAACTTTTTAAATTCATTTAATTACATTCAATGAAAAATGTTGTTTATTTCTCAATAGTCATTTCCTCGTAAAAAAGTTTTTTTTTTTTGGACTGACTACGCTATTGACCTAGCAAAGTCTCAATAGCTTCACCAGACTACTAAGACGAGCGCTTAAGGCACACAGCCGATTCGTAAAAAAAAGTGTAATATTTGGTACACGCAATATGAAAAGGCTCACAGGCCCTGATGTTAGATATGAAGGATGAGATTTAATTAGAACGTAAGCAAACTATACAGCGTGTTTTTTCGGCAGTAAAGCTAAAAATAAAATATATCATAGTAAATCATTGTTTAGTAATCAACCGCTCATTTTAAATTCTCCTTTGTAAATATTCTAAACATGAAAATAGCCCACACTATATAGGTACATATCAACAATTAGCAATTTATCTTTTTATTAATGTTACCTAATTTTCTCAACTAAAACAGTTCGATAATCCTAGAGAAACCTCATTGAAATATTTAGGTACTGTAATAAATAATTTTATAACTCTATTAAAATTTATAAGCCATATATTATATGTATATCGCTTATAATCTGATAAATACCGTAGTTGGACATTCCTAGCAAATGTATAAAATTATGTTTTGTTTTATTTATTTAAATAATAAGACAATTTAATTTTTTTCACATACATGAGAATCTACAGTATCTTTATCTATCCTAACTTTCTCGCTATCTTACTTTTTTATGTCATAGGAGACAAACGACCAGGTGGGCCAATTGATGTTAAGTGATCACCGTCATCCATAGACAAGAACAACACCGGGGGAGGCGCAAGTGCTTTGCCACCTCGTGTTTGGGAGGAGGGAGAAGGAGATAGGGAAGAGGTCGAGCCGACCCATTCATGCTAAAACTAATAATAGCTTCAGCGTGGCTCTACCACGTTGTTTGTTTATTTATTATTATAAATCTATAATCAAGCATGCCAAGTCGCTATAAAAAGCAAGTTAACAACAATAATAACATGACATTTGTCGAAGCCACAAATAAACATAATTGAAAAAATTGTTTCAAAACCATTGGTCGCTTACATCAAAAGTTTTACTTCTCATTACGGGTTCATCGCAAAATTCAATCGAATAGATATAATAATTAATGTAAGGGTAATTCTTTGTCAGACAAGGGAATATCTTTCGAAACTAACGGCCCGCGTAAACATTGCCCAACCTTCGTAATGTATACCGGCTAATTTTGTAAAGACAACATAATCTCGAGTCGCCAAAGCAAACATTACTTTGAAGTGGTGCCGGCGTATAAATTTCACTTTTGTTAAGCATTAATTTCATTGCATACATGCGAGTACTCACTACACTACTAATATAAAATACCTGGACAACTGAGGTTTGCCCCATAAAATTAACATTTTTTTTATTAAAAAAAAAAGATTCGAACTGGGGTTACACGGATTTTCGAAGTAACCGATTTCCATCTCAGCTTCTTTTGTTTTGACAGCGGCGGCGAAATTTCCCTTTATATTCTAGCTATATTTTTTCATTGCCTAAAAATTCAGTTAAAAAGTTTTCAATGAATAAAATCTAGCTAGAACGATTTATCATCACCGAAACTACCTATATACTAAGTTTCACGAAAATAAATGACGTCGTTTCCGAGATCCTGAATATATACAAATATAAAAATATACAAGAATTGCTCGTTTAAAGGTATTAGATTAATAGTACTAATATTGTATGTACTGAATATTATTAACTAGAAAACATAACATGGATACTACTAAGTATGGGTATAATTGTTCCGAACGATTTAATTAAAAAATCTTTTTTTTCTGTTTCACATGATTACAATTTGTAAGCATGGGATATTAAAAATCCTAATAATGCAATAAAGTTAACAGACTGGATGCATTTGAACGTCTCGAGTTGTAGAAATGAAACCTGAGATCTATATTACTTAGTAAGAGAGAGTCATTTCTCCATGTGTTAATAGGACAATACTGTATGTATATTAAGTTAAAATTCAAAATGTAGAAAAAATCAATGTTCTAAGAGTTTTAATTACATATGTTTACTTACGTATTTAATTATTTTTGTATTTAATTACGCATATGTAAAGATATTTTTTCACCGCCCTCTCATCAAGAAAATAAACAGTAACAAACAAAAACACATTCGCATTTACAATGTAATTAGGATGTCAACCCTATGTTTAAGGTTCATCTAATTACACTTTATATTCAATAAACCGTTTAACCCACAGAGAAACAAACAAAACGCATATAAAAACAGTGTGTATCGTCAAGACACGGTAGAAGTGAAAATATTGTATTACAGGGAATTACTTTAATTTAAAATATACAACAGAATACCAACGTCACACGATGTTTCCAAACGGTCACCCATCCAAGTACTAACCGTGCCCGACGTTGCTTAACTTCGACAAGAACCGGTGTTTTCAACACTCTACCCGTCAGTGTTTACGCCCACCACTTTTTGTCACACAAGTAAGTCGCTGATCAGAATTACAAAGCCATCATCATGTATGGTTGTAGGGGGTAATCTCAGGAACTACTGAGCCAATTTGAAAAATTCTTTCAATATTATATAGCTAATTTTTCGAGGATGGTTATGGACTATATATAATCACGCTAAGACCTATAGGAGCGGATCATCGATGAAAAATGTTTAAAAGTCGGGGTTTTTTCCTCTTGAGAGCTTCCGCTGCGTGTTAGCGTTAGCCCAAAGTAACTATTCCACGCGAAATCGCGGGTAGAGGCTAGTTTCTTAATATGATTGAAACATTGTCCTTTAAATACAAGGACAATATCAACGAATTATTATTTCGGTAAAAATGTATTATAATAAGTGAACTAGTGACTAAGTAATCTCGGTTCAACGACTGACTATCACATATCCGATAACGCACTATCGATATCTCTGTGCTTATTACCTGAATTCTACGAGGAGCCATCTGTATTGATTGCACCTTATACTTAAATTTACTTACGTGTTAACATTATCAGGAAGTTTGTACCGGAAATTCATTATTCTATGAGTTTTTTTTAACTTTATTTTTGGCAATCAACCTTTCAGATTATTACTGCCATTGTCACGTAGTCAATAATATTACAAGAGTCGTACGATCATTTCAATATTAAGCGTCGTGTGAATCAATATACTAACAAGATCGTAGATCCTTTGTTAGAACCTTCCAGGGAGTTTTACGGCATCTCAGAATTTCATGCTCCGTGGTATTATTTTCCATTCACTTCACTTATGCGTAATAAACTAACTATATTACGTAAAACACCACCAAATCTACAAAATATAGAGTCAAATAACACAAGATTATGAATAAAATATAAAATCCACTACATGACAGACTAAAATCCCGCCAAAAACTCTATTCTATGAGTTATTTAATAATAACTTACTATCTGTTACTTGCATTAATGTAGTTTTGACTTATACTATAGTACATATTTTCTGGATGAAAACCACCTTTTTATGTATCCATTATTACGAAGTATACCCAAAACTTTATCACTTGTTATTAAAATTTTATTAAACAAAATACTCTGCCTCGTCTGTCTGTTCGTGATAAACTAAAATACTACTGAACGAATTTTCATGTTATTTTCGCCAGTATATAGAGCGATTCAAGAGGAAGGTTTAGGTATACATTTTTTTTTATTATCAAGGCGGGACAACGTCTACTGGTCCCGCTAGTAAATCATAATGTTTAATTTAAGGCGTCGAAGTAAAACAATAGTCGCATTCATAGTATTATAATATAGTATAAGAATTATTTAGTAGCGATATTCATCTTCTACACTTTTCGCAAGTTTTGTATGCGTTATTTTGTTTACGAATAATGGGCAAATAGACGACCCACTTGATGATAAGTGGTTACTGTCGTCGACGAACAGTTGACTTCGCTGTCGGTGAGTTGCGCTTTTTTAATCATCAGAGAGTTTTCCTTGCGACTCACTCATGTTAATATAGAATGAGCTATTCCTCGGGAAAAGTGTACTTTTTCTAGATAAAGGTACTCTATGTTCTTTTTTGTACCCTTAATAATGTGTTACCCTTATCATGAATGTCATGATGATAGAATAAATAATTAAAGCATGAAAATGTTACAAAAAAAAACTGATAATCGCACTAACAATATTAGTTATCATAATTTTGTAGCGAAATAGATGCTTGACTATTTTTAATGCTGTACTTATACGTTATTTTGTTTGCCAGAAATGAACAAACACGCCCTATCTGATGGTAATTGGTTATCGTCATTTAATGGACTGATGTCGGGGAATTACTGTTCTTTTGTTTAATATTAATATTTGGCTTGGTAGTAGGATATTACGATTGTGACGAATTCTGTCTTTTTTTTTCGAACTAACTGCGCTATTGACCGAGCAAGCTCTTAACAGCTTCACCGGACTACTAAGGCGAGCGCTTAAGGCACTCAGCCGATTTTATTTTGGCAACCAGCTCAAGGGTGCACGGCACACCTTGGCTTGGCTGTTGCCTGTTGCATGCAAAATCGCGACCTATCTTAGCTAACCTAGCTAACTATTCATATATGTATGAGTTGTTGAAACGTATATATGTACCGAGCATACACGCCTCAACAACTCCTCCATATATTTATTACCGGAAAATTGAGAGTTTTTCAGTTCGATAAGGAAAAAAAAAGTAAACTTTCACTTTCATGTGTAAGAGTGTAGGCGTGCACGTATGTGGGGGTGATCATGTAGTGTTGTAGTGGTGATGTATATTTGTGTGTCACCGTATCGCGCAAGCAACGCACTCAAGGGCTCCCTACCAAGGGATCGAACCTAGGCTTGAGCCGCTGCCGTGGAAGGCCTAATCGGGTTCATATATGAGTTGTTGGAATATATATGTGTACCAAGCATACATACGTATCGGATAATTTTCTAAACTATTTCAGTTCCATAAGGGAAAGACACAAAACCCTTCCACTTTCATGTGTAAACGTTTATGCGTGCACGTGTGTGGGGGTGATATGTGTAATGTAGTCGCAGTGATACAAGATTTTGTGAGACTGTGTTGCGTGAGCAGCGTACTCAAGAGCTCCGCGCTGAGGGAACGTACCTAGGCTTGCCGAAGGGGGCCTAATCAGGTAAACTATCTATTTATAAATAGACAAACACAAAATAGTTGAGTACTTTATTTTTCTCTGTTTGTGAATAGATTTTCTTTTTGTTTAGTAGGTATTATGAAACTTTAGTGCTGTCGATATTCTTTATCAAAATAGTTTTCATACCATTAAAAAGTCTAAGTTTTTATTAATCCCTTATATCATAAATTTCTAGGTGGTAGATCCACGCTGATGCTATAACTTGTTTCAGCATGAATGGGTCGGCTCGTCCAGGTTAGTACCATCGTCTCACAGAAAACCGACGTGAAGTAACAGGTTAGGTTAGATTGTTGCGTTTCGTTCGGTCAGTAAGAACGCCGGAGCAACACCACCCTCCCGTTCCCTTCCCTCTCTTCCCCTTCCCCATCAACACAGGCTGGCAACGCACTTGCGACTCCTCTGTTGTTGGTGTCTATGGACGGTGGTGATCACTTAACATCAGGTGACCCACCTGTTCGTTTGGCTCCTATGACAAAATAAAACTACTAATTTACAATATTTATATTCTTTTTTTAAAAAAACATAAATAATAATGAAACTTAATAATTGATTATGGTCGAATTTCGACTATTGGATAACCGCCAGTTTTTTTCTTTATTCTGTTTGTTAAATAAAACTGAAGACTATCCCGGATTAAGATAACAAATAATAAATCATTAAATTAAGTCACAAAATAAGACAATGAAGATAACGTTGCATAAACAAAGACTCTTATTTTTTTAATTAAACGCGTGATAACTTCATTTCATATCTCGAGGCAGGTGTTCCTTGTGTATTTACGCTAAATGGCATTGACATGGCTTCATTCTAGAAAAAGGAGCGATAGACGTATTCTAAGTGCATATGAACCGAAAAAGTGCTGAGTAGTTCATATTAATTTTTCATTGTTAAAATGAGAATAGTACTTACGTATATTTGTATGTAAATATTTCAGTAAGCTTATAGTTAGGTTATAATATAAACGTGTTCAAGCATACATGCTTCAAATCCAGCTTCTTAAATAGATTCAAACTTCAGGTAATAATCTAGTTCAAATACTTCCTTTATGCCTGGAATATTTGCTGCACACCTATCTCCTACTTCTATATATATAATATGAATGAAAATCTAACGTCTATACTTTTTACCTTTTTGAAAAAAAATATTGCAGGTGCCTAGGAAGAAGCAATAAAATATATTTAGAAGTTTTTGGCGTGATTTTAGTCTGTCATGTAGTGTATTGTTTTATTCATAATCATATGTTATTTGACTCTATATTTTGTTAATTTGGTGCTGTTTTACATAATATAGTTAGTTTGTTGTACATAAGTGAAGTGACTGGAAAATAATACCACGGAGCATGAAATTCTGAGATGCCATAAAAACTCCCACGAAGGTTCTAACAAGGGATCCACCATCTTGTTAGAATATTGGCTCACACGACGCTTAATATTGAAGTGATCGCAAATCGCTTGTAATATTATTGACTACGCGACAATGGCAGTAATAATCTGAAAGATTGATTGCCAAAAATAAAGTTATAAAAAAAATTAAATCAGTCTCACAAATGTCTGTCTGTTTGTTTGTATGAACACGCATCACTGCTAAAATACTGCGTTCTTAATAAAACCTCTTCGAGATAATCATGACACATATTTTTGTATAACATTTAGTCTTTGTTTCATTATAATCGGCTCGCTTTATCAAAAGTTATTGTAATTTTAAAGACGACGCGATTTACGTACGAGAGGAAGGTAGATAAGTAAATTGCCTTAATACATTCAGACACTTTATTTATCGCTGTTTATTACACAAGGTTCAACGCGGACGAATTCGCGGAATTAAAACTATTAATTGAAGCATTTCATTTAAAATCTGTTGTAAACGGTAACTTTTTCTGCCCTTCCATTAAATTATAGTAACAATATAAGAAAAACATTGGTAGTATCACGTAACCTCTGTATACTAACTTTATTCTCTAGTTAAACTCGTAGAGATATGGAGCGTATAAACACGGGATTTATTCGAGATAAACGCGAGTAATCCCGGAAAATCTCGCAGGATACAAGCCTGCGGTAGGTAGATATTTGACGGTATCTTTAAGAGGTAACTTCAATACCGCTCCTTTAGTAGCGGTGTGTGTTCGCATTGATATTAAAGGTACGATATATAAATAAACTTAAAATATATTTATTTTGTGTAAAAAAAAGAAATGTAATGTAAAATTAGGAGTCGTAGTGGTCGAGTAATTTAACCGGTGGAATGTCAGTTCGATGTCCGCAGGTTCAAACCTCGGCATGTACCAACGAATTCTTCGCAATTTGTGTTCATTTACTAATTTTAATCGGTGTGTATCGGCTTATGGTAAAAGAAAACATTGCAAGGAAACCTGAAATTGAGAAAAGTTCTTGTAACACCACCATATGTGGCAAACATACAGAACTGCGTGTTTCTCGACTTTTGAAATCGCTAATACGTTGTGCGCTGGTGCGGTGTGGCCATACATTTCTTTGGTAAGAGGTCTATAGCTGATGTGAGGCCTTATAGGCTAATGTGATAAGGTTAATGATGAAAGCCGTGGTAATAACACTGTTATGGATCCGAATAAAAATTGTACTCATTTGTCTATATAGTAATACGTGAAGCAAAAAAAAAATGTACCCCTTTTTAACATATTTCCCATCAACGGGTGAACTTGAAATTTGACATAGTTAAAGTTTATATGGCGGAGAAGTGCAGAAAGCTGTTTATTTTATATAAAATGCTTCAGAAGTACATTAAATTAATTAAAATATGCACTACTCACACTACTACTCGAATTTTACATAACATATAGACACATGTAAATAAAAAAGACATTTTGACAGCCGTCAATAATTACGAATATCAAAAAAGGTTGTGAAGGAAAGAGGTTGTTACGCTCGATTAAATGTATTTTTTAACTCTTACGTCCTAATTACCATTTTTCATCCTAAATACAACAATGATATTATAAAATATAACTATTATTGTAATGTTTATTATTTTTTATGGTGAACTCACTTCAAATGATGGATTAATGAAAAATGAGCCAAATAATACTTAGTATAATCAAAATAAGAATTTTCTTCATAAAAGTAATCCATGACTTAGACCTCCGCGGTTACAATGTT
The DNA here is from genome assembly GCA_014332785.1 of Antheraea mylitta. Taxonomy (NCBI): domain Eukaryota; kingdom Metazoa; phylum Arthropoda; class Insecta; order Lepidoptera; family Saturniidae; genus Antheraea; species Antheraea mylitta. The sequence goes on from JACEII010000020.1 coordinate 798,135, forward strand.
GCGATTCAACCTCATATATCAACAAAAAAGAATTTATTTTCAAAAGCTAATGGTAGTATTAGAAACATCTTTCTCTTGAATTCAACATTAATCAAATGTTCATCCATTACTTTTCCAAACGATGATACTGAGCATATCACTATTTCTCATAATGAACAGACTACATTTAATTTAATATCACCCAGAAATACCACCCACTCATGATGTCGTGTAAAATTAATTGAAAATTGTGTCATGGGTTGCGATAAATTTCTTTATTTTCGTAAAGTTATGTTTGCTTAAAATTTAAGAGCTTTACCACGTTGTTTTTGTTTCAAATTTATAATTAATTTTAATTCATTTACACATTGATTTTTTTCATGTTTATATTTATATTAAAGATTGGCAAATGGCAAATAACTGAGTAGTCATGATGAAAACCTTTGATTATAGAAGTATACCCTTTGACAAAAGAACACGAATAAAGTTCAATCTTTAAAAAATCAATTAACTATGGTCGAATGTTGACCACTGGTCGTCCACTAGTCATAATAATATGGCATTAAAATTTAGAACGATTGAATTGAGCAATCGGACTCTATCACTAAACCCAACGACGTATATTCACTATCACATCCTACAATGAGACGATTGTCTATTTTTTAAAGAGTACTCTAATTTTAACCTTAAGTTAAAAAAAATGTTGGAAAACACTTTTCTGTATTATTTTGGGAATTGACTATTGGGCTAACAAGCTCACTACGCTTGGTAGCTATCGAGTGCAGATAGTACTCAACTAAAATAACAAGTAGCACAAGGGCTGATATTTAGCTTGAACGTAGCCGGTCATATATTTCCACGAATTAATGTACCTTAATTATCGGTCTAACCATCTATCTATACTGATATTGAGGTAATATGTGTGTCTTTAGTTCACTTTATAATTTGGATTACATCTAAATCGTTGGAAAAAGAAAAGAGACATTCTTCAAAGAACCTAGGTACATAGAAAGTATGTGGGCAGGTGTAAAGTGCAATTTCGTTTATGTCGTCAACTAACAAAATGATAAATTCACTGTAAAGTGAAATAAACACAAAGGTATAGATAGATATCCTTATCTTGTCGTATGTTTAATCAGTGTAATTTAATACCAATTACATATTGAAGCTAACCACGTCACTTCCTTCCACATTATCTCTTGAAATCAGATAATTATCGCAAACTTTGATAAGTTCAGAAATAATAAAAAAATCGTGAGACAATGTAGACGCACAACTAAATAGCGCCATTCCGGTGACAGGGTTTAAACTACGAACGCGCATTTACTTTTGAAATCCTCATCAAGTTACGTCAGACTCATAATCTCATATAGCATTGTTTCACTTAGCATAATACCGCTTAATTTCTTTTATGTTAATGATTTGTTAGTTATCAAACAAAACAAAACACCATCTTCAGTCTGTTGGTTTAAGCTTCGTGCGTATTGGTAGTAAACTCTACTATTGAGGCAAAACCGAGGTTTGATCTCTCCAAATGACTGACTTTTGTGTGATGAACATAACAGTAATTTCTGTATCTATACTAATATTATAAAGCTGAAGTATTTGTTTGTTTGAACGCGCTAATCTCAGGATTCAGGATCTACTGATCTGAGTTGTTGAATGAATGATGCTGATGGCATTACGGCCGTCTCATTGAAATTTTCTCCACACATGTGTAGGTCATTCACTAAAGCAAATAGGTATGTGTTTGAGTGAGTCCCTGAATTGTTTGATTTCACAATTGGAAGCGGTGGGAGTCGATGTAATCAAGTTCTAGATTTGTAAAGATTTTTCGAGTTTGGAAATACAATTGGAACCAGTAGGTTAGTTGCACAGATCAGCTAGTATATTTATACTAAGTTTGCAACGTCTAAGTCTGTTATGTTTATATTATGAATTCCTTTTACTAAAGCCAGTCACGTGTTTTTTCATTATCATCATTTCTCACTCGTATAACTGGTGACGCTACTAATGCATTTTTTGCATACTCCATAAGACTTCTGACATTCTGAGGTAAATCTACATAGTTTTCGTAATAATACATAATGTACTTGAATTCTTATCAGTTTAGATTATTATTGTATTAAGTTGATAGAATAAGATTTTCAAACCTTTTAGCATTATTGCTTTTAATCAATATACAATAATAATCTTGAATGTAAACTTGTATCATTCAATACCTTGTGTATAATTCAAAACTCATATTATTTCAATGCATGTTTTCCTTGCATGTTGCTTTTTTAAATATTACTTTTAACACAAAAATATTACGTTTTCTATTATATTTTCAGTTACATTTAATAACTATTTTACTTATACATTTAGTTTCATCCCTATCTCTGTCCCAGTACCCTAATCTTAGCTTATTAACAAACATCTCTTAGAATTAATCGTAAAATTCCATTAAATTTTGGCTTCTTCAAATACAGGTGCAATCAAAAGTCTATCAAAGAAGCCCTGGTATCCATTAAGCTTTAGGCTATCTACATAATTTTCTTCTTTCGTTCAATCAGGTGTTATATCAATATTCATCTTATAGTTATATGCCTCTTATACCTTTTTATGATGTGTAGATACCACATTAACCTATCACTTCTTAACTTTTCCACTATCGAAATTCATCATAACATTTATATCTCTGCTACATATACCTCCTCATCTATTCATTTCGTTCATTACCCATCACTCAGACCTATATCTCTTAATTATTAGTTCACAAAAATTCTTTACATAATGTTCCTTGACTGCACAAAATTACCTTAACATCTAAAGGCTCCCTAATGTAGTTCCTGTAGTCCTGCTTCTTCGTTGATCTCTTCGCTGTCAGAATTTATTATTTACATTCACTAAGTATCTATCATAGTCATCTATAACACAAACTTGATTGTAAAATAAATCTATAAACTATTTGTTTACATCCTGAATGTTGAATTGAAATTTCTACAATCAAAATAATTATTGAGTTTCGATAAACGTTTTTAAGTAGTCCTACTTTGTTACTATGTTCTACTATCTTTTGTTTACGAGGGCATATAGATAAAGAAGGCAAATAACTAATTGCGAAAACTGAAGTTCATCCGCTTATATATCTTAGTATTGGTCATTCTTCCAAAACGTAACTGCTCGTAAAGTTAAAGTAAAATGAACAAGTCGAAAGGATGGAGAATTATAGAATTCTACTGGCATACATAACATCAGACAAAATATTGAAGACTCCTAATAGCTACCGCTCTATCTAATCACAAACTAAGTACTATACATGGTCTCGGATACCAATATCACGTTACAGTCTAGTCAGACTAGATTATACGACCACAAACACAACGTGGCATTGACACTAATACTAGATATGCCCGTTTCGTTTACAATCTTGTAACTTATCAATATTTACTTATTTTTTCTAGTAACAATGATTACCAATAATTGTATGTTGTACTAGTTAATACCCGTGACTGGGTCTGCATCGTTAACGTTAGCAATATATTTGATGTACATAAGAAAAATGCAGACTTGAAAACAAAAATATACTTTACTTACAGAGCTTATTTAGGAGTGAATTTGATTTTTCTTTTGTTAGTAACCAAGTAATAGCCAGAAAGTAGAAAACAAAGAAGAGGTTGACTATCGGTTTAACCCTTGGAATATCAATTTGATTCTCGCAGATTTGAACCCCGACATATATAAATGTTCAGAACTCGCGTTCAGTAACTAATTTAAATTGATAAAACTATGGGCTGGTGGTAAAGAAAATCATAACAAAGAAACCTGAACTCGAGATATGTTCTCTAGTACCATCGTTTGGTTGGACCATCAGACCATCAGAAATGAATACATAGTGAGCTGACTGAATGAATTACGCCAAAGTACGTTTTTGGGAAAAGGCCATTGTCCTACCATTTGGACTCTTACAAGACCGTTAAATTTTAAAATAGTATATAATACATAGTAATAAAAAGTATATTTTGGGATAAACATTTCTTGGCCTAGTTAAGCTGTGTTTTACGACGCGAAACCGTAAAAAATGTTTAAGTACACATTACTGATAGCCAGTGGCCATAAGATTCCCATATACCTGAATATTGAATAAAATTTACCAAAAAAAAGGCATTCTTCTTAGTAATGGCATATTTTGATTGAAGCCCCTTCATAAAACCTCCTTATTCCTTAAAACACATTTGATTGGGAAGTACACGAGTATGTTACTCGTTAGTTTTTATCAACTCTACCTACAAATAAGACATATTGAGAGTAAATGATTGTTATCCAAAAAGTGTGCTAGTTTTCCACCAACAAAGATCATAATGCGTTTCATACATTTCAGAATAGCATTTATTCCGATACACATAAGAGTCATCTTAAAGCGAAATACGTACTATTGAGTAAGGAACCGTCACAATCGAAATTGGGTCAAATGCATACGCAGATAATAATGGACATAACAATGTTTTTAGATACGGATAAAATGTTTGCTTTCAAAAAAACTGAGATAACTTGTCAATATTTTATGATACATAGAACGTAACAACTGTTAACACTTTCGTTGTGACCTGATTTCAGATATACTGATAAGGAGAGAATTCACACGGTTTGTGATATTTGAAATAATGCAGGCACTTATGGACGTTAGAAAATTATCAACAATTCGCGTAATAACTTGGTCGTCGAAAAGAGCCGTCAAAAATGTCGACCTGTTGTAGCTATTTTTTTTCTTTATTAAATCAATGATACAATTACATATTCCTCAGACTGATTTATTATTTATTTGATTTAAAAACAGGGGATCGCTATCTTCGACGTAATGATCCACCCCGTAAAACTCTTTCTCAAAGTACAATCTACTTGGCATAGTACATCATAGTGTGTCCCCAATCGGCACGGTCTGCTTTAGGACTTGAGATCTTATTGTAGAACCTAAATAAAAAAACTTTTATAGCTTTTACTAAGTCTAAAATTTCTATTAAAATCTATACGTATAGCTGAGATGAATCACTTTAGTATATCTGTCTCCTCATTTAATCGATTTTCCTTATATTATTTTTTCATAACTTTTAAAGAGTAACAAAAGAAAATGGAAACAGTCTTTTTCCTTACCATTAACGAGCCTTTATTTGTAAGTCTGTATACGTCATACTTAACTAATCTTATGTCTACTTATGTATAATACTTATACTCACTTAGGAAAAAAAACCTAAACAATATTTATCATTAAAAAAAAATACGATTTACGCTCGAATTTCTACCACGGTAAATCCACGGTCAGTAAGTTCATGGTTGATATTATTTAAAACAAATATAAGCAATTACAATATTCCTATTAACAATATCATTTCTGTACAGCGAAAAAAATATGGCAATAATCTTTATTTCCTAGTAAAGATGATATACGACCATGTTAATGTACAATATATTGTTTATTATAAATAATAATAATTGAACTTTACCCCTGCAAATGAATTCACGTCATATCCAAAACAAAACTCGAGTTCGACTTATCGCGTGACTTTTTTATAACAATGTACTTGTGTTTACCAAACGCGGATTGTTTTTTTTTTATTTCGCGACATTGAAAATACACTACTGTGGACCACCCATCAAGCGTTGTTACCAACACGTGGCTATAACAATATATACATAATTCTAGATAAGCTTGAATATCTGTCTGTTGATTAATAAATTAATAGCTTGAAGTGCGCATTCAATTTCTTGATATAATTATTGATTTTAGGGAGTTATAAACGGGAGCATGTTTGTAATACTTTTTATAAAATAGGGTACATACTTTTTTAATAATGCATGAGGTACTTGTACATACAAGTTATGATTGTAAACTGAAAGAACGCGATATAAGAAAAACTAGCAGATATGCGGTCCAAATACATCCTTAGGAATGCTGAAATTTCTTTTGTATACAATGTACTCCTATTTCATAAAACAAAAGATTAGTCAAATCAGTTACGAATATAAAGAAAAGATACATTTTTTTATGCAATAAGTTATATTAACATTTAATCATAATAATACAATATAAAATAATAATAATAATATAGTAAGTTATATTAATAATATTAACAAGTAATCTTTTTTTGCCTTTATATTATCTGCTTCTGTATGTAAATGGGTAGGGACAAAACAGTCAAATACATATTTCACTTCTATTTCTCAGCCGATTTTTTAAATAATTTTTAGTGGATATGACGAACTCTAGTGTTATCAATTAAGAAAATTTGGAAACAGTTTTCATGACTATCGATGAATAAAAGTCTTATAAGTCCCTATTGGTATTATTTCATGATCCTTACGTTTGCTAATCTACAATATTTATACACTCTTTGAGAAAAAATCTTTAAAATATTGAAACTTATTTTTTTTTTTTATTATGGTCGAATTAATCCAGATGATGATCACCAGTTTCTATTTGAATTGGCAGAGGGATTATTAACAACATATTCCGCTTCTATTTATCAACGGTTTTCTTTTATTTTTTTATAGTAGCTAAATGATTTTTAGTGTTATTCACAAAAGTTTTGTAAAATTTTCTTTTCTTTTTCTTATCTTTGACACTCGGTCAAACTTCGACTACTAGACTATCGCTTTTATTGTACGGGTTAAGAGTCATATTTATATTATAGCGTATTTAATTAGCTAAATGATAAAAACAGTAACAATCACAGCACTTCAATATTAATTCCAACTTAACCTGAGGTTAAACAAATACAGCTTAATTAATTAAAGAATAACAGATTGCTTGATTATAGGTATTTGTTTTTTTTTCATTATATCAGTGATGTAGCATTTATGTTTTACTATCAGTTTTAACTCGATATTTAACAATATGTTCCTTCATCGACCTTTTTTTTAAATTATTATTATGGAAAAGTAAATTTATCATATTATTACACCTAAATAGAAAGACTTAGATCTAAATTTAATAATCTAGACTCGTTCTATAATACTAACCAATAAACTGCTACGTATTTTTGAAGTTATACTTCTTTTGGCGCGTTAGGGAAAAATGAAAAGAGTAAATTTTTAAGATGCGCGCGCACACCGTCACGTAAATCCGACACCCAGAAGTTAGCTATAGCCAACATTTTGTTTCGTTGTATTTGTTGTTTGAATTTCTTTGTATTAAAACTTTCAATGTATTAAATACCTTTTTTCTATTGTTAGTGTCGTTTTTTCTACAAACGTAGAATGAGCCGAAAGATCTATTGTTTGAAATAATAGGTTTTTATCTTGTAACGCCAAAGAAGTATAACTTCTAACGCGTGTACATAAGTACACATACACACTTTTTTTTATTAAAAGACATATAAATCTTGGTAAAAAAGATTTGTTAGCTTATTCAAACCATAAGCTATAATAATGCGTAACATGACTACGACCTAATTTAATTGTGTCTTGAACTTTTTTTGCATTTAAAATTCATATGAATTAGTTAATATAAAAAAAAAAAAACATTTCTATAGTAATTTTTGAACTATAAGTTCTTATCGAAATATAATTTAGCGATCTGTTTTATTTCAGAACGAATATTATAACAAATTTTACAAAGTAATTACTATTTGGTTTGAAACGTGCTTTCTATATTCGATTGTACAGATTGTTTTGGTAATTTTTCAGTGTATTTAAAAATTAAAAACGTATCACCTTTCATCAAATATGCTCAGTATTTTTATTAACAAAAATACACACATCGGACAATTTAAAGGCACCTTTGAATATCCAAAAGACACTCACTTAAACAATAATTAAGTAAACGTTAAACTTTACGACCAAAGCCTGTTACGACCAAAGGAACCCTAATAGTAGTGCGGTTTAAAATGTTATTTTAACTCAAGAGCCTTAAAACTGACGCGTTTGTAAAACAAAATAATGACACTCGAAAGAGTTTCGGAGAAATCGATAAAAAATTCGATTGGGATTTGAAATGTTAAAAAAAATCGCTCTTCGATGCGCGATTACGTTATTAATTTCTTATTAGATTACACACTAATGAGGGTGCGTATGCGTGTGGTATATTTTTTTGCAAAACGGAGGTTTCGAAAGCTTTATTATTATAGTTTGAAAAAATAACAACTTAATTTAGGAAGACGCCTCGCCGCCTACGTCGATTGATTTCTTGTAATCTTCGTACCGCCATTTCGTGTAACATAAAAAAAAATAAAACTGCTATGAAATTTGAGAGACTCCACTTTATCTTATATTCGATGATCTTCGTATATCGATTTAACCAAAGATATAATGCCGCTTGAAATAAAAATAAAATCGTCAATATCCACTTAATAACGCGTTATTAAACTGTTTATTCGTTTACCGTGTGTCAAAAATACAAATTATTGTTATGATTAAGACAAATATAACCTTCAAATTTGTTTATAGGTTCTGCATTACTTTTTCATCTATACTAATATTATAAATAGCAAAAGTTTGTGAGTTTGTGACGTTGTAGGGGGTAATCTCAGTAACTACTGGTCCGATTTGAAAAATACTGTCAGTGTTATATAGCTCATTCTTCGAGGATAGTTATACACTACATATCATCACGCTAAAATTAATAGGAGTGCAGCACCAATTTATGTTTCAGAATCGGGGTTTTTTCCTCTTAAGAGCTTTCGCTGTGTGTGTTAGCATTAAACCAAAGTAACTACTCCAAGCGAACGAAGTCGCAAGCAGAGGCTAGTCATTTATAAAAATGGAACAATTCGTTGTAAACATACTACTAGGATCTGTTGATAATCCATAATTATTAAAGACTGATCTTTACAATCAGTGTGTCCTATAAACCATAGTAATGATGTCCTTCTCGACGTATCGGTGAAAGGCGAATCTGGTCAGGCTTTAGAGTATAATGCAGTAATTTTTATTTACCGTATATGGTCTCAAGACACTGACGCTTTCAATTCAGACTATATACGAAATTTAAGTGGCATAAAAGACTAGGAAACCTAAAACGAATACTTTGCATAAAACTACAAGAGCGAGTAAGAAATTTTGAGATATGAAGTCTCACTATGCTATGTTCACGATGCTGGAAAGACAATCCCATAATTTTAATGGAGCTAAGTAAGTCATGTTACTAAGTAGAGTGATGAAGGTGGACTAAGATACTCAAGGAAAATGTGCAACGTACAGGTAAATGAAGTGTCGGACTTTATACCAGCTCTTTAGGTGACGAAACTGCAAAAATTTGCAGAGCCTGACGAGGAGTATATTAGCTCAGAACCCGAATGAGTATCGTACAAGAGAATGCACGAGAGAAGCATTGACCTATTAAGCATTGAAAATGATTATAAAATATATCTTTTATAAAAAGCAAAGATATTATTAATAGGTACTAACAATAACGATAATATATTAAGAGAAATAGATACATAAGAAAAAACGCGAATTTAATATCTGTTACGTATAATATATCGCAATATAATTTATGAGACATCAGCAATAATGTCATTTATTTAAGCAGTCTTATTCTAACCTGTTGTCAATTATAATTAAATTTCGTTATCAATACCTCCAGATCTAATTTTAATTAAAAAGCGTCACATATTTCACGCGTTATTCGGTGGTAGGCGTTGCAATGATTCCGAGGAGACGATATACGCCAAAACTAAATAGACCTCTTTACTATTAGTATTTACGTTTGGATACGATAAAACACGAAGATCACACAATTCTGGTGATGCAATATTAAATCATTAAATTTAATATTGGCCGTGTAGTTTCTTTTATTGCTTTACAGCTTACACGTATACCAACATAGGTCAATCGATTAAACTTTTTTTACAGCCGCAACAAATAAATGTTTATTCTCACGCGATTATTGTTCATATTAAATTAATAGCTTTCCGCTCTGTATTGATTTATTGATAGAAAGTAAGAATTTTGTATTTAATTTATAACATACGCCGGTACAAGCGTGTAACTATGTAATATGAATTCATGGGTTAATGCAGTTAGGTTAAATGGTTTAAAAGCAAGATTAACTGCTTACATGTTACGTACAGGAATTATTATTGATCGTATATTATTGGATGATTCCGTTCAATGGAATGTTAGTAATTTCGTATGTGTTAATAATGACAAGTTAAGGAATGAACTGATTAGTTTTAACGAATCGTTAAGTGGCTTCTTATGAACGGTTTATTTGCTAGAAACATCATTAGTCAAGGATATAATTGGCGAGACTAATAATATGTTACTTAAGGTCGATTTGATACAGTGTGTAGATTTTTCAAATGACCAAACGTTCTTTACTTACTTTTGTACCAAGGTCATTCGACTATTGTAATTAATTATGTTTAAGATTTCACGAATATATACAAAACAAGCTGCATAGCACAAATCTTATGTAAAAAAACAGCGATTAATAAATTCATCTGAATGTATTAAGTAAGGACTTAATAAGTAAAGGTACTTATCTCTCGTACTTAAGTCGCGTTGTCTTTAAAGTACAGTATGGGTTTTCCGAACCGGTGGTAGCTTTGACTAATTTAAATAAAATATATGTGGACCTATTTTTTATTTTTATTTTGAAACTTAATATATTTGTGATTAATAATCACATATGGTTAAAGTTAATATATGAATTTGATCTGATTTATTATTTTCATGATGCTTTAAAAAAAGGGATATGGTCATCTTAAAAATAGGTTAACTTAATCGTATTATTATGATGTTTTTATATTTTAACAAACTAAAACATTAAAATAATCTAACAAACGTATTTTTTTCCTTCTTATTCTTCTGTTCTGCAGACCCTTGGTCCGCGTCTTTTTTTTTGCTTTCGCTTTTTTTGTGAGCAACTTTGGGTGTTTTTATTTATTTTGAATTAACTATTTACTATCTTAGAATGGATTTTTTGATGATGTTATTGCCTTTATGGCGGTTTTATTATGAACCTGTATGGCCATTTTTAGATTATAATCCAATAAATGTATACATGTATATACATAAATATACAATTTATATTATATAGATGTCCCGCACCGGAGCGTTCACTGCTCGATGGATGAACCTACTAACCGTGTCATCAGTCACTTAGGGTAGACACAGGTATCAGTGTGCCTGGATATTGCCACTATAGCATGTGAAACGCTACCGTGGATTTGCATCCCTCTGCCCTTTGTTTGTAAGATCACCACCGATTTGAAGGTCAATAATCCTTGAAGTTCGTGGACTGTCAGAAAAACGCAGTATTTTAGCAGTGATGTATGCTCATACAAATAGATAGACAGACATTTCTAAGATGTATTGAAATGTATTTTATTACTTATTCCTAAACCTAAAAAAATGCTGCAATTTTTTTTTACAAATATCCAATTAGTACAAATACGTTAATCGAGTGAGTGTTATATAAAGTAATATGTTTATTGAGATAAAGACTACAACAAACGTTTTTTTTTTTTTAATTTATTTTGTTGTAGTCTGCAGACTCTTGGTCCGCACCTTTTTTTGCTTATATGTAGTTTTTTTTTATGTAAAAATCGTATCCGTGAGCATATATATATACATATATTATTATTAGTTTTTTTTTTGGTTTATGACGTTATTGTTTTTATAGCGCTTGCATTTCCATTCTTTATTCTACATACAACAAACTTTGAGACCCAAATTGTATATATCGAATTTCCTTAAATTGTACTATTTACTCAGGTAATTATCCTAACAAATATGGGTTCCATTGGTTATAACACGTTTAAGTCTTAGTTACTCAACCGATCATGATGAAATTTTGCATTTTTTATCATTTTTTGAAGCCTACTATCTTATTTAACTCCTAAGTACATCTAAATGATGTATCAAGCAATAAACAAGTCATAATACAAACAACTAGATAATTAATAACGTGTCAAAATGCTGATACGCAGTCTTATTAGGTCACTAGATGTACGTGTATTTGTAATATGAACTTCACGACGCGACGCTAAACATTGCACTCAACAAAATTCTTTTAAAAACATATATATTACGAATCAAAGCAAACAAGTCATTATTTACATTTATGTAAAGTTCAAAATAATCTGATAAAAGATTAGAAAAAATAAGACCTTTTTTAATTAGTGAGATAATAGTGTAATTCAATGTGCCAGCATGTAAATTCTTTTTAATTTCGTACGTCCTATTCATAAATAAAAGACGTTTTAAACACCCTTTTGTATGTTCGAAAGGAACAAAGATTTGTAAGAACTCATGAGACGTACTTAATGTACCAGGGCGTAGGTGTAAAAAAATAAAGAAAGCAATACGAGGCTTTCACCCGGTTTATTTAAACAGGTGACTGTGCTAAAAGTTGCATGTATTTACATCAAACATTAAGTAATGCGACTTAGAGTAATAACATTACATATTCGCGAATATTTGTTGTGCTTTCGCTTGCCAATAGAAAAATGAAAGGTGATTGAAAATATCCTGTTACCAAAGGCCGTTTAAAGCGAATTTGTATTGAAAGTGCGATTGTTTGTTTAAAAAAATAATATACGACAGAATTCCTTTCCTGCTTAGAGGTAAATGTACAACACACAAAGACATTTAAACATGGCTTAAATTATTACAAAAGTGTATAATATGACGTTTTAAAAGTCGATAGAATGTTTAAAATATTTTATAAAAAAAGGCTTACATTATTTTTAATTTATATCAATACTAAAGTTTACTAAAATCGGAACTTCTTTTTTATCTGTACACTAGCCTCTGCCCGCGACTTCGTTCGCGTGGAATAGATACATTAACAAGCAGCAGTTCTCAAAAGGAAAAAACATCCCGATTTTGAAACATTTTTCATCTGTGCTCCGCTCCTATTTATCTTAGCGCGATGACATATAGCCTATAATCATTCTCGATGAACGAGCTATATAACATTGAAAGAATTATTCAAATCGGATCAGTAGTTCCTGAGATTACCCCCTACAACGCCACAACATCACAACGTCACAAACTCACAAACTTTACCTCTTTATAATATTAGTATAGAAGTATAGATATAATAAAAATGTAAATCTAACGTGCCTTTACTTTTTCCATTTTTGTAAAAAAAAATGTTGCAGGTGTCATGGACTAAGCAAAGAAATACATCTCAACCATTTTTAGAAATGTCTGTCTGTCTCTTTGTTTGAACACGCATCACTGCTATAGTACTGTGTTCCCTATAAAACCTCAGAAAATTATAAAGCATACCTCGAGTAACATTTACACTTGGTTTAATTAAAATCAGTTCACTTTAACAACAGTTATTGTAATTTTAATGACGTAGACTTAAGTCTATGAGAGAAAAGTAGATAAGTAAATGGATATAACTAGATGATTTTATTAGGGACTGTTTTTTTACATCAGGGTCTACGTGGAAAGAGTCGCGGACATAGTCAGTGATCAATAAATCATTTTACATTCCCGTATTTCATTTTTATTGACAATATAATTAGACAATATCAAATTACATTTTAGTCTGGAATGTTCTGAACCAATAGAACAAAATTTCTTGGCAGGTTCAAAAGGAAAACACGATCGATTTGAACATTTAAATCCCCATTCTCGTTACTTCACCGGCCAATATTCCTCCATTGTGACCATACCCCGTTACTATATCGCATAGTGGACTTTACCTGTTGCACCGACTGGCCATTGACCCGTCAAGTATTGACATATTCCTATAGTTTCTCACGTCTAGCTCCTACCAGGCGACGATTACGGCCATGTTACTTACTACAAGTAGCTAGCAATACTGGCTTAGCACTTTCCTATATATTGTTCTGTAAAAATTCCACTACGAATGCTCTTATTCACTTGTTTTAATTGTGGCCTAAATATTTCATTGAAGCGTTGTTTTGAAAAATAAAATAATAATCGTTTCATACCTACCCTTGCATTATTCAATGGCTTTCAATTACTGCCGTGTGTTGTTTTCTACCCGAGCTTTATTATCACGACTCAGAAATTCCTACTGTGTGATGTGAGGAATGTATGTTTAGCATTGAAGCATTGTAAGGACGAGTATTATCGACCTGACTATATTGTACTGGCCTTGGGAAAGTTTATGGCCAAATGATGAATCGATAGTGAAATATAAATAGTTTCATTGTATTTCCAGTACTTGGATTTAGTGTTATGAACTGCAAAGGGTAATTTTAGTAGTTAGAAATATTAGTTAGAAATATAAATATAATAAATCTATACATATAATAAGAATGTAAAACTAACGTGTTTGTATTCTTTAATTTTTTTTGAAAACATATGTTACTGGTTTCTTGGAATAATAAGTGATAAGTCTGTTTGTCTGAGTACGCATCACTGCTAAAGTACTTCGTTCACAACAAAACCTCACCAAGAAAATCATAAAGCATTTCCTCGAGTAATATTTAGTTTTAGTTTCATTAAAATCGGTTCATTCTATCAAAAGTTATTGTAATATTAATGACAACGCGACGTAAGTACGAGAGAAAAGTAGGTAAGTAAATGGATTTAATAAATTCAGACGATTTTATTAGTCATTGCTTTTTTGTATTAGGTTCTACGCGAACGGAGTCGCGGACATAGCTAGTTATTAATAATATCAATTAAATATTCATTGTTTAAAGGAAATATAAGATTGATTGTACATTTGCGTTATAAAAGTACAATATTTTGAAAACATGTATAGTTAAAGAAACTATAATTAATGAAAACGTAATACATGTGTCTCCTTGTATTATTTAACCGTAAATTCTGATGCGGTTAAGCAGAGAAAGCAATAAATGCATCAAGTGTCCCCAACACATGAATATTAGTTGAATATTTAAATTTTACTCACGCTGATCGTTTCCATCGGAGCGAGCCATGACGGTACCGTTTGGAAACACGTTGAGGTACATATGGGAACACTGGCTGTAGAGGCGAACTGACCGGACCATCGATGGCACCGCACCGCAAATCACCACCTGATAACAATTGACAACCACAGTAATTTTTATTATCCTTCTAGATGCCCGCTTCAGCTTTGCACACTACAATACACTGTATTAACGAACCAAGTGAGATCAATTCTTTCCATTACAATACGACCATGTGAACAAATAAAATGACAACCGAACAATGGAATGTCAGTCTGTCAAACGGTAAAAATATCTTCCCGCTATTATTTGTGGCACTCACTCACTTTTTAATTTAACGGAGATTTTTCAATCATTTTCTATATACACTTTGTTCTGATAATTACTCAAACAAGAAAAAAAAGAATAAACCATATAAGTGCAACCATTCTGAAGATTCCATCCATATAGATAGGTTGGTATCGCAATCGTTAGTAGTAAAATTGAAAACAACTGTGAACTCAGTTCAGTTACGTCTTTTTAAAAAAGGTATATGTCTATATCAGTTAAGATGTCAAAATATAATGTAATCTTTTTTATTATTTTAGTTCGAGAAAGTAACTGCATTATAAGCGATAGTAAGCTTGGTGCAGTTTTACCTCAGTTTTCGCTACCAGACCACCTCACAAACCCTTAGCTAATCCCAGATCGTAATATACCTAGGCATGCTGCTATAACGGGTCAAACACTCAGTGTGTGGAACTTCCGATCCAGCCCGGCATATTGCCACCATTTCCTTTTTTTTAGGAGAGAAATCCTACATGGAATACACCTCACACTGACGGGAGACAGCCTGAGGGTTATGTCGGACTCCTATCGACTAGAAACCCCTTGGTCACTTAGGGCGAATGTGGATCCCTGCGGGGTGACGATTAGAAAAATTGCGCTTCCCTGGCCACGTGCAAAAGTCACCCGTGGATGGAAAAACGGAGACCCACCTCTCAGGGAGAATTCTCCCTCTACTCCTCCCTTGTACAATAGTATTATTCAATTCTTTCACATCATGTCACATATTAAAATATTTTTCATATCATGTATGTTTTTTGTACAGGTTTTACATACATGTTTTTATTGAATACAATTTTAGGTGAATTTCAAGTAGACAAAAGTAGGTAAATCAGAATTTTTATTTAGTTACCTTATTATTGGAATGATGTTAGATGATACTAGAACACATGACTTAATAACAAATGAAGTGTAAAAATAATAAACAATACATTTCTCAAATTTGTTCACATGTGATCGTATCCTGAAGCGTCTACATAAATATGAATAGGTCGTACGAGACGGAAAGCTCCGAAACATTATAACGAGACAAATAACAGGTTACTTACTGCCTTGCGCATACACATGTGTGATAAGATAATTATTGAAATTACCAAGTCCAATTAAATTTTAATAAACATATTGCAAGCTTACCGGCTGACACTAAATTCCGAGTCTTATTGAGTCATCCGCTATGTAAACAGAATACTAAATACCCAGTTCTACTATCATGACATTTTATTATTTGTCTCTACAGGGTATATTCTTTTTTTTTTATTAGTTTATTTTATGTGTTAAGCAATGTTGTTATTGGTTACTAGCCTTTGCCTGCGAATTCATCCGCGTGAAATAGTTATTTTGGGCTAATGCTAACACGCGGCGGAATCTCTCAAGATAAAAAAAGTTCCCGATTTTGAAACATTCTTCATTGGTGCTCCGCTCCTATTGGGCTTATCGTGATGATACGTATAACCTATTATCTTTCTCGATAAATGAGCTATATAACACTGAAAGAATTTTTCAAATCACACCAGTAGTACCTGAGATTACCCCCAAAGATTACAACGTCAAAAACTCACAAACTTTTATCCTCTTTATAATACTAGTATAGATTATGTGAAACTTAGTGTGTAAATATAACCATCTATTTAAAATGAACATAACGTATAAACATTCTCATCTATCAGCTTAGTAAAACTATACTGTTCGTTATCTTATGTAACTGAACTATAAAACGTGAACTGAAACATAAAACGCTGATTTGTGTCAAGGTTAGCCATTTTTTCACGGGTAAATTGCAGGGCTTTTATCACGAGGTGACGTAACATCGCGTATGGAAATTGAAAACAAAAAATAAGCCACAAAAATACAAAAGACTAGTCGAAAAATATTTAGTCAGCACTTTTCATAGTCGGCGTTTCTATTTATGTAAAAAAATCTTTGGATTGTCTGACACTAAAATCGTCAAAATAATTTCTTCATGTTACGGTATCGCGATTTTATTATGGCTCTCATGTTACCCGAATAGTTCTAGTCCGAATATTAAGTTTCTGAACGTTACTGATCGTCACCTATCTTTAATATCAAAACCGATATAGTCTGACACTTGAACCTTTCTGTCCAGCTCTATGTCACTAATATAATATTCTCGACTCCTTATTTCAATTCAAATGACATTATCGATAATGACGCATTAATTAATAAGACGACCTCTCGAGGACATCTTTCTTTGTATTCTCGGTACTTCTGATTATTACGAACATATTAGATTTTAATAAGTAAGAGAAAAAACAATCCTGGTCTCCACAATAAGGAAACAATCGATTGTTTTAATGGGTCAGGCGTGCTCAACAAATCCGTCAGAGTGAAGGTGTAGTTTAAACCGATATACAATTTTAAATCTTAACAAGGTAAGAATAAATACTGGTTTTTCATCAGTATTCACATTTACCATAAGCTCTTTTGTAACTGGTAGTATAGTATCATATTCAGGTGGGAAAGCATAGGCTACCGCGAAGCGGTCACCAATCAGCCGTATTGCGTTTCACGTGAACTTTTTGTAAACAATATTGGATTTACTTTTTAATGTTGAATGTTTTCTTTGAGCAATTTGACTCGTTCATATGGCGCCGTCAGTGTAAGCTGATATTAATCCTACAGTCGTAAATTTTAAATTACGATTTTGTAATGGAATGATATTTAGACTATTACTACGTAATTTATTTAAAAAAAGTTTGAGTAAACGAGGTTGTAGGTAACTTAACCTCCTTTATTACTATAGATGCAGGAAACTACAAGCGTGCTTCTTTCACATAGGTAATGTATAATCAATGAATGCTAATTGAATGTTGTGTTTGATCTCAGGTCATACGGTTGTTTATATCAAATAAATTATAGGTATCCAAGAATAATTAATTGATTCAATTAACGTGATAATTAATTTTATCTAGAAATCTAAGCAATCTTATGAGCTCATTCATATATAATTAACTTTTGAGTGACAGAAATGTTTTTCTAATATTAAGATTATTTGTTGCAGGCATTCCAGGCGTTGGACTGGAATCCCCAAGGCAGGCGGAAACGTGGTCGTCCTAGACAAACTTGACGAAGGTTTGTGCTCGCGGAGTCAACGAAGATTGGACTTAATTGGAGTGAGATGAAACGTCAAGCCATCAACATATCGAGATGGAAAAGCATTGTGTCTCTCTCTACCCCGACAGTTTGGGAGAGAGAGAGAGAGGATTCTTTATATATATATACTAGAGTCCGGCAGATGTTGCCCGGATTCGCTCCGTGGTCAAGTGCGCACGAGGACACCACACCAGAGTTCCGCGACACCGCTTGTCCTGCGCGACGATGCGCTGCACTAGCGCCGCTACGTCGACTTAACGAAGTCAACGTACTAACGACGCCTCTACGTCATCGAGTTCCTCGAGACGTACGACCCCAAGCTTGCCTACTGATCCCGCCGCTGCCAGAACAACGACCACTGCTTCTCTCTATGGACTCCGATCCCGCACCGATACACTCACGCCGCAACCGCGGACTTTAGAGACGCCACAGAGGTCGCCTAGTGGGCCGTCAGCGCCGGTAGATGCGTACGAGAGTGATATGCTCACTCTCGCCCAGCTGATTTCAGGTCGGCGCGGATGACCCGCTGGATGGCGCTATTTTGCACCTCCAAGAGGCCGAGCAAAACGGCGAAGAATTAGCCGCTGAAGACACAGTGGCGCTTGTACGCGCCGCCCTTGATTCCGGACAATCAAATAAGCCCGATTGGTAGAGCGCTGCGCCGGAAGCGCAGCGAGCCCGATGCGGAGCTCACCGCGACACCCGCGAAACCGCCACACGCCCCAGACGTCCGATCGCTAGATCTGAAAAAGCCGAGGGCGGTCGAGCTCGCACGAAAGATCCTGTCACGCGCCGCCTCAGAACGCTCTGTAGCACCGGTGCCCGCCCCCGCACCTGCGCCCATTACGCCGCGAAAGATTGGCCGCGAGCAGACCTCAGCCGCGCCCGCGAAGCCCGCGCGCCCGTCGCTCGGAAAAACGATGCCGCCTGCTGCATATATAGGCGTTACCGTAACGAGAGCCCCGGTCGCCGCGATAGCAGCGCCACAACGAAATCCGACTACAGCAGAAGGCGTTACCGTAGAGAGGACCCCGAGCACCTCGACAGTAGCGCCGCGACCGCAACCAGAGCCACATACGACGCCTTGCCAACGTTTTCCGACGATCATCGTTGAGTACCTACCCAGATGGACAGAGCACTCTAAACGAGTCCGTTAAATTCAAAAAGGCTCGCCCCCCTGCCCCTCTGGCAGGGAGGTTTCACATGTCTTCCTCCGCCCCGCACCCCTCCTCAAGCCCCGCCATGGCCATTCTGACGTCCGAACAGCGCGAGTTCGCGCGCTTTCGGAAATTCATCACGAAATTATGTCCGGACATAATCGTAGAGTACGACCGCTTCTGCAAAGAAGCGGACGACTATTTTCAGGGCGGTCCAGTGCCTACGCTCGTTTCCGCCGCGGATGAGAACCTCGAGAGGAACTCTTTCGCGCCACTCCTGAAGGACTATCAGTCCTCCGGGAGTACCCTCCCTGCCCCGACCTCTTCTCGTTCTTGGGACGAGGAATGCTCCGATATGGAGCAAGACCCCCCCCCCGCCGAGAACGACGGCTTCACTGTCGTATCCCGGAAGCCCATGCCGCGCAAGAAGCGCACGAACTCCTCCTCAGACACGGAAGGTCCTAAGCCTTCCAAGTTATCCAACGTCGATGGCGCGAAAGTGCCAAAGACGTCGTCCACGCCCTCCGTGCAGGCTCCCTCGGAAGCTGCGAGTCCCGCAGCCTCGAGAAAGAAGCCCCATGCCCCTCCATCCGTCACGATCCAGGACAAGGCGTCCTGGCTCGATATCTCCGACCTCCTGAAGGAGGTCGAGATCCCAGTAACCTCTCCCGTGAGTACCCGAACGGGTATTCAGGTAAAGGTTAGTTCCTCAGACGCTCATCGCGATCTTACGCGCCTTCTGCGCGCTAAGAAAATCCCTTAGTTCACATATGCGCTCGAAGAAGAGCGCATGTTACGCGTAGTAATACGCAGAGTCCTCGCCCAGATTCTCGTGGATGATATCCACGAAGACCTCAGGGAACAGAGGTTCCCGGTCAAAGAAGTCCACCGCATGCGATCTGCCCGAAATCGCTTGCCCTACGACATGGTGCTCGTTATTCTCGAGCGCTCCGTCGAGGGCAAGAAAATTTTCAATCTTTCGACCCTCTGCGGCCTCTCCGGCGTCACCGTTGAGCCGCCGCGCAAAACGTCCATACCCTCGCAGTGTCACAACTACCAGGAGTACGGCCACTCCGCACTTAATTGCTACCTGAAACCCAGGTGCGTTAAGTGCCTAGGCGAACACTCCACTTCGAAGTGTTCGCGCACCAAAGACTCACTAGATCCTCCGAGTTGCGTTTTGTGCCGCGGCGTGGGTCATACCACGAATTATCGCGGTTGTCCCCGCGCCCCGCGCTCAAGACAGTCCCGATACGCTAGGCAGGTTTCGCCCTCCAGGGCGCCTGCGGCGTCTACCCGCCCCCGCCCCCGCCTCTCGACTCTCGACAGGCCTTCCCGAGCCTGCCGCGCGCGTCACGCGCACCGGCAGCGTCTGCACCTGCGCCTAACGCAACCCCTCTCCCCGCGCAGGCCCCTCAGGCCCTGTGGTCACCGCAGATCGCAGCGCGAGTCGATCCCAGACTCCAGGCGGCGAAGCCTTCACAGGCCGACCCCGCAGTCTCTATCTCCGGCATGGACTGGTCCACCCAGCTCCTAGTTTTCCATGAGATCTCCGAGATCTCAGCTTACGATGAGGTCGCGAACGACCCCAAACAGGGCCCCATTCGCGCGATCGCGAAATTTCCCGCCATTGCGACAACGATCCAACGGTTGGCCCGCGCCGCCGTCGCGAAAAAATAATAATTTTTCAATATAAGATAGAGTAAACTCGCGTGTTTACGTCTATTTTCCTCTAAAAAATCGTTAAATAGTAATATCACTTTTCTATTTTTAGATCCCGACGCCGGCGTCGTTCGCTTAAACTGTAAATTCGATCTCTTTAAATTTTTTCTGTGGCCGGCCACCTCGCGAATCTCTGTCTCCTGCGTCACAGGCAGAGAGCTATCGTTTTCTTACCGGCACATTGATTGACCGCGTAATCCTGGCAATGTTTTTGTACGTGGCTACCCGGGAAGACGCAAAGATATTGTCTCGCGATACAGTACACACCTACATCGATTTTACACATACACAGTTAATCAGACACGCACCTTACACATCTGTGGAAGGGTTGTTTTTGTTAACTTTTTTTCCCTTATCGAACTGAATCGAGTAGATTTAGTTTACCTCCTTTCGAAATACATGTTATGTTTTTGTATCATGCAATTTTAGTTGCATGATCCAAAAATGGATACATGTATAGCTTAGCATAGTTTAGCTAGGATAGATCGGGTTTTTCGAGGTAACGGCCAAGCCGAGGTGTGCCGAGCACCCTTGAACTAGTTACCAAAAATAAAATCGGCTGAGTGCCTTAAGCGCTCGCCTTAGTAGTCCGGTGAAGCTGTAAAGACCTTGCCAGGTCAATAGCGTAGTCAGTTCGAGAAAAGAAAAAAAAAAGCACTTTAAACGATTGGCGGAAATGTTAAGACGATCTCCTAATGCGTGACCATTCGAGAATGGAGTCCGGTTCATCCCGTCGGAGCCACTAGAGAACCAGATAATCAGAGACTATCTCTTTAAGCTCGAATGGGAAGAAGGGGTAAAGTGGTTCACCTATTCCACCCCCACCGAACGCAGCCTAAAGGTCGCTATCCGCGGGCTCATTGAAGATAGCCACCCGTGCGAAGTCATACAAGCTTTCCGAGAGAAGGGACTGCACCCGAAGCACGCGCCTGAGATAAAAAGACGGAGAGGAAGACCTGGGAGCATCTTCTTCTGCGCTCTAA
This sequence comes from Antheraea mylitta, assembly GCA_014332785.1. Lineage (NCBI taxonomy): Eukaryota > Metazoa > Arthropoda > Insecta > Lepidoptera > Saturniidae > Antheraea > Antheraea mylitta. The sequence continues at coordinate 820,257 of JACEII010000020.1, forward strand.
AACGAACGCCAGGAAGAATACCCGCGATCTACGAGATCGAAGAACTTCTTCACTTCAAAGTGAAAATTGAAGGATGGCGTCGGAAGAGGGGCCCGGCACAATGCCACCGGTGCCAGCAGTTCCGGCACTCCTCCCACAACTGCCACCGCCCATTCGCATGCGTGCGATGTGGAGGCCCGCATTTCGCGCATCAATGCGCACGACCACGAGACGAACCGCCGACCTGCATCAACTGTGGGGGTGCCCACCCCTCTAACAACGCGACACTATGTCCGGTGTATAGGAGGGAAGCGAGGAATAAGAGGGCAAGCACCGTCGCCAGATCAGGTGACACCAAGAAGGCGAAGAAGCCTGCTCCTCTTCCACGAAGAGATGTCGAGGAGTCGGTTGCAGGAAGCCTCATGGCACCTGCAAACGACCCTCCCTCACTGAAGTCATCGAATAAAAGAAGACCCCGCACCCGGAAGGACATGAGTACAACCGACTCCGCTCGAAGCCGTTTATGAAGACCAGGTGGCACTTCACCCCTGTGACGCCCGCATACTTGCACCTCAACAGAAGCCGGTGACCACCGCCAGGAGGCTACGACCCGTCACCACAAGCCCAAAGAGGCAACCCAAGGACATGCCCGTCGTTACGGGCATCGCTGGACAAGCCACTGGAGGAGGCAATATGCCTCGAGCAGTTCCCTCGTCCGCCCTCGCAAGGGGGTAGAGTGAGATGACCAGAGCCAGATGTTGTCCCATTGTGATAATAAAAAAATGACAAATTATATACTTAAACCTTCCTCATAAATAATTTTATTTACTGGAGAAAACCACATAAAAAACCATTTAGTAATCTTTTATTTTATGGCGAACAGACAGACAGGCAGACAGACATGGCAGAGGACTTTGTTTGATAATATATACTGTTTTATAATATTTAACGAATCTTACAGTTCCTAGATGTACACTAAACAGATGCTCATCACAGCTGGATATTTGTCACTATGTTTACATTTATCTGTTATTGGGAGGTCACTGGTGTTATTGCCGTTAAGCTTATCTGTGTCGACCCAACTGAAGGCGTAATTAACGCTTGATTAAATGTTAAAGTTACCGAAATTATCTTGTACTAAGTGTGTTGGAAATTTTCACAGCATTTGAACATAGATATCGCGTATTCGTTAATACGATGATCAATCGAATGTATATTATAATATGACAGAAATGTTTCATACAGACCACGAAATATGAATTTAACAAAATAAAAACTTTGAGATATCTGTTATTAGCATATATAAAACTTTTCAAATCGGCTGACTGCCTCGTCTTCATAGTCCGGTGAAGCTGTTAAGACCTTGCTGGGTCAATAGCGTAGTCAGTTCGAAAAACTAGAAATTTTCAAGTTACGGTCTAGATTGCATACCATAAAGCTTTTTCACATAAATTAGGCAGGAATAATAAAGTTTTGCAGAAGCAAATTACAATTACTAAAGGAGTTACAAGAGTAATGTGGTAATGCTAAATATTACAATAAAATAAATTATAAAAAACCCGCAATGAAGCCCAAATAAACATGTAGTTTCTGTAAATAACAGAATTACTTCCACGAGGACGTAGTAACTGGTACCAGCTAGTGATATTAAAAACGACATATAAGATTAAGATGTATATCAAAGTTATACATAAGCCGAATGACAATACGTTTTAAATTTTGAAAGCATATATAAAAGTAGACATATAAACAAAATAGATAAGACTTAACAAGCCAGTGTATCCTAAAACATCTAAACAGGTAAAAGAAGTATATATACGGTTGATAACTTAATAAATATAGTATTTAGCACTTGAAGATTTGCGAAGGAAATACCAACATTATTTACTATATATATTAGGATAGAGCATATATGATTCCTAGACTAGACACGCATACTTTAATAATGAATATATAATCCGATGAACACGAAAAACTGGTGACGTTCATTTGCTTAGAAATTACGAATCAAATAGCGGTTAGCTGGCTGAATTTATTATAGCGGCTTTTTACCTTCTACCTGTTGACATTCATATATTCTTATATAGTTGAACTCTCGAATTTTTTTTAAATAATAGTGTCATGATATGTGAACTGTCTTATCTATTACAATTAGGACATTATTGCATAACTCCCACACTAAAGAATAAAGAACATAATGATGTGGTCTATATAATGCTCTCAAAATTGTTCTATTTGTTAATAAGTCTAGCTAAAGTAATTTACTTTAGTTGTATGTAAATTAATTATATTAGTATAATGCCGAATGTTTCTTTACTTATGAATGCTGGTGAGTTATTCTGTACACGCCCGTAAAGCTTACTGAATTAGTGTAACCATTTAAAATAGGTGGAGCGTGTGTCGTTTCAAACTACGTGTGTTTCATATAATGTACATTATACTTACTGTGTTCTATGTACCTAAGTATCGGTATAATGATGTAGATATTATTATTATTAATGGTATTTACGTCTATAGAAGACGATTTAAACAACGTTATAGAGACACTTCTTTTCATGGCTATATAAGCCCTGACGTGAGTGAAGTGTCCTCTTCACAGACGCTGCATCACCTGTGACGCAATTAAGGAAACGTAGGCTTGCCGAAAGCCTACGGTCACCCTCTCGATCTTACCGGTAAGAATCCACAGGAACGACAATATTGCAGGAATTTTAATTTTATGACGAGTTAAACACTGCTTGCATCTAACGAAGAATTCACTCCCGGATTTTTCTTCACAATTTTTCTTTTCCTGAGCGTTTGCAAACCAGTGCTAGCGGAGCTCGTCTCTCCTGTATTTGCAACTCTGTGTTTGGGTCGCTGGTCACCTTTTACGTCACCCGTCTAGGGCTTGTACTATTCGTCACCGACACAAGAAGCTTAAGATATTATTAGAAGCATTTATTTATATCATTATTCTAATATTTATTCAATCCAAATGGATTATTTAGACATATCAATTACATGATTTTAATTATTTCATGTCTAACTGTACAGTGCCAGTTGGAGTCGCAGAAACAGCCCAGCGTCAGATATTATTTTATCTATGCTTACTCCATTACCTAGTTGTGAGGATGATAAAGTGTTGTTATTTTAAATGTTTATCATTATAAAACAATTACACCTCGTACGTTATCTGTTCGCGCGTGGTCACGCAAGCCAGCGACTAACAACCCAAGATAACGTACACGTTCCTCATGACCGTTCGAAATTGGGCTATCTCAGATCCATATTTATCATCAGGAAATGATAACTTCGCTATACTTATTGTCATAAGCTTCATCCATTGGATTAAATGTTAGGTACTTGATACGTAAAATTCAGCATAGGTCTTCAACAAATATATTTCCATAAATGATGTTAATTTTTAATTAAAATATAAAATTCAAGAAAAATGTTACAGGGTTATATAATATAATCTGGCAATCGCACTAAACAATCTTATTTAATACTAGCTGATCCCTGCAACTTCGTCTGCACCAAATCGGTTATTACCTCTTTCAATTATATTTTTAAACGCGAAAAATCTTAATAAACCTAAAACCCGATTTCAGTGACATCTACCGTTTTCAATTGTTATTCCGAACTATACAGGGGCTCAAATTTATACTAAGTTGGTATCTGAGAATTATTTTATATAATAAGCCTATTAAATATTAGGTACAGTTTCGTTTAACAACTTTATTGACGTTTCCTATGTAGTTAATGTAGTTGATATTTTCGCATACAAATATCATGTAGCCGTAGCTCAGTGTACTGGATTTATACAGATCGAACTATCGACGGGGTGACAGTTCGGAACCCAACAATTTATTTTAAGGAGCTTAGGAATATGAAATATAGCTTAAATTTTTAACTAATCTGTCTGCTATATACAGCATAAAGAAAATATACCAAAATCCATTAAGAATTTCATTAACTACAAATTGTTATCTTTCGTCCGTTATCCTGGAGAATCCTTTGCGTTTTATGGGCCAAAAAGTACTTTTAGAGTGATACGTGTTCACAGGAACAGACAGACAAACAGCCAAAAATTGTAAAGTCTACCCCAATTAAAATTTTCAAAAAATATTTAATGTACAGATTTGACCTTGTTACAGTTTTATTATAGTAGTATAGAAGATAAATGTATTACATGAGAGATACATTGTGTTTTCATGTGTTGGCCAAGTCAATCTATTTTATTTAATGCAAAAGATTTTTAGTATTGATATGGTCACTATAAGATGTTGTTAGGTTAGTTAATTACGTAATAACTTAAGACAGAAGGTTCCTTAAGTAGAGACACAATAAAGTAACCGACTTGGATTACATGGACAACTTTTTAACATAAAGTTGTGTATATGTGTTTTTCTGAATTTGTGGCATTATAAAATAAAAATGGTAAACTAATTCAATTAAAAAATGTATAGTTCATATATATGGAGAATGGAGATATATAATCTATCTCAAAGAGCATTACATTATTGGAACCAATTTGGTTTCGACACGATATCACCATATAGCATTATAATAAGGTTATTATTATTAATATCCGCGAACTCAAAACGTGCTAAACGAAAAATCATGAAATGTTTTGCGAGACATTCCGTTACTGACGTCACTACACAAACTCGTTCTGCAACATTTTTGTGACGACTATTGCATTAATGGAAGTAAACTTACATAGTAAATATTCTTCATGATGTTTATTTTGTTTTCTTTTAAAGAACTTTAATTATCTTCAGTAGGTTAGTTAGGTAGGTTAGTTAATAAGGTACTTATGAACGTCAAAAACTACCACCGGTTCGAAAAACAACCCAGTTATCTAGAAGAACCGGCAAGAAACTCAATCGGGTGCATTTTTTGAACATATATTTCCAATAGATCATACAATAGAATTATTGTAAAACCTAACACTATTACCTAAAAAACTATTACTGGTTTTTCTAAATCTGAAACATGGAACGACCAGTTTGTTACAGTTTCTAGTATTTAGATTATGCCGGCCTTTTACTAAATTCAGTTTTTCAAAGTTTTTACGGGCATACATTAAATTATCAAGAATGTATCGCGAGAGTAAAGATACCGAATTCCTGGAACTTTTTTAAAGATTCGCGAGATCCCACAACAGAATACCATACTTTGCTTGCAACAATACTTTTTCCCTAACAAACAAACAATCAAACACCCAAACTCACATTCGATATTATTTAATTAGTTAACATATTAGTAACTTTGACAAATTATTCCAGTATGGAATGTTATTACATTTCCAAACACACAAGTTTTAATCTCTAATCTTTTAGTTTTTTCTTGTTATGAAATCGATGTTGGAGCGCAATAGAAGACAAGTTTGAAAATTCATTACATGTCTAACTTTAACCTTGATATCTTTTATGCAAGTGTATTTATCAAAAAAAATTATATATTTTTGTTGAGCATTCAATTTTCTATAAGAACGTAAGTTTTTTTTAAACGATAATCAGAGACTGAGTTGATTCAAAAGTTTGAAACATATTTTTCCTGCGTTAATTAAATTAAAAATAGAAAAATTGAAACATTAATATCAAGAGCGCGGATTTTGACAGTCTGTTTATTATTCTGTGATACAATTTTACGATTATTTGGCAAAAATGTTGATTTTTCTAGTACAACCCAGTAAGCAGTGATTACAAAATTAAAAATTGATTTAGTTTAATGACATTCCCATATTCATTCATTTAAATTACAATCATTCGCATCTATCACATAAATTCTGTCACCATGAAACACCATTTTCGTGAGAACCAAATTATGTATGTATATATTTATATATGGTACTATTTAAACATATTTTTCATTTTTTTTATAAACCAGTATCAAATATTTCGTATAAATATATTCTCAAAGTACAGGCTTAGAAATTAACGTGTTTACGAATATATGATGAATAAAATTTATTTTATCATTTGAAATAATTGTTACAGATATCCAGATGTTGTGAAAATATTGTAAATGCTCTCGTGTTACAGTCACGGTCAAATGAACATATGGTTACTAATTATTTAATTACTCTAACAATCCACAACAGATAGTGTAATAAATTAGATTCATAGAAAAATAAATGACTCAGCATTCAGATAAAATTAATTATTTAATTTAGCAGCTTCATTCATTTATTACATTTTCTTGTGTGATTTCGATTCTTATGGAAAAGTCAGAATAAAAGAACTGCATTAGAGGATAACTTCAAGCCATGACACTAAATTGATAAAATAAAGTCGTAAAGTAAATGTATATAAAATATTTCATTTCTATAACGTGAACTAAAATATTCTTTTAGCTCTTTGCCTATTCATATTTTTTACTCTATAAGGTTTCTCTATTTCCTTTTAACTTTATCAGCTTCTGAGAAAGGAAGGTACTCTGTTTCTCTCGTATGTTTGCAGGAAAGTGTTTCTTTTTTAGGAATTACATAGTTGATTTTGATTTCTCTTTACTTAGAAAAAAATATGGGATAATTAGGACACATAAAATATTAAAGTACCATTCTTATATACAAACTTATATTTATATTATATATAATTATTGTT